>JAGFMF010011618.1:1515153-1548286 GCA_019455555.1 Galemys pyrenaicus | reverse complement strand
CCCTCTCTGGCCGGCAGCAGGGATCGAACTCGTGCTGCAGTGGCTGCAGTTTGCTTCATAGTGCGTTGCTTAACCCACTGCGCCACCAGGGAGGCCCAAAAGCTGAAGGCCTCTTAAGACTCACCATAAGAATCATGTGTTTCTGCCAAACTCTAGTCAAAGCTAGTCATGTTGTCAAAGAGTAAGAAAATAGACTCCACCACTTGATAGGAAGAACTAGAAAATATTTTTGCAATCTGTTACAGACAGTTTCAGAAACTACTGGTAGTTTCAAAGACTGCTGAGGTAAATAAAAAATAGATTTGAAATTGTGGCACAAGGATGTGTTGAGTTCTTATGTGGCAAAACATCTAGTCATTGATACTACAGCATGGAGACTAGTAGTTAACAGAGTTTGTGGGAAACTGTGAAATACTTGGAATGCTCATGGGCTCTGGAGCCAGGCCTAGCTTCACATTTAGAACTACCACCTACTGATGACCCTCAACAATTAATTTTTGTTTTAATTTTTATGGACAATTAATTTATAATTTTCCCAATCAGTTTCTCATTACAGAGAATTTAAATGAATTAGAATATATAAATTACTTGGTTTAATATTTTAACAAATGGGACCTTTAAAAGGTTTGTTTTGTTTTCCTTTTTATTTCCTGACCAGGATAGAATATTTCTTTTTTATAATTTAAAGCACAAGTACAAGCAAACATACCTCTTAGGAAATATAGCATCTAGTTTCATTGTAAGTAAGAATGCTTCGACATTATTATAATGTCCTTATGCAGCAGACTTTCACAGGCAGTATGAATACCCCTATGTCATGGAGATGCATTTACCTTTGGTTCCCAGTTAACTATCTTGTGTAAAGCTTGAGTATCGAGGGAGGGTCATGACTTCTGTCATGTCTCCAGGAAACTATTGATGACTTACTTATAAGATGCAATTCAGACATTAGAGAGAACCTAACTCCTGGCATGTAGACAGATGCAATATAAAGGTTGACTGTTATTACTGCTGAGCAATTTTTTTCCCTCTACCTGAAAACTAACAAAAACAAAACTTTTCTGCTACGGTTCGCCAATTAAAAATGAATAATGGATAGGATGGAAACTAAGCTAAAGATAATTCTGAGCAAAGAGCTTACTAAGAAGTCAAAGATAAATAGAATCAAATGAAAATATTTGACTGGCCTGCAATGTCCATCCTCACTGGCAGAGTATAGTATGTACTCTCTGGTTTGACTTGTCTCTGAGAGAATTGCTGAGCCAAACAGCCCTTCATTCTGCCAAGTTTTATCAATCAGAGAAGCCCTCTACCTCTTAGAGAGTGAATAAAATGAGAAAGACCATGAGACCAGGAGTGTGTTTAGAGAAAGGTCCTAATAGAAACCAGAGGGCTGGAGAAAATGTTGTTTCCCTCTAATAAGTTATGCCCATATGAATGATAAAGCAGTTACTCTTTCCTTCAAGAGTCTTTTTTTTAAATTCTCTGTTCAGTAACATAGGCTAATAGATATTATTTTATCTGTCTGAACAATATATTTTCTTATCTCTTTTTCCCATTCTGTGAATTGATTCCCAGCACTATAATTAAAACCAAAGAGAAAAGTAGTAATTCTGAGACTATCCAGCTCATCTTTTATTTGTACTTTTTAAAAAATATTTATTTATTTATGCATATAAGAACTGGGGTTTAGGTCAGAGGTGCAAGGGGTGAGAGGATTCACCCCAGACAGAGTGGGGGGCAGTACAGGCAAATCTACTGAAACACACTGCTGAGGGAAGCCAGACAGGAGAGGTCTGCTACACCATGTGGGTTAACTCCCTGGCAGGGAATGGAACTCATGCTGCACTGACTGGCAGTAGCTTGATAGTGCTGAAACTTTAACCCCTGTGCCGCCAGGGAGTCCCAATTTTTTGTACTTTTTTTTTAAATTGAGGTCCTTCATATACTATTTTATTCTACCCACAACTAATATTTTAAAAAGGACCTACCCAGAATTATGTATTAATAAGTTCATTGAAATCTAGGTCAGTCATTAAGTATTCTAGTACTGTAAAGTACAGTATCAGAACCTATATTCCCAAAGAGAATGTGGTCTAGTTGAAGTGACGGAAAGTATGCACTGGGAGAGAAGAAATGCACCAGAGAGGACCAGATTTGGCTACAAGTGAGAAAAATTCAAAACAACAGTACATAAACAAGTTACAACTTTAACTCTCTCTCTCTCTCTCTTTCTGTATGGTAAAAATCCTAGAAAGTATACCTGTATTTCTATGATGGTCTGTAGTGTCAAGAAATGAACTTTGTCTTATCCTGTTTGAATACACATAGTTATTCCAGCACCAGGAGTCAAATCTGCCTTCTAACACGATGGGAAGAGAACAGAGACTGCACCAGTTTCCTTGAAAAATATTTCCCAGTCATTATGCACACTATTTTTTCTTATACCATTTGGGTCTGCTCTTCCTTAGCTACAAAGGAGACTTAAAATGAAATCTTTATTTCAGGCAGTCAGGTACGTAATTGGAATTGGGATATTCTGTTATTGACAATGAATAGGAAGATGGGTATTGGGAGATAAAACTGGCAGCTGCTCACATTGAGTGATCAGAATGTTACAAGAGGGGGTATAGCTCAGTGGTAGAGCATTTGACTGCAGAATGTTACAAGTGACTACAAATCAGAGTCATTCTGCAGGGAAGAGGAAGGGATTGGGATCAAGAATGGAATGGGAAGAACACAAGAGACTGTGGTGACAGTGTGCGGGTGAATTGGTGGTGGAAACCTATGTGGACCACACCTAGAAAAGAAAGCAAACATTGTAAGAAAAAATAAAAAATGAAAATATCAGGGAAAAAATAACGACAAAAGAAAACACAACAAAACAAAAATAAACAGACAACTATAAATCAGAAACATTCAGCAGGGGAGGGAGAGGTGGAGTGAAGAGCACAAGGGACTATGGTGATAGTGCACAGGTGAACTGGTGGTAGAAATTCTATGGGAACTACACGTGACAAAGAAAGCAAACACTGCAAAAAAAAAAAAAAGAGCAATGATGTAAAATATATATAAATAAATAATTTTAAAATAAAAAAAAAGAATGTTGCAAGTGCTAGAATTCTAGAATATCAGAAAAAAACAAGAGTGATATTTCATAGAGGGAAGGAAGAAATGGATCAGCAGTGTCAGAGGTAATTGAGTGGGCAGGGAGAATGAGGACAGATAAAGCAATACTTGAGAAGATTCAGCTGAACAAGGAAGCCATATATCTGGGCATTCAGATGACCTTAGGAGATGAGAGTAAGAAGGGATTTCATATTTCTTAAGTTTGACAGAGAAGGAGAGAAGCTAAAAGGATCAGTTGAGGGATTTTTCAAGACTGTTGGCTTATGTTTCAAGAAATTTCTTTCTACATTTTGTTTACTATTTACAGAAATTACTGATTTTTAAATATGCTTTGACAGGAACAAGATCTTCTATTTTTTTACTACAGTCTGCCTATTGGTAGTGAGAATGTCATTATAAATTGTGTTTGTTTTTGACTAAGACTTGACATGGGAAATTATTTCATAATGGTTCAAATTTGATTACTTTCAAACGTCCCTTTACAATCTAGTTTGGAGTTTGGGCCTGTGCATTTTTAACATAGGGTAGGTAGCACCAGTTTAGATTCAACCTTAGGTAACAGTCAGCTTTTCCTGCAGCACTAGAAGTGCGTTGAGGGGTCATCCACAGGATTCTTCCTGAGGAAGGAAAGAAGGGGAGGCTGAACTAAGGAGCAGGAGGCAGTTAAACAAAAGGGCAAGTTCTGACTACACTTCAGCCTAAAAGCACTATCTTAGATAAGAAGTCATTTTCAATTGCCACCAGAATATTTTTATCTAAAAGTATTTTATCATTATTTCATTGTTAAAATAATTTGTTTTTGAAAAAAATTTTGAGAATGAGTCAGTTAACTGATTATTCATGAAACAAGCTAGATAAAATGAGACATACTAGAAAGCACTAAACAAAGAGTTTAGCTTATTTAATGATATTTTTGGAAAAGTTATGGTGATACTGACAAATGGTCCCATTCTCTTGGGAACTAAATGTTAGATATTCCACTCTAAAATGATAGCTCAATTAACTAACTTTCAGAGTCAAAGCTCTTTTTATCAGTGCTAGTGTGCATTCAAAGGGTATTTTGTTCAGAGCAACTGTCTTCTTTGGAAAAAGACTTTAGTGTTACAAATTTAAATAACATCGATCAACATAGTGAGATGGTTAAGTAGATTTCTGAATCAGATCAGCCAGCGCTCAGATCTCAGCATTGTCTCACAGTATCTCTGTTCTCAATGACATGTGATTTCACCACTCAGTACCTTGGCTTTCTCAACAGTGAAGGTATCTGTACCGCATAGGATTGTGACATAGATGTATATGAAAACCTTGACTAGTGCTTGCATTTGAAAATTATTTTCAAATTAATAATTAATTTGAATAAGTATTTTCAAATTAATAATACAATGTTACATCAACAACTGAAAAAGAAGACATACATATTAAAAAAAAAGAAAAGAAAAGAAAAGGAACCAGGTCCTCCAATCATGTTTCATTTAAGATTAGGAGGGATTTTTTTCTCTCTCTCTTTCATCAGCATTATAGGGAAGCAACACTGAACCAAACGGCATTATTCAAGGACCTGCTGTACTTTACAAAGGCTGCAAATGTTAACTGCTTTTAGTAATTGGCAGATTATAGATTTTAATGGAAGCAGTTTAACATCAGAGTTCACACTTATCAACATTTGTTCAGTTATGTATTAAGTATCATTGGCAATATAAATAAATATATAGGTATGTTGAATCACAAGTGTTTTGCATTTAAAAATATAAGTTAGGAGCTCTCTGCCTTAGCACCGTGAGAGCCAAGTGGAGGAAGAAGTGAGTGCACAGGCTGAAGTGCAAAGGAAGAAATATGAGGCAGAGGTGCAAATAAACTAGTAACACCCATGGAAGCCACAGAAATAAGGAAAGCTGGAGGCCAGGGACACTGGTACAAGTTGTTGGACTGCATGCTACTGTTCTAGAACTTTGTTTCAGTGAATCTAGACCATCTGATCACTGAGAACACCTTTGAGAGACCCATCTTGCTCATACCAAAACCAGTCCCTTTTGGTCCTTTGCTCTGGAAATGTGACATTCTGGACTAGTTCTGGTCTCAGTTGGCTGAATGTAACACGTGTACAACAAATCATCCCTTCTGCTTTCTTTTTCTTTTTTTTCAAGGTTTATTTATTTACACATACAAGACTTGGGGTACAGGCCAGAGTCCAGGGAGGTGAGAGGATTTACCAGAGACAGAGTGGGGAGCAGAAAAGGCAGACTGACTGAAACACACTGCTGAGGGTAGCAGCGGACGGAGCAGCGGACGGACTAGACAGGAGAGGTCTGCTGCGCCATGTGGGTCCCCTCCCTGGCTGGCGGCAGGGATCGAACTCGTGCTGCAGTGGTTGCGGTCTGCTTCATAGTGCGTTGCTTAACCCACTGCGCCTCCAGGGAGGCCCCGCCTTCTGCTTTCTTAACTCAAGAAAATTAGAGAAAACAAGTAAGTTAGGAAACTTAAAAGAGAAAAGTATGCCATTGCCTGGCTTAATTAGGGGAAAACCTTACTCTTTTAGTTCTGGTTGGAAGAAATTGGTGCTAACTGACTAGCCCTCAGTGGGAAATCGTCCCAGGAGGGTCCAGAGATAGCGATGTTCCTCAACAGTCAAGGGGTGGTACACGGAGCAAGAAGGAAATCCCTTCCTAGGGTGGAGATACCCAGGGATCTATACCCAAGACATGTCTCTGACTCAGTTTTGAATAAGAGTTTCCGGTAGTGACACTAGAATAGTGCACAACACTATTGATGTAAAGCATCTTTGTTATTAAATAGGATTTCCCATAGATTAATTCTGAACAAAATTAATTCTGTCTTTTGTTGACAGACTCTACAGAAATACGAGACCCAGCTAGAATTCAAATGAGTAAGGTAAAATATGAGAACATCAGAAAGCAACTGAGTAAATGTTTAGGTAAATGAGAAAGGTAATGGGAAAAATATAGATAATAAAATGTGAAATCAGTATAAGAGAACCCTTGATGCTCATTGTAAGATATGATTTTCAGCTTCATCATGTTTAGAACAGCTGACTCTTTTTTCCCCTTGTAGCTATAGGTTTTGCAGTATACCTAACAAATAACTTGCATTAATTAAATATTAATTTCTTGGTGTTTCTTTTTAATTCAGCCACTTAGAGCTGATGAATAGCAAGAGATAACCAGAATTGCCATTTTGGTTTAATAGCATCAAATTTAACTTTGTTAAATATCTGCCACACGATAGGCTCCATACTAGGTGCTATCCATTGGTTACTGAATTTCATATGCACCAAATTCTAAATATATATTATCCCCATTTTACCACCTCCAGTCAGAACTCCAGTGTTAGTAATTTCACCAAAATTAGACAGTGAGTGACAAATTAAAATTTCAACTGTACAGCCTTACAGTAGATAAATGCGTGATTTCTATAAGGTATGTTGAGATGTTGATTATTCTTGAAAACTCTTTATTGCTTTTTTATGTCCTGCAGTGTCTCAGACTTTTAGCTTGGGAACAATTAGCTCCTCAAATCCCATGATTGTTGTTTATTAGGATAATATATACCTTTAACAGTATAACTTTCAAATTCAGTGACTTTTTTACTTCAGATATTATATTTCTGTGTTCTAGAATTTTGATTTTTAATAGGATTCCTCTACTTAGATCTTCCATTTTGTTATTCATTACAAGCTTATTTTCCTTTATGTCTCTGAGCATAGTTATGATAGCTGCCTTAAATCCTCATCTATTAACTCTGATATCCATATTATCTCAAGGTTGGTTACAGTGATTTTCTTTTGAGTATGAGTCATGATTTCCTGTTTCATAATAGTCTAGTAACTTTGGATTATGTACTGCACAGTGTGAATTGTCCAGAATTGTAGATACTCTGGATTTGTTATATTTTTTTCCAAAGAATATTTATTTTATTTTTTTTTAAGATTTATTTATTTATGCATACAAGAGCTGGGGTACAGGTCAGAGTCGCGGGAGGTGAGAGGACACCAGACAAGAGTGGGGAGCAGAACAGGCAGATTGACTGAAACACACTGCTGAGGGGAGCAGTGGGCGAGGCAGGAGAGGTCTGCTGTGCCATGTGTGTCTCCTCCCTGGCCGGAGGCAGGGATCGAACTCTTGCTGCAGTGGCTGCAGTTTGCTTCATAGTGTGTTGCTTAACCCACTGCGCCACCAGGGAGGCCCAAAGAATATTTATTGACTTTTGTTTTCGCAGGCAGATAACTCAAGACTCCTCTGGTAGCAACTGAAATCAGTATTTTTAATCCTGAACTGAACTGCCTAGAGTCTGTTTCACATCTGTATAGGTGAAGGGACAGCTAGAGCTTTGCACCAGAATTTAGGATAGTCTCTTTGTCTCTTTTCTGAAGTTTTCTCTCTCATTTTGTATTTGTTATAGTTGCCCCAAACTCCATTTCCTAGTTTTTCAAATCCACAAAACTGAGAATTTCTATCTGATGTTTGTCCAGCTAGATGAAAAACTTATCTAGGGTTAATTTTTTATTCCAAGTGTCAGCTCACATTCTGTTTCTGCCTGCTTTTGGTTGTTTTCTGTTGCCTTTATAATTTGTCAAAGTTTGATAAATCTGAATCTATAGAAGAGTTGACTCAATAGGACCTATTCTGATATTTCTTGGAATAGTACCTTATCTTCTTTTCATAAGTGGTATTAAAAGAATTTTGTGCCTATCTTGGTCCTAACCTATTTTATATTCTTATTTTCTGCCATTATTTTCATGTTTCAATCATATTTCAACTAAGATAATCTACTCATCTCTTAGAAAATGTTGTACATTCCTGCCATATCTTTGTTCCCATTACTCCCTTTAATCCACAATATATACCACACTTTCTTTCTGCTGAAATCCTTACCTTTTCTAAGTGTCAATTTAAGAGCTATCTGCCTTTTCCACAAATTCTTTTTAATCAACTTTGCCCATCCTTACCTCTTAAGTTTCTTTTAGCTACACCACTAATGGACATTGAATCATATGCTGCCTTATTACAGTCATGCAATTGAAAATATGTCACATTTCTTTTCAATCTAACTAGATTATACTCATCTTGAGGACACAAACCTTATATTTTTATTTCATTTTTTCCTACAAGCTGAACTCAGTCTTTGGTTCTGTATATATTCTGTTTAATAAATTTTGGAAAAAATGATTCAGTCCAAGATTAATATTCATATAGCATCCTTAGAACATGATCTGGCACAAAATAAACACTAGAATATGTTACCTGTTGTTACTTGTTTAATCTGAAATCAGTGTAGTGATTTCTGCATGTTCTCTCACTCCACCATTTGCTGATAATTATTTCTATTCTTAGACTCAAAGACTTGTGGAATCTTAGAGCTGGAAAGTATTTGAGGTCATCTGATAAAATTTCTTTATTCTGATGATCTCTAGGATTGATCAGACTCAAGACTGTTTAGTCCTTTCACTGTAATAGTGGTTCTCAGCCAAGGGAGCCCCCACTGCAAAGAATTACTTATCCAAAGCACAGTGCTAAATTTTGAGAAATCCTATGCAGAAAAAAGTTCTCTGCCTTTTTGTTTAACTTTCATTAGAAGAGACTTGTCTGCTTTTTTGGTGTTTTGTCGTCACAGAAACTTTTTTAAAAAATTTATTTATGCATACAAGAGCTGGGGTACAGGTCAGAGTCCAGGGAGGTGAGAGGATTCATCAGAGACAGAGTGGGGAACAGAACAGGCAGACTGACTGAAACACACTGCTGAGGGGAGCAGCAGGCGAGACAGGAGGGGTCTGCTACAGCATGTGGGTCCCCTCCCAGGCCAGCAGCAGGGATTGAACTTGTGCTGCAGAAGCTGTAGTTTGCTTCATAGTGCGTTGCTTAACCCACTGCGCCACCAGGGAGGCCCCTGTCACGGAAACTTCTTAATGCCAGATTTATTCTTCATTTGGGGTTTCTTTAATTTATATTTTCCATTTTGAGCATAAAATTTAGATAGCTAAAATAAGTAGAAAAGGTATATTTCCCCAAAGAAATTTCCTCATATAGATACCATAATAATTGGAGAGAGCAGTTAGAAGCTAATGGAGGCTCATTGAATGCTTTAGAAATCATAGTCATTTCATAACCAGCTCATTTAGCTTCATGTGTAAAGCTGTGTCCCTGGATGAGTCTCAGGGTAGAAAAAGGGCAAAATGAAAGAAGCTGCTGCTTGCTTGGTACCAGCTAGAATGAAGAAAGGGATAGAAGGCAGCCCTCATCTAGCCTTCCTCTTTAGCGGCTTTGCTCCCTCATTCTTCTTTACTTTACATTCTATGTACTCCATATCCAAGGCTAGAATATGTACAGTGATGACTACTATTGAAGGAGCATTGTCAGGAACACAGGCCTATGGAGAGGTCAGTACAATTCCTCCTCTAGTAAGAGATGCCAGAGCTGTGATCCACTTTTCAAAGTTGCCTGAAGGAAAGTACAAATATCCCAGTCTGCAGTTTGGAAGAAAATCCCAGATGTATTGGCTACTTTTTCATGAGTTTGCAGATCCTCCTTTTCTTTACCCTCGTAAGTCCTATTCCCTTCTCTCTGTGGCAGTCACATGAAGATATCTTACCTCAGAAACCATTTTTATCTTCATTTAATGTTTGCACTTTAAAAGTGCTTTTTTTCTGAATGGAAGCTTCAAGGCTCAAGGTCACAGTTAACTTTAACTGAAATTAGTGTGTAACTTAGGTGTAAATACAAGTTAATGCAAGGCCAGCTTCAATTCTATTTATGTGTAGCTTGTCTTGCCATTCTTTTTAGCAAGAAAAGATTAAGGATTAAGGACCCTGACTTTTCTACATATTTGATAGTATATTTAAAGTATTTCTTTAATTAGTCAATAAAATATATTTCTAGCTTTTCTCAAATTAGATTTCTAAGAGTCGTTTTAAAAAAAGGTTTATTTATTTATGCATACAAGAGCAGAGGTGTAGGCCAGAGGTGCAGGCAGTAAGAGGATCACCAGAGACAGTGCCGGGAGCAGAACAGGCAGATGGACTGAAATACACTGTTGAGGGGAGCAGTGGGCAAGGCAGGAGAGGTCTGCCGTGCCATGGGGGATTGTTCTCATGCTACAGTGGCTGAGGATAGCTTCCTAGTTCTGAGACAACTCCTTGCACCACCAGGGAGGTCCTAGATTTCTAAGAGTCTGAAACATTTCTCTTTTAATTGGGCCTAGTAAAATTCTCCATGTGACTTTTTGGATGCCCAAAAGATTCCTTTGTGGAAACCTATCTTTAATATCACATTGAAATCTAACTGCCCTGAGTTATGAATCTTTTGTAAGGCAATCAATTCATTGCTGCTTAGAACCTATACAGTGATCAGCAGCACCCTAGAAGAAGAGAATTAGAATGTTAACAATGTTGATGGATTGTATAAGTTAAACAGACAAAAACAAAATGAATCTTAATTGACATGACTATGGATTCCCTAAATCAAATAGACCCCAGGTAGATGCAGGAATTTTGTTTGATAATGGGAAAAAATAAATATATCTGGGGGGTATGGTTGATTAAAAGTTAAATGACAGTTAAATATCTTACATGAGGAATGACTTTATAAGCATGGCACTACAACTACCATTTTTATTAATATCTAACTTACAGTGTATATTTACTGTGAACCAACAGTACCCTACACCTTTTAGATGACCGTTAACCCAGGAGAAACAAACAGCATTACAGCAAACAAAGGTAGTCTTTCCTCCTCTAAGTCAGCTGAACATGAAGCAGTAGCATAGGTGGGACCCATTTTCCAGCTCAGGTGTGAGGCTCCCCGCAGATCTACCTGCGATGTTTTCACCTGGGGTGAAGTTCAGGTCTCCAGATTTGCTGAACCTTGCACATGGAATAAGAGATTTTTCTTAGGATAGGAATAGATACTTGTTCATGTTACAAATAAAGTGAGTAACTGATTTTTTGTTTAATTTGGGGCAAAACATATACATTTGACTGATATTTAGAATTATCTTAATAGCACTTACTAGAGGTCTATTCATATGCATAAAAAGAGGTGATTAAAAAGTCAGCCCTTTTTGTAAGAAAAAAAAACATCCCTTCAATATATAATTTTCTAATTTGAACCCACATATTTGGATACCTGGATTGGACCTTAGTGCTTTTAGATAAAACTGTCAAATAGTCTCCATCTATGGACGTTTTTTAATAATCAGTTAATTCTCTAAAGCAGTGATTTTAATATTATATTGTAAGCTAGAATTGTATTAAAAATAACAAAAATTACTTTCCTGGTTTTTAGATGTGTGGTTTTTAACAACAGAGGAGTGGCGGGGGAGAATCTTTTGGTAAGTACATTTAAATTAGTAACTTAATTTTTTAAAAAATCATATCCAGTTTTGCAATGAAAATCATATTAAAATTTATTTTAAATAACTTATGTAAATAATACAAGTTTATTGTGAAAAATATGTATAACCAAAAGAGAAGAAATTTGCAAGATCCATAATTACAGAACCAGGGAAATACCCTTAATTTATACTTATGTACATTTTATATATAAATAAAATATATGTATGTGTTTCTAGTGTTATCAGAATTAATCTTATTATATTTTAATATCAATACATATTTATGTATTTTATTTTAATGTAAAATACATTTGCTTAAAAATTCACCACACGTTTCTTTAGAAGGTATGAAGCAAACCATACAATATTGCTTTTTTTCACTTAAGAAATTTACTTTTGTCATGAAACAGTGTATTTCTGTATTACATGCCTATAGTCAACCAGAGTTTACGTAAAGGAAATTTTATTTAAATTAGCTTCATTCTCCTCTAACTACTAAAGTTTTTTGTTAGGATAGGCATTCTTCTCTCTCTTAGAATATCATCTCTATTTGCTGTTAAACGTGTGAATTAGAATGAGAACCTTTCCATTCATTGAAACTTTCTTGACACTTTTCAACTGTCTGTTCCTCACTATCAGGAATGAAAGAAACTTTTTGAGGGTGTTACTGACAGAAAGATATTAACTATAAATAATTAAGTCGTGCTAAAAATAAAAATTTATGATCATACCATTAATATCAGTGCTTTATGATTATTTGTGGGGGAAAGGAACTCTTGCACTTTGCTTTCTAGTGACTTAAGCCTGGAGGAATTTAGATCAATATGATTTCAAAGGCTAAAGTTATAAAGTGTTTATGGTTTTACTCACATGCCTCCTGATGAAGAATTTGGCATGAAAGTTCACATTTCCTTATTTGCTCCAGCTCTTTAAGAGTCTTGTAGACAGATATTAGGTACTCTCCAGGGAAAAATGTATTTTTCACGTCACCTTGGACCAAGCAATGGTTTTAAGCAATTCTTGTCTGCTGTATCCCTTCAGATAGTTCTAGGTCACAAAGATAGGGAAGGCAAGGTCCATCCAACACTCAAGAAAATGATGTGATACAAAGTAAAGTCCATCAGGTTCCATAAAATGAATGACAAAGATTTATTTATCCGGCAAAGCTGCCTTGTATGCCTATTAAATCAGACACTGTACAAGACATTAGGGTGAGCAGTGTACATATCATTAGACATTACCCTAACTGGTGAAAGCTTTAACTTAAGTTGCAGGAAAGTATCAAATACATAAAAATGTATGTAATACAGTGCTAAAGTATAACATAGGAAGATTTACTGAAGAACAAAAGGAAGGAATAACTATCTGGGGGACTTGGAAAAATATAGTGGAATCAGAGTTGGATGTTGAACTCTGCTACTGAATCAAAAGAAGAGTGTTTAGCATAAAGAACAAGGTATTAAAGGGCATCGGAAAGCAAGTACTTACTTGTGGAGAGATAATCATATTGACATTTTAATCTAATGTTTATTGAACATTAGGTTGTCTCAGTTAAGTCTTTTCTTAATTATCAGCAATAGAAATAGTCTTGATTTATGTAAGCATAAGCACCATCATTACATTTTTTTTTAGATTTATTTATTTATGCATACAGGGACTGGGGTACAGGTCAGAGATATGGATGTGGGTGAGGCAGGAGAGATCAGCTGTGCCATGTGGGTTGCCTCGCTGGCCAGGGATTGAACTCGTGCTGCAGTGGCTATGGCAGCTTCATAGTGCGGTGCTTAACCCCTTGTGCCACCAGGGAGGCCCCACCATCATTCCATTTTACAGATGAAGAAAATAAGGCACAAATAGGTTAAGAACTATCCTAGCCAACAAATTCAGAGCAAGGGTTCAGACCCAGGTAGTTTGACTATGTACTTATGTTCTTGACCTCATGCTATTTTCCCTCTCATTATTTAGAGGTGTCAGGAATTCTTATAGAGGGATAGGGCCACATTTTGAAATGATGTGTGTATAATCTCAAGGAACCTATTATCAAACCATCAACTTTTAAAGAAAATTACCTTTTTTGCCATATAATTGACATGAATTAATTTTATTGTGGTCATGTTTTAGAAAGAGGACCTTGGCAGCAGTATATAGAAAAGGTAAAGGGGATGAACTCTCAAAGCTGAGAAACGAATTAGGAAGCATTTAATACAGATCTACCCAGAATTTGAATGAAAATGTAGGAGGAAGGAAGAGGAGAGGACAAAAACAAGGGGTATCCATGAGGTAGGAAGAATAGGAAGAATAGTATTATCTGTATGGTGGAAAGTGAAAATAGGAGAGAACAAAGTGGATATTTCTATCTTTACTGATTGGTAAAAGATGCTGATATTTGCCAAATAGGAATTTTTTTTTAATTTACAAGATTTTGGTGTGATAAAAATAACAAATTCAGTGTTAAATAGTTAGGATGCCTTTTGATGATTCAGGTGGAAATTTCTAGTACTTAAATATACTAGACTGGGGGCCTCCCTGGTGGCGCAGTGGGTTAAGCAACTCACTGTGAAGCAAACTGCAGCCACTGCAGCACGAGTTCTATCCCTGCTGCCAGCCAGGGAAGGGACCCATATGGGGTAGCAGACCTATTCTGCCTCGCCCGCTACTCCCCTCAGCAATGTGTTTCAGTCAGTCTGCCTGTTCTGCTCCCTGCTCTGTCTCTGGGGAATCCTCTCATCTCCCTGGACTCTGGCCTGTACCCCAACTCTTATATGCATAAATATATATACATACTAGATTGGGCCTCAGGATCCCTGTAAGGGATTATGTATGCAAGTGGCACTTGGAGCACAGGAGTGGCTGAGATTGCTTAAGGAGAGTTTGTAATGGGGACAGATCTATGGACAACACTTAGTCACAAGTAGGAAGGAGGAGAGAAAAAGCAGCAGAAACAGCTTGAAAAGACTTCTACTCTTAGCATTTAATTAATTGGAAATTGAAAGAATGAAGTAACCCAGAATCTCTTATCCATAACTTTAATTGGATTTTTGAAAAATATCCAAGAACACATTGAATTCTTATGAAGAGATGGTGCATATATAAACATTTATTTTAAATTGTTTGAAAGAATTTGCTGAACTGCAAGTGAAAGGATAAGAGTAGCTTGGTCTCTGGGGTTCTACAGTGTGCACTGGGTTGAATTCTGATGAAGTAATAGTTCCATCAAATATCTGTATCATAAAAGCTAATGTGATCTCATTTAAAAAAAACAAGGATATAAAAGGATATAAAAAACAAGGAAACAAAATGTAATTTTAATTATATCCATTAGTAGAGCTACTATTCTAAAAGGAAATTTAAGGTAGTAAATTAATTATAATTTATATGTACTACTTATACCATCATGGATCACAAAAATGAGATACCAATATTGATTGTTAGAGCTAGCTCTGATATTTAGATCCCTTGGTAATCCCTTTCTTCCTGCCTTAGAGCTTTGAACAATTATTTAAGTCTAGGGGAACTCTATATTTATTTATACCTCACCTTGTTCCAGAAAGAATTTAATGGAATTATCTTACTCAGACCCAGAGTAAGATTTTAGGATAGGCACAAAAAGAACAAAAGATGAATCAGCAAAAATCAAACTAGAAGGAACTGTCTCTAACTGAAATTAACCCAAAAAAGCTTGCAAAGGTATAATGGAATTAAGGTCAGCATTTCTCTTAAGAATGGAAATGAAAAGTAAAAGATCTGGTGTAGCATGTGGCGATATACTTAGAACTTATTGGGATACTATAGCTTTCGCAAAGGGGAATAAGAAAGTAGAAGTTTTCTACCACCATATTGTTTTAATTATCAATTAGTCATTGAAGGATTGAGAGAGAGCCAAAAGCCTTGCTTACTAAGAAATGAGAAAAGTACACATTGGTCTCCCTGAGGGTATTAACTGTAGGAAACATATAGTCCTAGTCTCAGTAGACTGATCTTCAGATATTCCTGCGGTGTTCCTGGAGCTCTAGGACGAGATGGTACTTTTTCTTGCTCTCTGCAGATTAGTTTTCAAAGATTAGAATCTAGGAATGCAAGTTACATGCAAACTCCCTGATATTATTGATTACTCTGTGAAGTAGCATGTGTCCAGCTTCATCAAGGAAGACTAACTTACAAAGAACGCAGCTAAAATTGATTTTGTTGAAAGTTACATAGGGGCCTCTTTCTCTTTTGATTTTAGGATCATATAGAATTCTGTAGCCCTAGGTTTTCCAACAGGAAAACCTTCCTTGTCGCTTTGGAAAATTGTCTGGCATTCAGAAAGTTAAACATAAAGTTGTATTACCTAACTATTTTGCCCCTAGGTGTATATCTAAGAGAAATGAAAGTAATGTGTTAATACAATATCTTTTACACAATATTTATTGCAACATCATTCATAATAACCAAAATGTAGAAAGAACCCATATGTCTTTCATTGGACAAATGGATAAATAAAAGGTGGTATATCCATCTTGAAAAATATTATTCAGCATTAAAAAAAGAAATGAAGTACTGATGCATGCTACAACATGGACAAACCTTGAAAACATACTTTTCTCTCCTCTCTCCTTCCCTCTCTCCCTCTTCCACTCTCCCATCTTCCCTCTCTCCCACCTTTCTTCTCTCCCTCCTCCCCACGAGCATGCACTGAAAAACATTATGCTGAGTGGAAGAAGCCAGTAGAAAGAGATCATATATTGTGTGATTCCATTTGTATGACATAGTCAGAATAGGCAGATCTATAATAACAGGAAGTAGATTTGTGCTTGCCTACGGCTGGGGAAGGGAGTTTCTTTTTGAAGTAATGACAATGTTCTGAACTTGTGGCCATGGTTACACAATTCTGAATATACTAAAAATGATAAATTGTACATTTATATACATATACATATGTGGGTGAATTTCATGGTATGTGAATATTATTTCATAAATCAGTAAAGAAAACACTCAGGTGCTTTCCTGTTCCAGTTAGAGCTGGTTTGGCAGGTAAGAGAGGCCAACAGGGAAGGCAGAAGCTGGAAGATACTATAAAGCAGTGCTGCTCCACATTGGTTTGGGGACTAACTTCCACTTCTCAAATACACCTGTCCCAGACAAGATGAAGGGTCCAATAGCATGTAAACCACCTTCAGTTCCAAGCATACTATTTGGGTGAGCTGATCTTTTTTTTCCCCTGACAGTAATACTCTCTTGGTGAAAGGAACAGCGTGCTGATTTATGTCCTGACATCAGCACCATAGCTCATGCTGGACTGGCACTTGGACTAGAGATCCTCTAATTCTAAAAACCTCATTTTATAGATGAGGACACCTCTGGAGAGGTAGGGTGATAGGCCTTTAGGGCAGGAGGTAATGTCTAATTAAGATTGTTCAAGTTATTTTCATTATCTTTCAGTTCTGGTTTTAAGTCAAGTCAGGCTGAAAATCTGGCCATAAAGGTTGTCAAAGAAAGGACTTACAAAACAACTAACAAAACACAACAAAAAATAACTCTGAGACTCTGTGAAAATGGTGGTAGACACTCCCTTTTTCACACCCAGGTTCTTCCTGCTCAATACTATCATGTCACCCAAGTCTTCCCTTCCTTAATTGCTAAAAAAAAAAAAAATCCTTCCACTCTTCACTGCTCTCAGAATAACCTTTGAAGGGTGATCTCAGCTATATATGGGTGTGAATATATTGAGTCCCATTGTTTTTCCTGACATCAGTAGTTCCAGATCACTAACATCAACTGATGTGAATGCCACCATTCACAAAGGATTGTACATGTTTCTCTATAGGAATAATTTCCAAATAAAAGGAAGAGTGCTTAAATAACTGAAGACTGTTAGGACTAACAGTCACAGTAATTTAATAGTTACTACCATTTATTGAATGCCTAAAAAAATTTGAGCTATTGGGTAGTATTTCCCCATGCACTGTAAGGAACCCCCACAGAACTAGATTTCCCTCTACCCATTTTTAGATAGTTTTATCATTCTTGTCACTACAGCATCCTCCTATCTTGGCTCAGATCTCACTCTATTTCATTATTCTCTTCAAGCAATTGGGTCTCAATCCTGGCTGCACATTAGAATTTGCTAAGAAGCTTTGAAAATTACTGATCCCTGGACCCCATCCCCCAAAGAGTCAATTCCGCTGATTGAGGGGGAATCCAGGTATCGGTAATTTGTTTTAACATTCTCCCATGTGTCTGATGTACAGCCAGGGCTGACAACCACTGTGAAGTGGGGTATTTTGGATGCAGTAGTCTCCCTTAGGATACCAGTCCAGGCCCCCCGCCTCTAGCCCCAAACCCAGAACATGACATTTGTGTCATAGAAGTCTAGCCTGAGGATAATCCCTTTCTGCCTGACTGACCTGCTCTAAGCCACACACAAACTGTACCCTTTATCAGTGTAATGTGTCACAGGATGGCATAAGCAAGTGCCATAACCATCTAGAACAAAAGCAAGAACATGGCACATCTTGGCCTCAGAGTTGGCCAGGATATTTCCTGGGACCCTTTATTTGTGATTAGTTATTTTAAATAGTTAAGAAAAGCTCAAGCAAATTTAGACACTTGGTCATTTGTATGACTGTTCACGATTAGGTGAATTCTTTTTTATTATTATTATTAAAATGCTAGTTTTAGGGAGATAAAAAGGGAAGTACGGTAGGAAGGAAGAATGGATTCATGCTAAGGCATGGTATCATAAAATGTCAACATCCATGAAATGAGAAAGTAATTCTAAACTATTGCAGAAATATTTTAAAAAGCAGTGCTAGTTTTTTATGTACTCATAGTTTTATTTTCCCTAACTCCTCATTTAAACTCATCTCCCAAATATGAGGTCAATTTTCCTAAGAAGGATTTGGGTATTTCACTAGATACTGGACCCAGACTGGTTGAAATCAAAACAAAACAAAACAACAATAAAAATATACTGGAGGGGTCTCCTTTGTGACACAGGGGGTGAAGTTGCAGCACTGTGAAGCATCCTCAGCCACTACAGCACAAGGTGGATCCCCACATGGGACCTCTCCTGTCTCGCCCACTCCTCCCCTCTGCAGTGTGTTTCAGTCTGTCTGCCTGTTCTGTTTCCCACTCTGTCTCTGGTGACTCCTCTCACACACACCACCTACCCCCACACCTTTAGCCTGTACCCCAATTATTGTATGCAAAATAAGTAAATCTTTAAATATATATAATTTGTCCTCTATAAAAGGGTTATTCCTTTTGGGGAAGCCTATAGCCACTCAAGAATCACTGAGTTCATTAAAGCAGCATCTTATCAAATACTTGGATATAGGTCATTAAATACTTGAGAAGAAGACTGTAAGATGAAATATTCAAGCTCCTTATGATTATCAGACATTACAATTAAGTAAATGTGGAACTTAAGTGGATTTTTTGGAAGACAGTTGTTTATCTTTTTCAGTTTTCTGGGCAGAAAACTAAAATCTTAGCTAGTCAGGCTCAGTTTTGAATGTATTACAAACACAGCATTGAGAGCAGCGTCCTAGGTTATGGCTTCTATTCTTGGTTAACAAATTAATCTCTACCAGAATAACTAGGGAAGGCCTGCCTGCCTGATAAACAGAGTGAATTTGTTTTGTTACTTGACCAAAAAAGAAAAATTTTTAATGAAATTTGCATTTCAGAAGAGGACAAGAAAATTATCTTTCAGGTTAAGAAGAAATCAGTTTGTCTATCTTTTAGAAGCTGGTGAAGAAGAAAAAGAAACATGCTTTATTCTTTTCTCATCTATTTAAATATGAATAATTAGGAGCTAATTTTACTTTATTAGTGTTTTCCATATCTTTTAAAACTAACTTAAAATAGCCATTAAAGAAATTACAGTTATTTCTCTCTGATTGTAGTTACAGTTGAACAATTTGAAGAATCATGGTTTGTAATTATTGCCAAATTATTCTAATTTATAAAATATTTATGCCCAAATGTCTGCTAGAAGTTATCTACCCTTCATATTTTCTGCATTTTTCCAGAATACCTTTCTCATACCCATGGGAATTGTCACCTATGTGACAAGTATTAGTTCACCAGCTGAATTCTTTTTTTTTTTAAAGATTTATTTATTTATGCACACAAGAGCTGGGGTACAGGCCAGAATCACGGGAGGTGAGAGGATTCACCAGAGACAGAGTGGGGAGAAGAACAGGCAGACTGACTGAAATACATTGCTGAGGAGCAGCCGGCAAGAGAGGTCTGCTGAGCCATGTGGGTCTCCTCCCTGGTCAGCGGCAGGGATCGAACTCGTGCTGCAGTGGCTGTGGTTTGCTTCATAGTGCATTCTTAACCCACTGCACCACCAGAGAAGCCCAAAACTCTTCTTCTTTTTTTTTTTTTTAAAGATTTATTTATTTATGCATACAAGAACTGGGGTACAGGCCAGAGGGTTAGTGTGAGGATTCACCAGAGATGGGAGCAGAACAGGCAGATGGACTGAAACACACTGCTGAGAGGAGCAGTGGGCCAGACAGGAGAGGTCTGCTGTGCCATGTGGGTCCCCTCCCTGGCCGGCAGCACCGGCTGAATTCTACAAGGACTTCCTTCATCCCTTTTTTGATTAGCTTGACCTTTCTTTGTTCTGGCATGGAAAAAGAAATTATTGCAGTGTGATAGTTTCTGTTTGCATTAGTAACCCATCCAATTGAGAATTAACTAACATTTATTTTAAAAAAGATTTATTTTGGGGCCTCCCTGGTGGCGCAGTGGGTTAAGCAACGCATTATGAAGCAAACCGCAACCACTGCAGCACGAGTTCGATCCCTGCTGCCAGCTGGGGAGGTGACCCACATGGCACAGGCAGAGCTCTCCTGCCTGGTCCACTTCTCCCCTCAGCAGTGTGTTTCAGTAGATCTGCCTGTTCTGCTCCCCGCTCTGTCTGTGGTGAATCCTCTCACCCCCCACACCTCTGGCCTGTACCCCAGTGCTTGTATGCATAAATAAATAAATCTTTAAAAAAATAAAAAAGATTTATTTTTATTTATGCATACAAGAACTTAGGTGTCAGCCAGAAGTGTGAGGGTGAGAGGATTAACCAGAGATGGAGCAGGAGCAAAACAGGTGGATCAACTGAAATACACTGCTGAGGGGAGCAGCGGGAGAGATAGGAGAGGTCTGCTGTACCATATGGGTCACCTCCCTGGTCTGGAATTGAACTTGTGCTGAGGTGGTTGGTGATAGCTTGATGGTGCTGACTTTAACCTCTGCACCACTAGGGTGGCCCACTAACATTTTTTTTAATCACAAAGCTGAAGAAAATCTTTGAAGTTTCTTTGCTGTGTAGCCTATATGATTGTTTCTTTAATGGGTCTCAAGTCATGTAGAGAAAGAAGGCATATAGTGTTTCCTTTTGGAGCTCACCAAGTAGCAGGAGTTGTGTGATATAACTATAGTCTTGTGTGTTTCAGTGGTAGTCAACAATTATTATTGACTATCAGAGACCAGAGTGAGAGGTAAGATAGTAATAGAAACTGACATAGATAGGTAAGATTGGGAAGGTAAGAAGGTTAGACAGAACAAAATAGGGGTAAAACTGGAAATAACTGTGAGTTCTTAGTGACCAGGAGTCGTCTTAACCTTCTGTCTGACATTTCTCAAGGCACAATTTCAGCAAGCAAAGTTAACAGTTTCTAAGACACTTGGAAGATGAAGGTTACACAGTTGGCAATATATTCAGAGGCCTAGTAGGCAAGAGAACAATCTCTCATGACCTGACTCATAAGTAGAGAAATGGGGCCTCCCTGGTGGTGCAGTGGGTTAAGCAACACCCTATGAAGCAAACCGCAGCCATTGCAGCAGGAGTTCGATCCCTGCTGTCTGCCAGTGAGGGGACCCACATGGCGCAGCAGACCTCTCCTGCTGTGCCCACTGCTCCCTTCAGCAGTGTGTTTCAGTCAGTCTGCCTGTTCTGCTCCCCACTTTGTCTCTGTTGGATCCTCTCACTGCCCACACCTCTGGCCTGTACCCCAGCTTTTGTATGCATAAATAAATAAATCTTTAAAAAAATAAGTAGAGAAATGAAGAACTATTTCTCATACTAAGGAAATAGTAAAATACAGAACCAGAAAGTTTGCTTTGCATATTGTGAACATCCTTTTATGCTTGGCAGAGGAATTTGTGCTTAATTCATTAGATAATCAAAGCTAATGAAGAATTGTAAGCAGAAAGACTGTACTGTCATGTCAAGAACTGGAGTGTTCTTTTGTGTGGTTAATCTGACAGGGTATGGGATACACAATTATGGATAGTTATATAAGGAAAGACTGGAAATTAACCAGGTGAAAGGTTATCTCAGTAATCTAGGTGTGAGTCATAAAGCCTAGTAGTAGAGACAGAAACCTTTAGCACACTTACCCAACTTGACATTTATCACTCTCAGGAATGCCTACCTGACAGTCTGCAGCTAAAAGCACCTGCAGGTGTTTTCTTGGACAGACGCATTCTGTAGCCTCTGAAAAGTGCTGGGTCTGTGCTTGGGGTAGACCAGAGGGCCATGGAAGTATCTCTGGGAATATTCTTCAACCAATGACAGAAGGAAACTCGTGGATAAATAACCTACCTCCTTGCCACTGGGCTGGGATAATTTTTTTAAAGGTTTTTTTTTTAAAGATTTATTTATTTATGCATACAAGCACTGGGGTAAAGTGCCAGAGGTGCAGGGAGGTGAGAGAATCCACCAGACAGAGCAGGGGGCAGAACAGGCAGATCTACTGAAACGCACTGCTGAGGGGAGCAGTGGACCAGGCAGGAGAGCTCTGCCTGTGCCATGTGGGTCACCTCCCCAGCCAGCAGCAGGGATCGAACTCGTGCTGCAGTGGCTGCGGTTTGCTTCATAGTGCATTGCTTAACCCACTGCGCCACCATGGAGGGCCCAGGCTGGGATAATTTTAAGCCATATTTAGGCCAGTTTCTCCAAGTACCCTGGGGGGGATTGGGTCCTCATTGGTCACAGCAACAAACTGCTTGGTAACATCTTCTTTATTGTCTTCCTACCCTTCTGGACTTACTTCACTCCCTTACTGGGATTCCTGGTATCACCTTCCAAATGAAGTGTTTGCAACTTTCATTGCTTACTAAATTAAGTAGGATTCCTCTGTCAAAAGTTCAAGTTGTCTGAGTCAGTAGTTCACTATTTCTCTCATATCCTTGTCTCAAGGGTCCTTCTGAGAGAATCTAATGTACCAAGATGAAAAGAAGGGCTCTTCTGTGTTTCTTGCAGGAATACTGAAGGAGATTAAAGAAGGAAAGGGCAATATCACCTAGGTTTTAGCTAGGAAAATGTAGATGTCTTTGGTATAAAAAAATGAGGTTAGAAAAAAATTAAAATATTTTTAATGAAGAAAAAAGTTTTACCTTTGGGCTTTTGAGTTTGAAGTACTGTCAAAATATCACAGTGAAGCTGCCTGCTAGAACTTTGAAATTTGGATTCAGAACTCAAGATGAAGGTAAGACTGTGGAAAGTTAGGTTTTATCGGGTACAGGTGGTTGTTGAAACTATGGAGGTAGATAAGTTCTTCAGCAATTGGCGAGTGACCAGACTAGGAGCAGATGCAGGCCTAAGATAAAACTTCTGAAAATTAATACTCGCATTTGGGGTTGGGGAAGAATGACAAGAACTGAGCAAGAAATGGAAATCCAGAAGCAGGAGGAGAAGCCAGGGGAGCAGCTGATAGAAGGTATACTAAAAAGGTTCTAGATTTGCCGAGTGTCAGAGTTCTGGTAACTTTGATCCATATTATTGTTATCTGTTTCAATCTTTATGTAATGCATTTGGAGAAAAACTTATAGGGAAAAATCAGTTCCAGTTTTGAAGGTATACTAGCTATGGATTTATTTACTAAATACCTATGGAATCTCAGTGCTTGCAGTGCTTTATAAGAAGTAATTTACTTATTATTTTTTAAAGATTTATTTATTTATTCATACAAGAACTGGCACACAGGCCAGAGGCACGGGGGTTAGAGGACCCACAAGAGACAGAGTGGGGAGCAGAACAGGCAGATGGACTGAAATATACTGCTGAGGGGAGCAGCGGGAGAGGCAGGAAAGGTCTGCCACGCAATGTGGGTCACTCCCCTGGTCGGCAGCAGGGATCGAACTTGTGCTGCAGTGTCTGTGGTTTGCTTCATAGTCCTTTGCTCTACCCATTGGGCCACCAGGGAGGCCCCAGAAGTAATTTACTTATTACAAAAACATAATCCATGTTCAGCTATTTCATGACCTTTGGCAAATTGCTGAGCCTCAGTATCTTCATGTGTAAATAAAGAACCAGGTGCTATCTGTGGTTCTTCCTGATGCTTAGATACTCTGATCCTAATAATTTTTCATGGGCCATTTTTCTTGTACCTTACTTTTTAATGTATGTTCATAGATATGTGTTTGTGTGTATGCATGTATACATACATATACATAGATTCTCCACTTTAAGCCTTCATAAATGATTGAGAAACTTTAAGGCTAGGCAGTGTGAATAGATTCACTTGTAATAAAATTACTGAGTAAGGATGATTTCTTCACACAAATTCTTGTGACAAAATTTGCCGTCACTGTGAGTGTACATGTTAGTAGATATTATTCTATTTAGATTTTACATTGAATTTGTGCCCCCCAAATGTATTTAATAACAAAGCATATTTATAGAACATCTCTGCATAATCACTTATTAGCTATTAACTAACTAGGGTTAATTAACCCCTCTAAACTCAGTTTCCTAATTTTCAATATAGATATAATAATAGGATGTTCCTCACGGTTTTGTTGGCACAAATTGTTAAAAAAATTGATAGCAACGAATTATCAGAGGAGGACTGGGGAGGTCAGTGGTGGGGGGAATTGATTGGTTGGTGGTGATGATGATAGACATTTGCTTGTATGTGTGGTGTGATATTATACTGTTACTGCGGTGAGAAATTATACACCTGACACCTAGGCTATGTTGTAGACTAACGTTACCTTTAAAAATATTGTTAGCCATTTTAAATAGTACCAGGCTACATTTGTCTTTTGGAGAGTTCATATTTGCACATCTCAAAAAGATGACATAGGTAGTGTTTTAGTTTGAGTTTAATTGGAAGGATCATTGAAAATTATGATTTTGGGCCCTCCCTGGTGGTGCAGTGGGTTAAGCAACGCACTATGAAGCAAACTGCAGCCACTGCAGCACGAGTTCGATCCCTGCTGCCAGCTGGGGAGGTGACCCACATGGCACAGGCAGAGCTCTCCTGCCTGGTCCACTGCTCCCCTCAGCAGTGTGTTTCAGTAGATCTGCCTGTTCTGCCCCCTGCTCTGTCTGGTGGATTCTCTCACCTCCCCGCACCTCTGGCCTGTACCCCAGTGCTTGTATGCATAAATAAATAAATCTTTAAAAAAAAATTATGATTTTCCGGGGCCTCCCTGGTGGCGCAGTGGGTTAAGCAATGCACTGTGAAGCAAACCGCAGCTACTGCAGCAAGTGTTTGATCCCTGCTACCAGCCAGGTGGAGTGACCCACATGGCTCAGCAGACCTCTTCTGCTGTGCCCACTGCTCCCCTCAGCAGTGTGTTTTAATTGAATGGTGGAGGACAATAACCTTCCTATTGTGATTATGGTTTTTGGTATATTAAAATCAGGATGGTGGTTTCAGTGTTTTTATCAGAATGATGTTATCAGATTCCTCTCTTTTATTAAACTGCTGGTTATTGTATCTCATGTATGCTTTATACACACACACACACATGCACACACACATACCCTCATATATATTCTATGGCTTGGAGTATCTTCTCCTCCCAGATCTCAATTAAAACAACTATGAAGCTTTTCTGCCAGAAACAGCCCTTTTTGGTGAATATTGAGGCATAATCAGCTTTACATATTTTACATTTTAAGTTTTGCAGTGTATCATTGCAGTGTCTGGATATATTATTGTAGAAGAAAAAGTTTAATAAGTAGATTAGATACTGTTTTATCTGAGGTGAAGGTAGTGCCACAACACTTCATTGGTAGACAATCAGCACTTAGGCTAGGGAAAACAGGTTCCCAGTTAAAATTAATCCAAAATTTAAGCTTTTCATGGCATTGTTAAAAGTCTTTTTTGTTTGCCTCTTTTTAACCTTTATTAAAAGGTATAATTCTCCACTTTCTCTTCTTAAATTGACCTTTTAGGTCAGGAACACATTTGAATTAACATGTCTGTTTAATTTAAGGGGTTTGCATTGACCTTGCTCTAGTTCCACATGCCTTGCTTGCATGAACAAAGCTTTTTTGTCAGTGACACCTGGATAGTGTTCACTTTGTTAAATATATGTGTACTGCAAGATAAGAAAAGGATAAACTATTACTAATAGTATGTGCAAACAACGGTTTTTCCCTCATATTTATGACTTCTTGCCTTATTTTGCACTTCTGCATTATACAAATAATTAACCTCACAATTTTAATTTATGTGCTTTACCTGTCACCACTTACAGACGCCAAGAACTTACTGTTGTGCTAATACTGAAGATCTGGAGACAGTTATTCACCACGTACACAGTCTGTTCCCTTCTGCGCCTTTTCTGGCAGCAGGGGTTTCAATGGGAGGGTAAGGTTTTTTCCTTTCTAAAATATCTCCTTCAGAGGACTACCACCGTCTACATAGACTTTTGAAATAAGTGTTTAATTTATTTTATCATGTTGTAGCACATGTGTCTGAATGGAGGAAGTAATTAATTCAGGTGAATTTTAATATTTTTTCTTTGACAATTGGCTCTGTATTAGAAAGATGTTCAGGATTCTGTGAGCATGAAGGCTTGCCTGAACTCCATAAAATTGATTTCCATCACTCAGCTGACTGCCATGTTGACCTTCAAATTCCCTAATGTACTCCTGACCATGCCTATAACTGAGTTTTCCTGTATCATTCAGGAAGCTGAATTTGTAGCATGACTTTCATCACTGTAATCATAGAAATAATCACTTAATACTATCTTCAAACTGATGAGGTTTTCAAAATTGTTTTCATCAGTGGTGGTTTTTTGTTTTTGTTTTCTTTCTTCTGGGCAAATAGACCTACCCTGCAATACTCTCCAGAAACTATGAGGTTTTCCTATTAACCCCTTATTCTCCCTTCTACTTTAAGCATATGAATAGTGTAGCGATTTGTGCTACTTCCTATTTGGAACTTGTATTTGCCACATTTATATTTAGGTTCATTTCTACTAATAATTCTTTGGGCTTTTTTTCTTCTAGTGATGTGAAAAATCTGGCATTTCACTATGTCTTCCCTGAACATTTGCCCAAAACTTTTTTAATTTAGCAAACACATGAGATGGAAAATGATCTGTTTTCTCATTTTATATTGATCTATCTGTCATTTCAACTTTTAAAACATCTTAGGAGCTTATTTATTTGAAAATGAAAGATTCTGGAAAATAGACTTTAACTGCAGCTTTTTAGAATCTAATAAATATAAAACTAAGAGAAGAATACATTTCTTAAATTAGCATGGAAGGTCTGACTTGACCTACTAAAAGAAGAAATCTGAATCAGTGCTGAAAACCCAAGTAGAATCTCTGTATTATGCTTAGTGGACAGTACTTTGCTTCTCCTTCGTTTGCCCTATAATGTGAACCTTAAAGGACAGAGTGTCTGCTGATCTTCCTCCCCCACCCCCCACCCCCCATAATCATATAAATACTTGACTTTTTAAAGGCCAGACCTTACATAAACAGGCCCAGATTCTCTATTCAGAAACTCCCAGGAAATGCCTATTCATGTGGGATTGAAGCCTCTGCCCAAAAGCAGAACTTGACCATTAGCCTTTGCAGCTGGTTGAATATTAATGCCTTGTAAATTGCTTGAAGGAAGTACCCTTTCCAGTTGCCTAGCACTGTGACATGGTCCCAAGTGGGCTTACCACTTGGGGATGTGTTTTATAGCTTAACACATTTTTTTCTTTTGGAGATACAACAGACAAAATCATAGTCTGTTGAAGAGCCTTAGGTCTAGTGCTCCCACAAGGGGGGGTAATCCTCAAACCTGTGAACCAAAACTGAGTCTAGCCAAGGAATCTGTGCCACTCTAGACTGGTCAGATTCTAGTTTCCCAATGAATTGGGAAGCAAGTTTTTAAAATGCAAAATCCAAGTGTATGTAAAAGTAAAGAGGAGTATACTGACCTCTATAATATTCATCATGCAACTTCAATACTAATCAACTCTCATCATCCAGCTTCAATAATTATCAGTTCATGAATAATTTTATCAATATCACCTCACTCACCCCCTCCCAACTCTGATTATTTAAAAATAAATCTCAGCTATCACTTGTAAATATCTTATTAGATATCTCTAAAAGGTAATCTGAAAAAAATCATCCTACCATAATATCATTATCACAATTGAACAAATTTAACAATAATTCCCAAATGTCACCAAATATTCAGTTCTTGTCACATTTCCTCAATTATCAGTTTATTACTTGATTTTTACAGTTTGTGTTTGAGTCAAGAGCCAAAGTCCACTTAATCCATGAGTTCTCTCTTTCAAGCTCTCTCTGGTAAATTTTTTTTCTTCTACTGGTGAAAAAGTGGAGTCCTTTTCCTATGAAGTTAAACAGATTTTGGAGGGACAATAGCTTGACACTATTTTGCTTCTTAGTAATAACCAAGAAGTATCTGCACCTATTTGGTCATTGCTACTTCTGGATCTTACAACTCCTGGGAGTTTATCTATAAATCCTTACAATTTGCCAGTTAGTTAGCCTCACAGCAATCTCTGACTTTAAGCCAAATAATAGACTCTCCAAAACTAGAACCCAGAATAAACCCTTTACAGGAGAATAAGCTTTATTTTTAAAATAACTTAGTGAACCATAGTGCTATATATAGGTGTAAGCTGTTGTGAAGGGCCATTTTCTTTTTCTTTTTTTTTTTAAAGATTTTATTTATTTATGCATGCAAGAGCTGGGGTACAGGCCAGGGGTACAGGCCAGAGGTGGAGGGTGAGAGGATTCACCAGAGACAGAGCAGGAAGAACAGGAAGATCAACTGAAATACATTGCTGCGGGGAGCAACAGGCAAGACAGGAGAGGTCTACTGCACCATTTGGGTCCCCTCCCTGGCTGGGCATCGAATTCACACTGCAGTGGCTGCAGAAGCCCCACAGTGCAGCACTCAACCCGCTGAGCCACCAGGGAGGTCCTGAAGGGTCATTTTCAAAAAACAAAAATCTTCACTTTCCATCTAAAACGTCATCAAATTTGTCCTGCAAGTGAGTTTTCCATTTCAGTTGGATAAAATAAAGAGAATTTTTACATATATAAACAATATTTAGGATAGTATGCTCGTCTTTGGGAATATTAAATTTAGGACATTGTTATTAGATTAAACTTCACTATTGTCTCTCTTAGCAAATAAAATTAGGATGGAGGGCCCTCCCTCCCTGGTGGTGCAATGGGTTAAGCTATGCACTATGAAGCAAACTGCAGCCACTGCAGCACAAGTTCGATCCCTGCCCTTGGCTGGGGAGGTGACCCACGTGGTGCGGCAGACCTCTCCTGCCTTGCCCACTGCTCCCTTCAGCAGTGTGTTTCAGTTGATCTGCCTGTTCTGTGCCCTGCTCTGTTTCTGGTGAATCTCCTCACCCCCCACACTTCTGGCTTGTACCCAGTTCTTGTATGCATAAGTAAATAAATCTTTAAAAAATTAGGATGGAATCAGGAAACTTAGTAGAATAAGAGGAAAATATCTGTTAGGTGATAAGGAAAAATAACAGGAAGTAGTAGGAAGAGAAAGCAAATTACTTTAGGGGCCACAACTCAGAAAGTCTAACTCTGGACTCGGGAGCCCCTTAGAGACTTTCGGGAGACTTAAAGAATGTCTAGGTGGCTAGACTCGCCACCCAGACCTATTACTTCAACTCTCTGGGGTAAGCATCATGTAAAAATCCCTAGGTGATTCCCCTATGTAGCCATGTTGAAAACCACTCCATCTGAGCTCTTTCATTTATGCCAGAGATTGGCAAACCACAACTGGAAGGCCAAATTTGACCAGCTGTCCATTTTTGTGCAGTCCCAGAGATAAAAATTATATTTTGAAGTGGGTGAAAAAAATTAAAAGATTTTCATGACATGTGAAAATCATATGAAATTTAAATTTCAGTATCATGTATGTTTTATTGCATCACATCCACACCTATTCATTTTATATTGTCCACAGCTGCTTTCAAACTTTAAATCATAAAGTTGAGTAGCTGCAACAGAGGTTATATGACCAGCAAAGCCCAAAACACATACGATATGACTCTATTGAAAAAGTTTGCCTGAAACACACCTTATGTACTAAATTTAACTTTCAACTGGAAGTTGGGGCTCAGGGATTTGTGTATTTATTATAAATCCCTAGTATCATTTTGAGGGGGGGAAAAAAAGGAAAAGAAAACCACTCTTAGGTAGATTTCACTCATGTTTTTAATTTATAGAAGGACATACATATAAGTAACAAATGTATGATTTGCCCTATTCACAATGTTATTGACTGTGAGGTAAATATTTTAATATAAGGGAAGAATGTAAATACTTACACATTTTTCCAAGACAGAGAACCTATACTCTCTTTTTTTATTTTCTTCACCAAGATTAATATAAAATCCATAGTTAGAAATGGGTTGTCTGAGGGGTACAACTGAGTTTCCTGAGTTAATCACTGAATTTCGTGTTCTTTTCATTTCAGAATGCTACTTTTAAATTACCTGGGCAAAACTGGGCCAAAAACTCCTTTGAAGGCAGCTGCAACTTTTTCAGTGGGTTGGAATACTTTTGCTTGTGCAGAGTCACTGGAGAAGCCCCTGAACTGGTTACTTTTTAATTACTATTTGACAACCTGCCTTCAGTCTTCAGTTAATAAGTGAGTCATCTTTAAAACCTGATGTCTAGGATCAAGGAAAGGAGTAAGAACAACAACAACAATAATAATAACAACAACAATAAAGACACAAAGACCAAAAATGAAAAGACAAGGACAAATTGGGGACACCTGGGGGGAGGTGGAAGGGGAGGGTTGAGGGCAGACAGGAACACAGGGGACTGAGGTGATGGTGCACTGGTGATATGGTGATGGGGAATACATGGGGATTACAGTTGATGTCAAATATATATAAATTAAAGGCAAAATAGAATAAAAAACCCTGATGTCTACAAATGTTTTGGATTATGAACCCCAACAGTAAATATGGCTTAAAGCATAACACTGAGAACATGTGCATATTTATTTATACATTCTATGCACTATACCAAAGTATTTTTCATTTTGTAAATATATGTATATAAAATACTTTAAGTGTAATCTAAAAATGTAGATAAAAGTGTAGTGTTTTCTTTCTGTCCCCAAAGGGTTATCTTGTACAACCCCTAGAGAACATGCTTCCCCTTTGAAGATCACTGTTCTATTGCTGTTCTAGGTTGTTCCAAAAGACTCAAATCATTAGTATTAAATGTGTTGAGTAATATTATGGACTATTTTCCTGGATTTTCTACTTGTAGATAATCTTATTAGTTCCTAATTCTCTCTGAGGTAATACGTAATGTATTAAGTGCTTTTCAGTGCTGAATAATATGACTTCTTAAGTATGTGCTTATATGCTTAAGCATAGTTTTAGAAAGTTAAGAGACTCAATGAAGGACTTTGGGTGCTTTGGTAATGGGAAAACATTAGTGACTACACCTGAGGAGAGAAATCCTATATAGTGAAAAAACAAACAAGAATGTGAAATAGATTCATCATAAATCAAAAAAAGAAAGAAATTTAGAAGGTTGTAGTTTAGTTGGATAATCTCAATTCCCACAGCTCTTTTTTTTTAAAAGATATATTGTTATTTATTGATGCATAAAAGAACTGGGGTATAGGCCAGAGGTGTGGGGGGTGAGAGGCTGCAACAGAGACAGAGTGGGAAGTAGAACAGGCAGATCCACTGAAATACACTGCTGAGGGGAGTAGCAGGTGAGACAGGAGAGGTCTGCTGTGTCATGTGGGTCCCCTCCCTGGCTGGGATGGAGCTCAGGTAGGCGTAGAGGTGATAGCTCTGAGGCTTAATGCCTACACCACCATGGAGACCTACTCCCACAGTTCTTAACACTACCAAAGTATTGTCTGTGCATTGGTGTTCCGGGAATTGTTTGCGTATCTTATAACAGTTAAATCAGTGTGACATAAAAAAAAAGATATTTTGTTTATTTTGATGACTGATCCATAATCAAGTGAATTACTTAATATATACTCTAAGTAACTAGTACAGTTAATATGTACATTACTTGTTGAAAACTGTAGTTATTCTGTAAATTGACATTATATAGTGGATTAAAGTTAGCCTAATTGTTAAATTACAGTGTTGATCATAAAACATTGCTTGCAATCCTAAAGAATCATCATATAATTTTGGTGGTCATTGAAATGGGGGACAGTATCAAGAAAAAGGTAGATGATTTAAAGTATCACTTATACAAGAAAAAGGACCAACATCTTATATACTTATTTTTTTTAAATATGTATACAAAAAATATAAATTCTAATTTTCAGTATAACAATTTAAAAAATAATGTCTTCAAGTCATTTGTCTAGTTAAAGTTTCTGGCTTAAGTAAGTTCTTTTGGGCAAAATTGGTTTTAATACCAGCTATGTGGCCTCCCTGATGGCACAGGGGGTTACGTTGCAGCACTATGAAGCTGTCAGCAGCCACTGCAGCACGAGTTTAATCCCTTACCTGGGAGGTGACCCACATGGTACAGCAAACCCTCCCTGTCTTTCCCCTGGCTCCCCTCAGCAGTGTATTTCAGTTAGTCTGCCTTTTCTGCTCCCCACTCTGTCTCTGATGAACCCTCTCACCTCCCACATTTCTGGTCTGTACCCCAGTTCTTGTATGCATAAATAAATCTTAAAAAAAAAAAAACACCCTACTGTATGTAGGTACAATTTGTTATGGAACAACACATGTTTATTATTACAAAAAGGTTCATTCTTTGTCAATTAAGAAAAAAAGTACTTTTAAAATGTCTTCAGTAAATTAGAATATACCAATTTTGTGCCTTATACTGAGCTTAGTTATTATTAGCTATTTTAGGTGATAATATCATTATGTATTTGAGGTGGAAATGACCTTAGTTTTTTACTTTTTGAAATCTTTTGTTCCAGGCACCGGCATATGTTTGTAAAACAAATTGACATGGATCATGTCATGAAGGTAGGAGAGAAATTTAGGTAATATTTTGATTTCCGCTTTGGATTCCAAGAATAGATATAATCTTTTTTGTATTTCAGGCTAAGTCCATCAGAGAATTTGATAAACGGTTCACTTCAGTCATGTTTGGATACCGAACAATTGATGATTATTATACTGACGCCAGTCCAAATCTTAGACTGAAATCAGTAGGAATTCCAGTGTTGTGTCTGAATTCTGTGGATGATGTTTTCTCACCCAGTCATGGTAAAATTAACATTTTCATATGCATTCTGGAATTAATTGTTTTCAAAACACTGTCATTTTTAAAGAAAATACAGTCAAAAGAAATAAAATATCAGGGCCTCCCTGGTGGCGCAGTGGGTTAAGCAACACACTATGAAGCAAACCGCAGCCACTGCAGCACGAGTTCGATCCCTGCCGCCGGCCAGGAGGGG
>JAGFMF010011618.1:1469209-1507781 GCA_019455555.1 Galemys pyrenaicus | reverse complement strand
TCCCCTCTCTGGCTGGCAGCAGGGATCGAACTCGTGCTGCAGTGACTGCGGTTTGCTTCATAGTGCGTTGCTTAACCCACTGCGCCACCAGGGAGGCCCCTCCTGGCAGGTTTTAAAAATTCATACAAAGTATAGTCTTGTGACAAACAGTTCTGTAGGTTTTAACAAAATAGTGTTATTGTGTGCCCACTATAACAGTTCCATATATAACCTTTCTATCACCTGCCTAGTTCTCCCATAATACATATTGATAGAAAAACCATTATTTTCCCTCTCACAGACACTGGTAAAATACTAGTCAACATTCCTCCATATAGTGTTTTGTGTTTTCCAGAGTGTTATATAAATGCAGTCACACATTACAAAGTCTTTAGGTCTGACTTCTTTGTCTCAACAAAATGCATTGATTCATCTCTACTGTGTAATTTAGTAGTTCATTCCTTTTTATTTCTTGTATGTACTACCTTTTCTTTATCCACTTGCTGAGTGAAGGCCATCTGTGTTGTTTTCAATTCTTGGGGACTAGGAATAAAATGACTATAAACATTTGTATAGATTTCTATGTGAATGTAAACTTTCATTCTTTTTCAGTAGGTACCTGTAGTGGAATTTCTGGGGAATATGGCAGGTATATATCTAAAAATATAAGAAACTGACAATCTATTTTCCAAAGTGGTATACCATGTATATTCCCACCAGGAATTTATGAGTTCAATTACTCTGCATGCTCAAAGTGTTTTTATTTAGATTTCCAAAACTTTATACATTCTAATAAATGTTAAATGGGTAAAACTAAGTTAGCTCAAGATTAAATTAAAATTATGTAAATGTGTGAAATTTGCCATCTTCTCAAAATGTATCAAAGAAAAATGTGAAAATACTATCAGAACTATCAGAACTGAGCAGAGGGAGGTATGGGAATAAAAATGTTTATTTTTATATTTTCATTTTTCTTAACCAGATAGAAAGATAAGTGGCATCTTTATAATTAAATGATTGGCAAAATTCTCTCTGCAAAAAAAGACAAGAGAATTGAGCAAATGGTTCAAGATATCGTACACAGTTAGTACTAGCATTAGGGCTATATTAAAGCCCACTTTCTCTTGTCCCTAATTTCTTGCAACCCCAATCCTTTGACTTTTTTGCAAAGGATTGCAAGGGGATTTTGCAAAGGTTACTTTTGTTAAAAAGGTAACAAGTGACACCGCCCAAGGGGAGGCTGTCCATAGATACAGTCCCTGTGGATAAATGTGGAAATACCCAAAGTATTCGAAACAAAAGTGTTACACCATTCTCAAAAATGGGCAATTGTGAAATGTGTTGTTGGATAGCAGGATGATTTCACTTGCTGAGAAATTTTGGACTGCAAGGCACTCTGGGGATCTGGCTTACTGGGTTTTGTTTGTCTTTTTTTTTTTTTTTTAAGATTTATTCATCCATGCATACAAGAGCTGGGGTACAGGCCAGAGTCGCGGGAGGTGAGAGGATTCACCAGAGACAGAGTGGGGAGCAGAACAGGCAGACGGACTGAAACACACTGCTGAGGGGAGCAGCGGGCACAGCAGGAGAGGTCCGCTGCGCCATGTGGGTCCCCTCACTGGCGGGCAGTAGGGATCGAATTTGTGCTGCAGTGGCTGCGGTTTGCTTCACAGTGAGTTGCTCAACCCACTGCGCCAGCAGGGAGGCCCTGAATAAATAAATCTTTAAAAAGACAAACAAGGAGCCTCCCTTGTGGCTCATTGGGTTAAGCAACGCACTATGAAGCAAACTACAGCCTCTGCAGCACGAGTTTGATCCCTGCCACTGGCCTGGGAGGGGACCCACATGGAGAGGCAGACCTCTCCTGCTGTGCCCGCTGCTCCCCTCAGCAGTGTATTTCAGTCAGTCTGCCTGTTCTGTTCCTGGCTCTGTCTCTGGTGAATCCTCCCTGGACTCTGGCCTGTACCCCAGCTCTTGTATGCATAAATAAATAAAATCTTTAAAAAAAATAAAGATTTATTTATTCATGCATACAAGAATTAGTGATGCAAGGGTTTAAACACCGCACTATGTAGCATCTGCAGTCACTGCAGCACAGGTTCAATCCCCAGCTAGGGAGGTGACCCACATGGTGCAGCAGACCTCTCCTGTCTTGCCCGCTGCTCCCTTCAGCAGTGCACTTCAGTCAGTCTGCCTGTTCTGTTCCCCACTCTGTCTGCGGTGAACCCTCTCACCCCCTGCACCTCTGGCCTGTAACCCAGTTTTTGTATGCATAAATAAATCTTTTTTTAAAAAAGAACTGGGGTATAGGCCAGCAATGCGGGGGATGAGAGGAGTCACCAGAGACAGAGCGGGAAGCAGAGCAGGCGGATCCACTGAAACACACTGCTGAGAGGAGCAGTGGGCAAGACTAGAGAGGCTCGCCATACCACGTGGGCCACCTCCTTGGCTGGGAATCGAACTCGGGCCTTAGGGGCCATGGACAGCCCCATAGAGCTGCACCTTAACCTCTTGTGCTACCAGGAAGGGCAATCTGGGTTACTGTTAACGATCTGTCTCTTGTTCTGATTGGGTTGTTCAGTATCCACATTCTGTCACTCTGACCATCACTTTGTATATCAAATGTGAAAGACAAGAACTGGGATTTGGAAAGCTAGTTTTATTTAGAAAATTAGAATTTCTGAGGAGATGGCAGGTACATGTCCTGGAGAAACTATCTCAAATACTAGGTCTCAGATAGGGTTTTTATAAGGTTATTGGAACAGATCAAAGATTTTGGGGAGATCTCATGGTTGGTGGGGTCTTACCTTGTGTGCACAATTTCAAGAAACAGCTCAATCTCAAGGTGCAACAATAGGGTTTATTTACAGAGAGGAAGTTGGGATAAGCCATGAGTTTCTAAGTCCACAATAGGTCAGCTGTCCTACCCCAGATAGTGTCCACAGTGTACAGTACCAAAGCTGCTGGTGCAAGGTAGCATCATCCCTTTGTAATGGGTCGTCTCCAGGAAAGGGGGAAGTTCCAAAATCTGGTTCTGCCCTAAGTGGGTGCAAGCAAGGAAACTAAGCAAGGGAAAAAAAATTCTGCAAAAAAAGGACAGAAGGAAGGGAGGGGAAAAAAAGCAGGATGGAGAGCACCAAGGAAACCTGGAGGAGGCACGTAAAGTAGAGGGACATGTGAAGTAACTGCGCTTGCTTTTTACTCTTGGACTGGTTGGAACAGATGTGGGTAAAAAACCCATGGCGAGGTTAACAATGGCAGCTTTCATCTTGACTTTAATTTTACTCTTTTCCTCCCAAATTTGTCTAACTCTTTCTAACCCTTTTCTATAAATCTCTACTAAAAGGTCCTTTGGACATGTGGCAGGCTTTGGGCCTTGCTTTAAGCCAATCCTATTTGGCTGAACTTTTACCCTCAAGGAGATGGATAACTTTAAATGCCTAACTTATAACTATATTCTTTATCCTTTCAGTATTGCACCCTAATTGTATTACAGTTCCTTTCCATTAAAAGTTTTATATGTTTGTCTTAATACAGCAAATGGCAAAACCCATTCGGAGAGGGCAGGCTTGGAAATTCTGGGATGCTCCTCTCCCTGCCCTGTAACACCTTAATGACAGCCTGGAGCTGGTGGCACACCAGTAAGTGGTGGACCAGGATCCAAAGGTGGGTGAAGCAGCACCACAGTAGCATCTCACCTGGAGCAGAGGTCTGTTTCCTGAAACCGGAGTCAAGGCTCCTCCTAATGTTTCTTCCAAGATGAGTCAAACTTTCTTTCTCAAGCTGATTCAAGTCTCAAACTGACCACACAGCCTCAAGCCTCTCCCAGATTTCTGCTTATATTTTTCTTTAGTGTACCTGCCTTTCAAACCGATGTATCCATTCTCCAAACCAGCTGCTTCCAAGACTTAATAGGTGCCAATGCATGCTGGATTCTAATTGGTATCAATGGGAGCTCAGATCTCTTTGATTCACTTGCAAACCAAAACCCTGGTAGTGGATCCAAACTTGCCTTGCAGTCTTGCTTCAGAGCTATGCAGGTAAGCTCTTCTGTAGCTGAATGGCACTGTGCATGCTCAAACCCAACCTACTGGTCTCCAAAACTACCACGGTTTTCTTTCTTTTTCCCCCAAACTCAAATCAGGTTGCACGAGGGTGGGTCATCAAAGCTGACTGCTGTGGTATAGCCCTGGCTGATGCTGCTCCACTGGGGGCCCTGGCACCTTCAGTGAACCAGAAGACATCAGGACTATTCTCAGAATAGCTTGAGAAAAAACACCTAAGTTTTGGCAGGTTTCCTCCAGTTTTTTTTTTTGCAAGCTTGGAGTTGCTGCATTGACATGTTAAATGGAATGGGTGGTCTGAGTCATATCTCCACAATTCATCTGTCAACAAAGAAAGTCATTGGGGAATGCTGGAGGTTTGCTTAGCTTTTTAGGATAGTTAACATGTTAATGACCTAAGGGACACAACTGAGTATTCCAAAAGGTTAGAGTAATGGCTGAGGGAGAGGCTTTTTTCCCTACTGGTACTTAGTTTTTTTGTGCTAGCAATCACATCACATATGGTTCAAATATGGTTTGTGGACTTTTTCTGCATACATGTTTAGGAAAAATCACATGAAAATCTCTGACACTAAGGAATAGCAGCTGGTGAAAAAGTTATGGTGGGCCTGCTCTTTCTTTCTACCATGTCCTTGGTCTTCTATTTTATCTTTGGTCTCATCCAGAAATTAAATTTCAAATAATGTTTAATTTTATTTTTTTAAAAAGATTTATTTATTTATTTATGCATACAAGAAGTAGGGTACAGGCCAGAGGAGTAGGGGTGAGAGGATTCACCAGACAGAGTAGGGAACAGAACAGGCAGATAGACTGACACACAGTGCCGAGGGGAGCAGCAGGTGAGCAGGGGTGCAGCAGGTCTGCTGCACCATGTGGGTCACCTCCCTGGCTGGAGGCAGGAATGGAACTTGTGCTGCAGTGGCTGCGTTTTGCTTCACAATGCATTGCCTAACCCATTGTGCCACCAAGGAGGCCCCAATGTTTAATTTTTTTTATGTTTTAAGAAATTATTTATAGATCTTCAGCTATGCTAAAAAATATGTGTTAAATGGAATGGTTTTGTGAAGAAAACAATAAAGCTTTCTAAGAAATAGGAAAAAATGATCTGAATAAACCAAGAAACTTCTCAGCATGCAAAAAAAAAAATGATGGTTGTAAACTATTTCCAAGTTCATTTATAGGTTTAATGAAATCCTAAATAAAATTCAAATGGGGTGTCTTTAGAATTCATGAAAGCATTTCTAAAAGAAATTTACAAAAGAAAACAGAATTGTCAAAAATATTTTTATAGAAAGGGAGATAATGCCCTATCAGATCTTAAAAGGTAAATTCAGTTGTAACATATAAACAGACAGGTATAAAATCTGTCAGGTCATGAAAAAAGAAGGAGAACTAGACAGTGACCTATAGGCAAAATTTAAGTTTCAAAACCATAGTGAGAAAAATGGACAAAAAAAGAGGACAATTTACACACACACACACCAATGCAAATAGCTTTTATAATAATGGTGTTTAACCGCATTTATAAATAGCAACTAAAACTATAAAATATTTTCGATCAGATTGGCAAAGATTTTTTTTACCATAAATTGGAAACAGTGAACAGAATCATTCATTCTCATACCATGCCAGAAAATTTGTAAATTGGTGAAACCATGTAAATATGGCACATGTAAAATAACAAAATGCTAAACTTATTTTTAAAAATACTGTAATAGCATGAGGTTAAAAACTATAAATTTTCAATGCTAGGAAAGGTTAAATTATGATTAATTTTCACAATGGAATAACATGCAGCCCTTAGTCAGGAATACTCTGTGTACTAATATGATATGGCTTCACTGGGAAAAGAACTGAAAAAGCACACCGAGAGGAAATAATTGATGGATTCATATCTATGAAGAGCTTGAAGAAAATGTAATCCAGAACAAAGATGCAGTATTTGGTGAAAGAAAGGAGAAGGATTGTCTTTCTTTCTAAAGATTTATTTATTTACACGTACAATAGCTGGGGTGCAGGCCAGAGGTGCGGGAGGTGGTGGTGAGAGGATTCACCAGAGACAGAGTGGGGAGCAGAACAGGCAGATTCACTGAAATAAACTGCTGAGGGGAGCAGAGGGCGAGGCAAGAGAGGTCTGCTGCGCCATGTGGGTCCTGTAACCCAGCTCTTGTATGCATGAATAAATACATCTTTCTTAAAAAATGTCTCTAATCCCACTTCTAATTTCAAGCTATGCAAGCATCAAGATTAAAACTAGTTGTGGGCATGAGTTGATATTATAATTGTGTTCAATATAGTTCACTACCTCATTGGCAATTTGTAATCATGGTTTTCATTAGCACTAACCAATCTCCAATAAATAAGGGCAGGGCAAAAGGGGAACTCTGATTCATAAACTCATAAATATGTTTATGTGTTACAAGTCATATAGTTGGTTCAATATGAACAGAGTTCCCAGAAAGTTTATTTATTGGCTTAGAGAATACCAGTAAGAAGAAACAAAGAAGCAATTATCAAATGCTTTAGATATGCACAGCTAAAGAGGAAATATCCAATGAAAACAAATGCCAGTCCTCTGGCTCAAATCCTAGAAGTGCAGATAGAATCCAGATTCAGATGTAGAGTTTCAGATCAGTCTGTGACAGCAAATGTGCAAGTAACTTATTTAATTGGAAACACCCTGCTGGAGCTTGTATCTTCACTGAAATTATAAAATCTCCCTGATTTAGAAGGACCTTAGTACAAAAAAGGGAACTTCTGAGTGGCTATTAAACTGGCCACAATCAAGATACAAAGAAAACCAAAGCTGTAGTTTCGTTCTTGTCTGTTCCTTTCCATATTTTGTTTTGGCTTCTAGAATTAAAAGGTTTCCTTGTTGTGCAGGAATTTTTTTCAGATGCATCAAATTCCCCAAAGTGGAAGGCTTAGGGACTGCTTTGTCCTCAAATGGCCAGTTCTAACACTATAAAGGCTTTTATAGTAAAGTCAGGACAATTGAGGTCTTATTGTCTAGCAGTTCCCATGGTCCAAGACCTACTTCTCCCCTGCAGCCTGTCGACAAGAGCAGTTATTACACTACTGCTGTGATTTGGAACAAGAGTTGATTGGAGGTTCTGTTTCTGGAGGCACACAGCTTGTTGGAATTTTATTTCAGTCATCAAAAGATACTAGATGGCATCTCACTTCCTCTGCCAAGGATATGCTGACCTAGTATGGTCTGTTCCTCACTAGTAGTTCTGGGATAAACATAGATAAAACCCCAACTGATAGTTTTCCCAAGCCTCACTTTATGCAGATAAAAATGTCGTCTTACAGTGATTTTAATATAAGATTGTCATGCTGTAAAATTTAGCAACATTCTAAGAGAAAAAAAGTGCCATCAAACCCAGGAAGAAGTGTTTACTTCAGCTTCTTTAATTTGGCATAACATGGATATTGTGTTTCCTATTGTTATGGCAACACAGGATAAGATTTACATTCAAATGTCAGATAACAAGTGTTGGTGAGGATGTGGAAACTGGACTTAATACATTGCTGGCAGAATGTCAAATGGTATGGTCACTTTAAAAAACAATCTAGCAATTCCTCAAAAAATTAAGCATAGCTACCATACTATCTAGTAATTCTATTCCTTGATGAATACACAAGAGAATTGAAAACACATTCATGGAAATTTCTGCATGGATGTTCATAGCAGTATTGCTTATAATAGCCCAAAGTGGAAATAACCCAAATGTCCATTAACCAACAAATAAAAGGTGATATATCCATATCACCAGATATTATTCAGCAATAAAAAGGAAGTACATGGTACAACTTGGATGGATGTTGAAAACATTATACTAAATGAAAGAAGTCAGTCCCAAAGGGTCACATATTGTGATACCACTTATATCTCAAATCCAGACTAGGCAAAATTACAGAAACAGATTATTGGTTGTGAGGGCTACAGGACAAGGTTAGAAGGTGATGGCTAAGGAGGGTGAGATTTATTATGGGAGGGGCGATGGATGCACGACTTAGTAAATGTCCTAAAGTCATTGAACAGTACTTTATATGGGTAAATTGTATAAAATGTGAACTATATCTCAAAAAAACTTTTTTTAAAAAAATATTCAAATCTCAATAAAAATTCAGGCATATTTAAGACTTAAAATGAGATTTCAGGGAAAAAAAACTTTAGAGGAAAAGAGTTATAATAAAATTACCTAGAACTAGCAATTTAATTATAGTTCAAAACATTAATTTGAACCATAAAATATTTTCCAGCACTCACATAAATATAATTTTTTTAAAGATTTATTTATGTATAGAGAGCTGGGGTACAGGCCAGAGTCGTGGGAGGTAAGAGGAGTCACCAGACACAGAGTGGGGAGCAGAACAGGCAGATCCACTGAAACACACTGCTGAGGGGAGAAGCGGGCGAGGCAGGAGAGGTCTGTTATGCCATGTGGGTCCTCTCCCTGGCCGGAGACAGGGATCAAACTTGTGCTGCAGTGACTGCGGTTTGCTTCATAGTGTTGCTTAACCCGCTGCGCCACCAGGGAGGCCCTCACATAAATATAATTCTTTATAACAAGTCAACTAATTTATTATTTGTTGCAACTCATTGTTTTGATGCATTCACCAGAAATACTACTTAAATGTCTAGTCTGTGGATAGATATTGTCATTCTCCAGGAATCTCCAGTGCCTATTTTCAAATGTCCAATTTCCCTACGTTCTTCAGGAAAGTGATTCCCAATATTTAAAAAAAAAATCTAATCATATTCAAACACAACTTCCAAATACTACAGTTTATTCTTCTGTTTTGGCAACAAACATGTCAATTTAGACACTGGTACACTTATAAAATGTAAAATATGACCTCTCTGTGGTTAAAACAGGAAACTGAAACCAGAAATAACAGAGTGGATAAACATGGGTTTGCAGGGATAATCCCATGTTCTTCAATCAAGCTTGAAAAATTTGGTCCAAAGAGCTAATCAGAAAGCCTACAAATGAAGATCTTCTGAACCACTTAGAACAAAGGGTATTGTTGGTTTCTGCACCCATAACTTCAACTCCCAGGATTTCTATCAACCAACCACCTCAATCTTACCTCCAACCCTGTCTGAACCAGGCCTAGTTTACCAATCTTAAAATGTTCTTAATAACATAAGAGTAAGCTATTTTATTCTTTGAGCAAGAACAGACAGAAAAGAACTTTTTATCTCCCTCGGGGCGCTAGGGAGATGGTCAAAATGTACCTGTATACAGGGGGCAATTGTCAAAATTTCAGAAATGTTAAGCTGATTAACAGCATATCAGGAGCCTGAAATTGCCATGGTAGGAAGTTAGCAAATGCTACAAATTTACTTGCACACAACAGATTGACAATAGATGGGCCTCTGAAACTTTCTTAGCAAGTTTTATTAACCAAACAAATATAACAAATGACTATCTCTTATGCTCAATGTCATTTTCAGAGGTGCTATAGCTGAAGTAACACTTAGATTAATACTTATTTTCCTTTACCAAAATTCGGAAGCATAATTTGAAATATTAAAAATACACTGAAAATCTGAACCATGTGAAACTGGTATTTTTGTAAGATGAAGATAAATTATCAGCAACTTAAAATGGTTCAACCTAAGTACACCCATCACCCTGCTTGAGAAAAAGAACATGGGCCTCCCTGGTGGTGCAAGGGGTTAGGTCGCAGCATTATGATGCTATCCAGTCACTGCAGCATGAGCTAGATCCCTGGCCAGGGAGGTTACCCACAGGGCACAGCAGACCTCTCGTCTCGCCCTCTGCTCCCCTCAGCAGTGTTATTTCCCTCGATCCCTTGAACAATTTTTACATGTTCCTTTATATAGTGATGTCAAATTGTAAGTATTCTGCTACTTGCATTATTTGCCCACTATTGAGATTCATCCACTTTGATACATGAAGCTCTAGTTCAACATGTTTTACTATATACATATAAAATTCACTTAACTGTTAATCCCTATTATCATATACTTTACAAGAATCTCTTCCTAGTCAGTGGATTGTTGAAACTAAAGCAAAATCATCTTATTTCTCAATGGATTAGAAAGAAGAGTGGTAATAAAACCAGGTAAAACTCCTGAAAGGATACACTAGAAAACTGAGTTGGGTCTATAAGGTGAATCACATGTGATATAAATGGCTCGCTTATTTATGCTGTAAACATTATTTGGATGTGTTTAGGAAAATATTTTTATTTGTATGTTTCTGTACTTACCTGATTAGCTCAGTAGTAAATATGTGATATTCTTTTATAAATGCTGTCGTATTCTGGTTTGTGAAGCACTAAATTCTCCCTCCAGTTGGATCTAACAGTACTGTCTAATTAAACTCTGCAGTGATGGGGAAACAAACAAGCAAACAAAGGCAAATAGGCTACAGAATCTCCCAGGGCTGGCAAACTATAGCCTACAAGATGAATTCAGTACCTGTCCATTTTATAAAAATTTTGTAAGCTGAACAGTTATGCCATTGGTTTGCCTACTGTGCAGTTGCTTTGGGTGAAGTTGACAGAGACCATATGGCCCACAAAGTCTATGATATTTATTATCCGGCCCTTTATAGAAAAAGCTCGGTGACTCCCGGTATATACTTTAAACAATTAACCATTGCCCTAATTTGGGACATTTTGCTAAGAATTAAGAATTGTGATAAGCATCTCTTCATGCCTAAATTCTACTTTTCCTCTTGGATTCTCAAATGGAATATTGGATAAAAGTACAGAAAATGACATTTTTTAAAAGATATGACAAACTACTTAAAATTTTTCAATTTATCTTCCCACCATTCTACCTTGAAAGGTCTTCTACTTTCATAGCAATAAGCACTATTTTAAAAATGACAGAAAATGAAATCTGCAAACTTCACAAATAGCAACACTTGTTCTGATTCTAATCTTAAGTGTTCACCAGCTTGTAAGGTTAGATCCACACTCTCACAGCTTCTTCATACTTCTGAATGAACGGCAGAGTCAATCTATTTGAGACACAGGGTTATTATGACTCACATCAAAATTCCAAATGCTGCTTAAAGGATGAAATTTAAGGCTAAAGTTAGTTAACCTCTTTGAGTATGTTTCCTTTTTGAAGACAGAAAACACAATTATCTAGTTATTTTAAGGGTTAAAATATATCTAAGTACTTACTTAGTGCAGCATCTGGCAAAGCCTTTAAATATGTCAAATGAGAGAAGTTAATTATCGTTCATTAAAAAATCTTTGTGTAAAACAAATCCATAATCAGACAAACCTGGCACAGGATAAGCATTAAATACCTATTACATCAAATATACTTAGTTGATATACTCTAAGTTCATTAAAAGTCCACCAGGATAATTACATTAAATCTATAATTTGGGAGAATTTGTACCTTTACATTGTTCAGTCTTTTTCTTACTCTGGAATATGGCAATACTGGTTTTATGACACAGAATTTAAAAAGAATTTTTCCAAAGGTTTCACAAGTGCTAAGGAGGGGGAAAAGTTCCTAGAAAACAGAAAATCTCTCCTCACAGATTCACAATGCATATAATCCTTTAAAGACAAAGTGGGGGGCCTCCTTGGTGGTGCAAGGGGTTAAGCACCAAACTATGAAGCATTCACAACCACTGCAGCTGAGTTTGATCCCTGGCCACTGAAGTGACCCACATGGCACAGATCTCTCCTGTCTTGCCCACTGCTCCCCTCAGCAGTGTATTTCAGTGGATCTGTCTGTGAATCCTCACCCCCACCACCCCTCTGGCCTGTACCCCAGCTCTTGTATGCATAAATTTTTTAAAAAGTGAATCTTAGGGCCTCCCTGGTGGCGCAGTGGGTTAAGCAACACACTATGAAGCAAACCGCAGCCTCTGCAGCATGAGTTCGATCCCTGCCGCCGGCCAGGAGGGGGACCCACATGGTGCAGCAGACCTCTCCTGCTGTGCCCGCTGCTCCCCTCAGCAGTGTACTTCGTTGATCTGCCTGTTCTGCTCCCCCGCTCTCTGTGGCGAGTCCTCTCACCCCCCACACTTCTGGCCTGTACCCCAGTGCTTGTATGCATAAATAAATAAATCTTTAAAAAAAAAAAAGTGAATCTTAAAAAATGTTGAAAAATTAATTTCAGACATGAAGTTTTTACATGCTTTAGTTTGCTCATTTAAGTGTGAAACCTAAATTCTTTTAATTTGGTATTCTCAATTTCAGATCTTAAAATATTTTTAAAAATCCACCCTAGGGTCCTTCCTGGTGGTGCAAGGGGTTAAGCAGCACACTATGAAGCATCTGTCAGCCACTGCAGCAAGAGTTCAATCCCTGGCCAGGGAGGTGACTCACATGGCACAGTAGACCTCTCCTGCCTCCCCCACTGCTCCCCTCAGTATATTTCAGTCAACCTGTTCTGTTCTCCACTGTCTCTGGTGAATCCTCTCATGCCCACACCTCTGGCCTGTACCCAGGCTCTTTTTTGCATAAATAAATCTTAAAATGACAAACTACCCTAGATGGACTAGAATTCAAGTAGTTATGCCTTCACTTAATATATAAAATACTTTGGTGGGGGCTCCCTGGTGGCACACTGCACTATAAAGTACCCACAGTCACTGCAGTTTGATCCCTGCTCAGGGGGTGACCCATGTGGCATAGCAGACCTCTCCTGTCCCACTGCTCCCCTCAGCAGTGTGTTTCAGTCAGTCTGCCTGACCTGTCTTTGGTGAATCCTCTCCCCTCCCCCCCCACCTGCTCCCCAGCTCTTGTATGCATAAATCTTTAATAAAAAATGCTTTGATATAAACTTACTAAAATGTTAACTATGGCCAATCATCATGATCTATGGATTCATTCACAATACTTGCTAAATTTTAACTCCAAAAATCAATGTGTCACCTTTGTAGTTGTGCAAGGACTTGCAGCACAACAAAAATAGTCATATGATGCATATTCCCAGAAGGTGAAACAACCCTGCCTCATTTCAGCTTTCATGCTATAAACAAATCCCCTTTCCACATTCTATTAAGAGCCCCATTATTTTGCATTTTGGAACTCTTAAGTGTAGAGCTGCCTATTATTCCTAAGTGCAAGATGGCTGTGATGTGTCTTTTAGAGAAAAGACGTGTATTGAAAAGCTTCACTCAGGCCTGAGTTACATGCTACTGTTTGTTGGTCATAAATTCAATGTAAACAAAACATAGCAAACAGACACACACATAAAGCAATTATGTATAGGTGAGTTGATGAAAATGTGACCAGAGGTTTATAGAACTCTAACTCTGTATTTTACTTCTATCTAGGAGCAATGAATGGTGCAGTATTCACTAATTCAGGTTAACAGGGATTTACAGAACAATACTACTACAAAGAATCTACTGCATTCGACACCTAGAGTCTTGGTTGTTGTCAATTTGTAAACTGAATCTCTTATCATATACTAACCTTTCCCAAAATATGAAATGCCAAACAACACTTTAAAACTGCTGAGGCTGGTTTGAATGAATCTTAATACCCACATCTTCTTACAAAGAAAACAGTAAAGGTTGCAAAATTCTTTCTTTTCAAAAGTTTTTCTTATTTTCTGGACCCACAAGAATTTTCACATTAGCCTTGAACAATATCAGATATACTTTTGCATTGCTTTTTTAACTGGAATCTCCAGAAAATGCCTGCTATTGATTTAAGGTGGATGTTTTCACCTTAATGAAGTATCTTCTAGTTTAGCTTTTCAGGAACAAGTGCTGTTATTAAATGTCATTCTCACATCTATTATAAAGGAGCATATGAATTTTCTGTGACCACTAATTACGTTATTTCAAAATATTATGCCATGCTTACATAATCTAGTATAAGTTAAAAGATGAAATTCGATTTTTCTATTATTTCACTTAGTTTTCTATCCAAACTTGCAACTTTAAAATTAAATCTTACATATAAAACCTTAAACTTTAAAGCTATCAAATGTGTGCAGGGAAAAAAAAATATGCAGTGGCACAAAGATCCTATGTAATTTTTAGGAAGATGTTGGATAAAAGAAGCAGGTCAGCCTATCGTTTTCTATTGCACATTGTAGTGTGTCCTGTATAACAACGGCAAGTAATTCTCCCTTAAGAGGTTTTTTTTTCATTAAAATTAAATGCTTCGAGTTTTTGTTGCATAAAAATAATTATTTTTCATAAACTCATTCTAATGCTCATCAAGTTCACTCTTACATTTAAATTTTTACTAGACTTTTCACACTGTAACTAAATGCCAAATTTCTCAAAACCCAGTTAAAATGTTATATTGGAATTTGACTTAAAATCAAAATGGATTGCCAATACACACTGCTTTTAAATATACATTTGAATATTCACAATTTGCAAGTACATTACCGAAGCTTGACTGCTTCTCTTTTAGCCTGTAAGCTCCATGAAGGCAGGAATCAACTTACGTTTATTCATTTCTGTTGCAAGGTTATTGCTGTTTGCCTACTTCAGTTTCCTCTTTACCCTGCTGTATCACTGGTCCTTGCCTTCTATTTGAGTTCAATCAACAGGATCGCCAAATGAGAGGATGAGATACACAAACACCACACAAATACTCTTGCTAGCTCTCAATTTATGTAACCCTCCCACAGGGCTTAAATCTTTTTAGATAACAGAAAATTTCCTTCTCATATGAAAAATAAAATTGCGCCTGCATGACTAAATGAAGATACAGACTTACCCGCCTCCATCCTCAAAACTAAAAATCCTTACTAACAATTGGAACAAATCCTTCATTTTCTATCAAATGAAGTATTTTTCCTTTTACTCTTATAAAAGGCTCCTTGTAAAAGTACTTGATAAAGGAACCACCAAGGAGTACCTGCATATTAACAGGTTTTAACACTACTCAGGAGGGATAATCTAGTGAATTATCTGCAGTTTCAACTCAGGATAATGTATAACTGTCTTCTATTGATAACCTATTTTTTAAAAAGAAAAAACCAAAAAGTACATTTACAATGACCACAAAACCAACGACTCCTGAATTAAAAAATGAAAATAATCTTTTACTAAGTATCCAATTCTCCACAGAGTAAAACTCTGGAGAATCAGTTTAGATCCCATTTCAAAGGACTTTAGTTTCTGACGTACCAAAAATAGCTTACTTTAATTGTAGTTACATTCTACAGAATTGAATCAAAATAAAACGCATACTTAATGCATGTTAAGAGGTGTATATTCTCTACATGTTAATACAGGAAAATTTTTAGTCCAAAATATTTAAAGTCTGATAGAAGAATGGAGTTATTCTGGGACTGCCTAATAGCAATGCTCAACTCCTACTGTGTTAACATCGGTAATATATACATGTACTATTAAAATTTAATTTGATATAGTCAATAGACAACTGTGCCCTACATTTATGTTTATTAAAAACTGACATAAACAAACAAAACCTGTACAAAAAAATCCCAAATCACATATCACTCTGAAACAGTAATCTTGAGAGATATTATCGCCTAGGACCCCCTCTTCCTCTGCCCCGACCACGTCCTCTTCCTCTTCCTCTTCCTCGGCCTCTTCCTGCAACTGAGGGAAAAGAAAAACAGAAAGATAAAGTCTCTTCTGCACGGAGTTAACTGGCATCTATACCTGATGAACAGCATCTATAGCAAATTAACTTTAACTCAGTCACCCTTCTCAATGCACTATAACACAGAACCATGGACTGCAGAGATTTTATTGTAGTGTTTGTATCATTTGAACTTATTTATTGAGAAATTCATCCAGCTTCAAAACATTCTTTTATTTCTTTGAATTATATATCCGATTCCCCACAAAAGAAATGGAAGTGACTGAATTTCAGATGGCACAAAGATATTCAAGCAAATTAGTTCAAACTCAAGTAAAGTTGAAAATATACTGTATACTAACAACCTTATGAATGACTCTTCAGACCAAGTCATTTGATCTAATTATAACTGAGTACTAAAATGCACATAGCAATATCCCTGTTACATAGTCATCTTAACTCTACAAAAAACTCATCTCCCACGTGAACTTACTTCATCTCCAAACAGCTATGAGCATTAAAAAAATCCTGACATGGAGCCCACGTCAATCATATCTAAATTTCTCTCACCGATCTTAAACTTATTCAAAGCAGTAAGTTGGGGCATCCCTGATGGCCAAGGGGTTATGTCTCAGCATTACCACTGTGGTGGCCTGAGTTCAATCCTGGGCCAGGGATCTAACTTACATGACACAGCAGTCCTCTCCTGTCTCACCTGCTGCTTCCCCTCAGCAGTGTATTTCAGTAGCTCTGCCTGTTCTATTCCCTACTCTGTATCTGGTGGATTCTCATCCCTCCACACCTCCCATCTGGTCTACACTTCAGTTCTTTTATGTAATAAATAAAATCTTTAAAAAAAAAAAAAAAAAGGGCAATAAAGCCCTGAATAGTAAGTCCTAAGTCTAGAACTTCTTTTAAAACGAGACAGGTTAAACATACTTATCTTCAATTCTTTCTGAAATACTATTCAAAACAGAAAAGGAATAAAAATGGTAAATAGTTGTAAGGACAACAAAGCAGAGAAAATACAATAGCTGAAAGATTTAAACAAATGTTTAAGTCAGAAAATGGAACTGTGTTTAGTAAGGGAAAAATAACTCCTAGAAGACTACAACCTTGGAAGTCAGGAGTGAGGTGAGGAGGCAGGGTTTGAAAAAGATAATAATGGCTGACACAATTCATTTGCAGGGCACCATACTGGCCAGTTATGAAAGCTAATAAACTATTTTCCTGACATAAACAGGAGGTATAGTAAAATACAACTGAAGGCATTAAAAAGCACAAAGGTTTCAGATTTGAAAAGACTTGCAAAGTCAAGAGCAGCAAGAAGAACAGAACAGAGGTGATTAAATCAGTATTTTCAAGCTATAGGCTACAACCATAAATGGGAGGAAAAAATTCCAGCCAATATTTTTCAGGTTAAGGGGAAAAAAACCCCACATAAATAAATGTATGCTTTACATCTATAAAACATAATTCTATGAAAAATTATCACAGAATAAGATTATAGGATAAGGTCAAGGAAATGTCTCAGAAAATAGTGAAGACAAAGGAAAATAAGAGTAGGGCCTCTCTGGTGGCACTAGGGGTTAAGTTTCAGCACTATGAAGCTATAAGCAGCCACTGTAGCACAAGACTGATCCCCAGACAGGGAGGTGAGGTACGTGCCACAGCAGACCTCTAGTCTTGCCCACTGTTGCCCTCAGCAGTGTACTACAGTCAATCTGCCTGCTCTGCTCCCCCCTGAATCTGAGAATCCTCTCATTCCTATCCCACACCTCTGGTCTACACCCTAGCTCTTACATGAATAAATAAAATCTTTAAAAAAAAAAAGTGTAAAGATAATACCCTAGAATCAAGCAGAAGAGCCATTCCTCTTAATGGAGGGGGGGAAAGGAGGGCAAGCAAATACTTTATGCCAAGACATTAAAGAATTTCAGGAATAGTCTATCTCCAAATCTTCCATTGTGTAGGAAGTGGGGGACCAGGCCTTGTACAGAGACAGGAAATAAAAATACCACTAGTCTCTACCAGTAACAACAGGAACATACACACTCATGGCAAGTACAGGCAATTTAAAGACAAAACACAATCTTGGGTTCACAAATGTTTATATTCTGAATAGTGGCTTAAGATGTAAGCACACCACTGACAAAACCATTTATAATCCTTCAAACTTACCAGCTTCCCTTTTCTTAGATTTCACCTTTGGTTCAACATCCACAAGCAGTGTATCCAAAGGTAAGCTGTCTGGCAGAATAAAATATCGAATGTTATTTCCTCGAATACTCAGTGTTTCCAGCTGTACAGGTTCTCTGTTCTTCAGGGTCATTTTCACAGCTTTAAGATGTGTATTCATGCTGACATCTACACCTAAAGGGAAGAGTGCAATAATCAGTATAAGAGAACTACTTATCAAGCCACAGCAAACACTATCATACTAATGAGTAGTCCGTTTTATCATAGTGTAAGTTTCTATGACAGAATTTAGTGCAATTGGTAAACAGAGGAAGATTTATTTTTATTTATTTATGCATACAATATCACATAATATCAATCAGAAATCTTTGTCAGATTTTCCATAGCTGTGACAATGATAAGAGAAGTGAATGCAGTAAGCCACAGAGGAACCCTAGCTGGTACACATGCCATATTTCAACTGTCCCTATATCTCAAGATTGGCAGTGCTTATTGCATGGGTCTCCCATTGTCTATAAAACTTCTTTAGACCAAAATTCAACCAGGCTATCTTCATCCTTTATTTTTTTTCCCTCTTTTCTTTATTTATATATATTTGACCATCCTTGTCTTTAAAGTGAAGTTGTGTATGTACTGTAGTATTTTTTTCTTATAAGAAGGAATTTAGCAGGTCTTTTAAATTGTGCTTTAAAAAAAGAAAAAGGATTGTTACTGTTGTCAAATGCCTCAAATGATTTTTTCCCTTTAAGTCATTAATTTTATTTTTTAAAAAAGATTTATTTTTATTTATTTATGCATACAAGAACTGGGGTGTAGGCCAGAGGTGCATGGGTAAGAGGATTCATCAGAGATAGTAGGAAGCAGAACAGGCGGATCCACTGAAAAACACTGCCAATGGGAGCAGTAGGTGAGACAAGAGAGGTCTGTTGTGTGGGTTAGCTCTCTGGCTAGGGATGACTGCATGTTGGTCTCTCAAGCTGATGACAGCTTGACAGAGTTGAGACTTAACCCTTGAGCCACCAGGGAGGTCCTTAAGCCATTATTTTTAGAGTAAGATTTTGCAAAATAAAAGCAAGGTTAGAGAATTTACCAGCATGTATGAACAAATAAAATAACCAAAAATCTAGTTAATTTCTGTCCACAGAAAGTTAAACTAGAAAAAAAGGAACTATCTCAACTTTCCTAACATCTATCTCAAATTTTCAGGCATTATTTATCCTTTTCTTCTTCCTCCCAGTCAGATAAAGAAGTCTTCTGTCCTCAAATCAACATACACTTGATGTCATTTCTTGAGGACCTTAATCCATCAAGGGGAAAAAAAATGAGCACTTTCTATATTCCAGAAACGATATGTGAAGAACTGTAATTCTTGTGTCCTTATGGAAGAACAGTATGATTATCCCTATTGTCAGAATGAAAATATATCTTGCACAAGTTTCCACGCAGTGTGTGTAAATTCTAATGTGTGTATATATACAGATACACACACACAAGAATTTATTCATATAAAAGAAACCTGCAATAGTGACTGTGGTGGAGGGAATTCAACTTACTAGATTTTACTCTCCCAAGTTACTGAAACTTTCCCCCGGGATATAATTTATTGTCTTCTATTTCTTAGGGAAAACTTGTAAGACATTTGTGGGTATGGAGTATATGTGTGTCTTCCATATATGAATATGCATATAAGAATATGCATATGCTTATGCATATAAGAACTGGGGTACAGGCCAGAGATGTGGGGGTGAGAGGATGCACCAGAGGCTGAGCAGGGTACAGAACAGGCAGACTAACTGAAATATACTGCTGAGGGGAGCAGCAGACCAGACAGGAGAGATTCACTGCACCATATGGGCCAGCTCCCTGGCCAGGGACTGAACTCACACTGCAGTGGCTGTGGAGAGCTTCATGGTGCTGTAACTTAACCCCTTGTACCACTAGGAAGGCCCCTTCACTAGATTTTTTAATTACTAAAACAACACTCTGCTTCCACCACAACATCTAACCACAAGCACAGGAGAAAGGAGATTAAGTTACTGTTTATACAATTTTAACAGAACAGCAACTACAGTTCCTTAGATAAGCTCAGACTATATCAAACACACTAATTTCCTTTCACAGCACTTGATGTTATAGATTTCAACCTTAATCACAAATAATATTAGTTTAATATTTTATGTTTCTCTTTGTTTACTAATATACCGGAATTAAGCTTTAAAAATTATTCAGTAACTGACAATTTAAATATTTCAGAATAGGCCATGTGCTAAGACAGCATTAACTTTCACTTACCTCATTGATTCTTTGTAAATTTTGAAGAGGAAAACAAGAATCACAACAGTCTCAAATATAAAAGGAAATATAGTCATTGAAAAAAAAAAAGACAACTAAGAATAAATGTAAATAAAATATTCCAAAATACTATGCTACCAGTGATTGCCTCAGTTAGATGAAATCCCCATCACTGTTTTCTACATTTATTTTTAAAAGACTTTCTTTATTACTTATGCATACAAGAACTGGGGTACAGGCCAGAGGTGTTGGGGGGTAAGAGGAGATATAGAGTCTGGAGCAGAACAGGCAGACTGACTGAAACACACTGCTGAGGGGAGCAGTGGGTGAGGCAGGAGAGGTCAGCTCCCTGGCTGGGGATCAAAATTGTGCTGCAGTGGCTTCAGATGCTTCAGTGCTGAGACTTAACTTTGTGCCACCAGGGAGGGCTGGCGGCAGGGATCAAACTAGTGCTGCAGTGGCTGCTATTTGCTTCATAGTGCATTGCCTTAACCCACTATGCTACGAGGGAGGCCCTACATTTTTTTTTTTTTTAAACCAAAGCTATTCAGACATGGAAACCCCATCCTCTATTTTCTTGAAGACTTTAAAATGCATTTTGTAAGATGCAACGTTTCAGACAGACACACACACTCAGGCAAGAGCATTAAAAGTCATAAAAAAGCAGGAAAACCTGGGTCACATATAGGATAGCCCAGGGAATCTAGTTTGGCTGCAGTACAAGTACTCAAAGTGAGGTTTAAATTTGAAGGTAACAAAATAGTCTAAACAGTATGAATCTACACCATGACAATATTCATTAAGTAACTAAGGCCGGCACGTAGAAGAGACACTCCTCCCCAATCCATTATAAAGCAATCCAACCTCCATACCTGTGATTGTTCCATGGACCTGTGTTCCATTCTTTAATTCAATGGTTACGGTCTCATGACTCAATTTCATCAAAAATCTACAAAAACAATAGGATTAAAATAATTTTCACCTTTTAATACTTAAGAATCATGCTTATTGAAATCAAAAGGGAATTTCTGAATGACATAAATCTGCTATAGCTATTATCTGTACCAATTCTTGTTAATCTACACAATTTCAGCTTTCTCTGAATTGTATCCTCAATATTTATGAAGAAGCAACAGCAGACACTATCATTTGGACATTTCTAATTCCTTAAATCATTCTGTGGCCTCCAATCTGTGCATACAGATACCAAAGTCATCATACACCAGTAAACTTAAATCAAGAAATTATATGGATTAAGATGGTAGAAAGATACAAACTACCAGTTTAAAGGTAAGTAAACATTGGGGGTATAATGTATAACATGATGACTGTAATTAACCCACTAAATGGTATATCTGAAAGTAGCTGAGAATTGATCCTAAAAGTTCTCATTACAAGGAACCTCCCACCCTTATTTGCAAGAGATGATGGGTGTTAACAGAATCAAGTAAAAGTTCCTTTTTATGTAGGGATATTTTTATAGGTCATTTTATATGCATTCATAAGCATATAAACCTTTTTAATATAAATTGGGTAATACTTTAGTTTTTTAAAATATTAATTCTAAAGTTCTCACTTAGCAGTTTATACAGTTGCATGATCACACACACACACACACACACAGCTATTACAAATCATTTATGTAAACTCTACCAATACCCTTACCAATCTTCTAAAGTTTTATCAATCTGACAGGTAAAATAATTGCCTTTCCCTATTACTTTTTCATAAGGCAGATTTGTATTTTCTTCTGTGAATACCTACCCATAATATACACACATTTTCTCTTTTTTTAAAAAAAAAGATTTATTTATGCATACAAGAGCTGGGGTACAGGCCAGAGTCCAGGGACATAAGAGGATTCACCAGACAGATAAGGGAGATTAACTGAACAGGCAGATTAACTGAAGTACACTGCTGAGGGGAGCAACGGGCAAGGCAGGAGAGGTCTGCCACACTATGTGGGTCATCTCCCTGGCTGGCGGCAGGGATCGAACTACTGCTGCAATTTGCCTCATAGTGCATTGTTTAACTCACTGTGCCACCAGGGAGGCCCAATATACACACATTTTCTATTATGTCAAAATTTTCTGTAATTGTATACCAGCATGCATTCAAGTTTGTGGTTCTAAGTGGCAGAAAAAGTCTTTCATTTTTATGTTGTTAATTTTGTCAATTCTTCTTGGATAGACACAATATAGCAAGATGTCTCCATGCCAAGATTGTAAAGTCTCTTTGTATACCCATATCAAAGCATCTATCATACTAAATGGTACATGTAGTATAATGTATTTTTCTTCCCACTAGACTAGGATTGAAGATGAAGATCACTACACCTTTGTATCTAGTTCTGGAATGTAATGTACTGAGAAAAATTGGTTGAAATATTTCAGTGATTAAAAAGAGAAGTCAGTCTTAAAATACCACTATTAAGAGTGTAGACAGTAATCAAAAATGGAGAAATTACTGGGTCTCCAGCTTATTATGTCCCAAACTTTTTGTTTAAAAAAACAAAACAAAACAAAACAAGTCTCTCAATAAACTTGGTAATTGTTTCTCCAGATAAAAATTCTTTTCCCTCCTCCTCCCCCTAAAATTCTTTAAGTTTCCTTTCATTTTATATATATATATAGTAGTTTATATATATATATTTTAGTTTAATCGTCCTGTTCAGTAATACCTTACAAAGGTTCTCTGAAATCATTTTTGAAAGCAGGCAGGATTAAAAAAAAACAAAGTATCTTACTATTCAGGATTATCAAATGGAAGTAAAAGGAAAACCAGAAAGAAGGGGGAAAGGGGAGAGAGAGACAGAAAAGACCTCCGAAACCATCAAAATACATTTTAGAAAGTCCAAAGACACTATAAAAAAAAATATTCACCACTACCTATTACGTTGTAGTCCCTGTGCTAGAAAGGATTAAAAATTAGCTCTCAAGGAGCTTAAAGTCTAGTTGGAAGAACAGACACTTAAAAGGTATTTTAAAAATAACTAAATAGTAAAATGCAACAGAGATGAACAGGTTCCTACCAGGAACATACCGTAATTTAGCACAGGAAGTAGGGAGTCACGTTAGTGGACTTCTAGTAAGAAGTGTGAAAAGTTGTAAATACAAGCAAAGAGGGGTAACAGTTTAGATATAGCAATAAAAATTAAAAAAAAAAAAAACAACAGCACAAGGCAGAGAGAAATTACAGATATTACCAATGTAATAATATTTTTTTTCAAATCATTTGTTCATTTATTCATTAATATGTTGTCAAATTCATTTTTCTATACACTATGGTTGTTTACTTAGTTTTTTGTATTAGATATACATAATTAAAAAAATATTCAACTTATTTTTATGAAGAAATTAAATATTTTCTGAAAAAGAATCATTAATTTTCTCTAGTGACAAACCTGAAACAAGTCTGATCCAGCCCAACTAACTCATTTAAATAACTGCTCAATGGCAACTTGTCTGAAGTTCTAGTTTATACAATTCTATACTACATAATACTGTTTTACCGTTACATAGCATATAAAGAACATTTTTGTAATAAACATGTTTCTATGTTGATATGATACAGAACAAGTTTCGTACTTCCCAGCAATCACTCAAATATCTTAAAAAATGTATCCTCCTATAAAAGGCACACACATTTACAGGTTCAAATGTTTATTGTTTTAAAATTCTACATGTCTTTTACAATACAATACTTTGTTATTTAAATGATCTCTAAATGGTTAATATACAATGAATTTTTTTCTGAAACTGAAACATGAATTACGATTTTATCAATATGATTATTCTAAACAGAATAATAAAGATGGTAGGAAGATTTAAGTGCTGCATTTGAAATTCAATAGCACAAACTCTTCCCTTTAGAACCCAGGTGACCAATCTGTTGAAAGTGCTTTTGAAGACTGTTGATTATGGCTGATCTCAAAAATCAGTCAATCAAATTAGAGTTCTATTATGTTTTGAAACATCAAAGGGCATTTAAAAAAATAAATGAAACAATTTGCTTTAGTAATCTACAGAGGCAAACTCAAAATTATGATTATCTGCATGCAGTAGTTAACACTCCTCTTTAAATAGTTTTGAAGAATTTATACATTTTATAAAGAATGTTAAAGAGTGCAAGTTTTTTGATATTGATTTCACAGAAGGACAAATGCTGGTAATGATAACTAACATTTAATATCTAAGTTCAAGCTAATGTATATGTAACAGGCAGTTAATATGGCTAATCATAAGCCACAATGCACAGGGTATGCCCTTTGAGAAAATGAAATTAGTTTGGTCCGCATTTACTAGTTATTTACCAATGTAATAATATTAAGTCCAAAAAAATGGGCAGGGAAGAGTAGGTTCTTCCACAGGAAAGGCCCACATTTTGTAAATAATTCCTCTCTGGGAATTATGGAATGGATTTCATCAATGAAGTGGAATATGAGGGTAATATGCACATTTAAACAGAACCTGGGGCAGATGTTCAGACAGATTTTAGAGACAGAAGTACAACCTCCAAGAAGACAAATTAGAGTTTAGAGCAATAATATGTAGGTTACAGAGATCAAGACATAAGAACTATTAAAGCATAAATGAAATTAAATTGTCCATAAAGAGACCTACATTTATATAGTTCATTTTCTGTACATACCAAGGCACTCCAAACAGGTAAAGCAAACTAATGATGAAACCAAAAACAGAATGCATGTCCTTTAGTAGGAATTACTGAAAATCCATATAGGAAAAAAATGAACCTGGATCCCTAGGCCACAGCAATTACCAAATTAATTCAAGACAGATCACAGCTGTAAACAGATGTCACAAAAAAAATTTAAGTAAAATTATAAACTTTCTACAGGAAAACAGAAGAATAAACATCATGGTTTGAGAGTAGGAAAAGTATTCTTTGAATTTACACAGAGAACAATAATCATAAAATAAAAAATGAGCAAATTAAGACTTTCTTAAAATAACGTCGGCTCACCAAAAGATTATTATTAAGGAAATAAGCAAAGCACAAACTGGGAGAAATACCTGAAAAGGACTAGTGTCCAACCAAGAATAAACAATTCTATAACTCAGTAATGAAAAAAAATAACACAACCAAAACAAAACCTTTCATAAAGATATAATAGCCAATAAAGTGGTAAGTAAATATCACATACAGTGAAATTCAGTTTACAATACACCTGTTACCAAACCCCACTCAAGACTTTGGATGCCCATATGTGACATTAATCACTAAGAAAATGCAAATTAAGCCATTTGAAGAGACTACCACAGAAACATTTAAGTGGCTAAAATTTAACAAATTTTAATTTTGCAAACAAATTCTGATGAAAGTGTGAAGCAACTGAAATTCTAGTATACTGCTGGTGTGAATGTAAAGCGAAACTTTACTTTGAAAAATTTCAAACAACCACTTTGAAAAAATAATCTGGCAGTTTCAAATGAAACTAAACAGACTCATGGTATGATCCAGCAAAGCAATTCAACTCCCAAGTATTTACCCAAGCTTAAAAAAAAAAAAAAAAAGGCAAACAAAAAACCAACTCTGCTTTTTTATTTTTTTAAATAGAAATCCAGCAGAGTATATGGGTGTCCAATAATGCTGACTTGACAATTCCTGACCCGACAGGAAACAGATTCAATGTTTACACATGTTGGTCATTAGAGACACTCTGATCCTGGGAGGGACGCCCCAGTGGGTTATAATGGAGGATTACAGCCTCCATGGTGGTGGGTGTGTTAAGACACCTGAAGAGGTATGAATACGCCTAAAACAAAGTGTTGTAAACCAATGTTAATGTAATAAATTAACTTAATTACGGGAAAAACAAAATCTGCTCTTAAACACCAAGTTCCCAGTCTCAACGAAAAACAGCAAAATCAAGACTGCGGCTAATTTTGAATTACTTCAAATCAGTAAGTGAAGTCCTCAGTAGGCTCAACTAACCAAGTTTAAACACAATAAATAACGCGGAGGAAGAATCAATTATATGCGTAACCAACCATAAAAAAAGGAAGTGAATCTGCCCAAGTTGGAAGATTTTTCCCCCGAAATCAATGGTCTCTGTAAAGGTAAGTGCACTTTAAACAATCTTAAACCTAAAAAACAGGAAACAAACCCAACTTATTAAATCTGAAGTCCAGACCCAATTTAAAACATTTCAAATGAGTTTTATTACTTCCAGATAAATCCCTCCCTCTTCTATGTACGCTTTACCGCATACTTTGCAGTTTAAATGAGGATCCACAGCTTCATCACAAGAAAGCGCCATTAATTTAAGCTAGTTACACAGGGCAAGCGATTTTTCTTAACGATTCCCACGTTTTCAGGGAACTTCAACCTTGCTATATAGCGGTTTCTGGACGCTTAGGTGGGCCAAAAAGAAACCTAATCTAGAGTACGAGTTATATTCGAAATGAAAACCGGTAAATGACCGAAAGAAAGAAATCCAAGATTGACGCTGCACCTTTAAAGCTTCTAAGACAGGAGGCGGGAAGAAACGCCTTCGCGTCTACTTCTCGGAAGACACGCGGGCCCCAGAAGAGACAGTGAAGCCCAGAGCGAGCGCAGGCGCCGCCAAGATGGGGCGGGAGTGGCGGGCGCCGGAGGCCGTTAGCAGGCCGCGCACGCACGCGGCTTTCGCGCCTCTTGCTACAGAGCCAAGCCGGCCTAACGCCCAAAGCGCCCCTTCACAGCCCTCACTCAGCCAAGTCACCTCCTTACCTCACGAGCTTCATCCTAGCGGCGCCGTCACACTTTTCGACTAATAGTGCACAAAACTGGACAGCCGAGAACTACCCGACTAGGAGTATGAATGGCCGGAAACGCCTACTCCGGTACTCCGACGTAAAGAGCGCGCAGAGCGCTGCGGACGCAAGGCGGAAATGCTCAGGACGCGCTGGTCAGACTCACTTCCGGTATCTACTTGTGCCATAGCGGCCCCTAGCGGCTGGAGGTGTGCCGTGCGGCAGAAGAGGATGTCTCGTGCTGTTCTCAAAGAAAATTTATTGCCCTAAAAGTTTTGAAATTGACTGGAATTAGTGGACCTGTCTCCTTTGCATTTCGTCACGTTCGAGCTCCAGCACTAAATATACCCACGAACGAAAAGTTCTGAGAGAAGCCCAGTGTATTAATTCGGCTCCGGCATTAGGAACAGCAGCATTGCTTTATAGACTAAAGAAAATCACACAATGTAGATGGTTATTTTTACTTTAAATTTTGAACAAAAATCTCAAATAGGAATCCTGCATTGTCCAAAGATCGTGCTAGTCTTCTCTAGTAAGTTCACAAACTATTTCGGGGCTTCTCCCTTCCTTTTCTCTCAAACCTTCTCTGCTTTCCTTACTTTACAAAGTTAGAAGTAGTGTTGCTTATTTCAAAGGCAAATTCCTCTTCCTTGTAGTCTGAATTCTATCTCTAATTTTCTCAAGAATTCACTCCTAAAGTTATCCTTCTCTAATTCGAATTGTCAGTCGCCCCTGCGAATAGCTTTTTCATCATACAAAATCATCTTCAACTTCTGATTCAGCTGCAGTTAATGCCCAGTTCTTGAGTGAACTTTTATTACTTACTTTTTCACTTCCAATTCACTCTTCAGTTTACACTACGAAATTGCTTTTTTAAAAAAGTCATCAAAAAAACCCTACGATAAACTAGCGTCATCTTATTCCACAGCTTAGCAACATTCAACATAAACACTCCCTTTTGAAACATCCACCTCTCCTAGCTTCCAGAAAACCAGATTACCTGATTTTATTCCTAGTCCATATACTACTGTCTCTAAATCTCCTTAGCCTCCTCATCCTCTACTAAGACTTTCCATGACGGAGTGTTTTAGGACCTACTCTCTATATAGTCTGCTTAATGGACACTTTTTCCTTTAATCTAGATCTCGGACACCATGGCTTTGATTTTTATCTTCAGCCTCAACCTCGTCACTGATTGCTCTTGGATGTTGGTAAGGGAATGTTCATCAAACTTTACTAAGCATAGGATTCAAATGGGGGACACTTGACACTGAAAACTCTGATTCAGTTGGTGTATTGAAAGTCTGCATTTCTAATAAACCTTCAATTTATAATGATACCCTTAGTCCATGGCACAGTTTGAGTAGTAAGACTATAGTGGACATTTTGTGTGGTTTTGACAATATTTACTTCATATCTTCTCAACAGTTCCCTAGTAACCCCTTGTTTATTTGTGCAGTCCTAAGGAAGCTAATTCTAATCTTCATATCAATTATCACGTTCCATTACTTGTTCATGGTAGACTTGGGATTTAAGCTGATCCAATCAGAACTTTGCAGGAATGCTCTTTCATTTTGGTTATAAATGGAGAGATGTAGCTCCTAGGGCTATTGGGAACTCACTTAGAATCAAGTAAAGAGTCAGTTTTGGGGTAATTAAAAAAACCCCACGATGATACTGATACTAATGGATCAAACATAATCAAACATAACATCTGAAAGTGACTTTTTTCCCCAAGATTTATTTACTTATGCATAAAAGAGCTGGGGTACAGGCTAGAGGTGTGGGGGGTGAGAGAATCCACCAGACAGAGTGGGGAGCAGAACAGGCAGATCAACCAAAACACACTGCTGAGGGGAGCAGCGGGTGAGGCAGAAGAGGTCTGCCTGTGCCATGTGGGTCCCCTCCCCAGTTGGGGGCAGGGATCAAACTCGTGCTGCAGTGGCTGCGGTTTGCTTCATAGTGTGTTGCTTAACCCACTGCACCACCAGGGAGGGCCCTGAAAGTGACTGTTAAATTAAATGAGATGAGATAAATATTCCAGTTCTCATTATCAAAAACATTTCAAGGATAATAGCAAATGCAACTATTGGTACACTTTTGAACAGTGCAGATTAGAACATTTCCTACATCACAGGACATTTTATTAGACAGTGCTGCTGGGTTTATTGCCATATTTATTTTCTTCTTTGCATTTAATTGCTATTCCTTTACTTTTTTATGCTGTAACAAGAGACTATAAATTGTGTGAAGGCAGGGAATTGTGTTTATTCTGTTCACTGCTGCATCCTCAGCATCTAGAGTAGAGCCTTGAGGGCCTCCTGGGTGGTACAAGTGTTTAAGCACTATGTACTTAAAGCGTCTGCAGTCTGCACTATGAAGCGTCTGCAGTCACTGCAGAACAAGTCAATCCTTGGCTAGGGAGATGACCCACATAGTGCAGCAGACTTCTCCTGCCTTGCCCGCTGCTCCCCTCAGCAGTGTGTTTCAGTCAGTCTGCCTGTTCTGTTTCCCACTCTGTCTCTGGTGAATCCTCTCATCCATTCCCCACACCTCTAGGCTGTACTCTGGTTCTTGTATGCATAAATAAATAAATCTTTTTAAAAAAATATAATAGTACCTTGCACATAATGTGTCCTCAGTAAATATTTGTTTGATAGCAATATCTATCCCATTAGACCTTGTGCATGTTGTTTACTGCGGTATTCCTAGAACCAAGTACAAGGTGGTTCTCCTTGTTATGCTCAAGGTTCTTTAGGTCCTGCCTACCTCTTAATTGCTTTCCCCTCAATGATATGAAAATGTTTGAGTTCTGGCAACTCATAAAAGTCACTCTCCTCTCTAGGTTTTTGTTCATTTGGACGTTTAATCTGGCTAATACCTATTCAACCCCCCTCAAATGGGCCACATATTTGTATATATTACTTGTATATCTCACTACTCACATATATTACTTGGTAGGTAGTGGTAGCTCTCCCAGAAGATGGGAAATTAAATAGTTATTGTCTGTTGATTTATACCAAAAGGCTAAAAATAAAATCTAGCTTGAAATGTTAGACTTTTATCATTTGTATTCTTTTCTTTTCATATAAAACTTTCAAGAATCCTGAAATCCTCAACAATAGTGGAGCAACAACAAGAAGATTTTATTTATTGCTAGCAAGAAGGCCAGTCTAAAAGTGAGAGTACCCTATGTAACGGGAATTAGTAGAGGCTTCAGTGGTAATGGGAGTTTAGATTGATCTCAAGAAAGAAAAAGAGAAAAAAAGAAAAAGAACAAGGAAATAAAAATGTGATGTGTGGAGCAACACAACTATTCCATTACCAGTTTTTAGAAGTTTTGTCCTAATGATAAGCAAGTGCAGAAAAGTACATTTTGCAGTTTGGAGTCAGCAACAAAAACAAACAATTTAAGCAACTTCCTGAGATTACTTTCACAATTTCTAGTTTAGCATCAGAACTAATAAGTAGAAGTTGGGTTATAAAAAATACCTTCTCGGGCCTCCCTGGTGGTGCAGTGGGTTAAGCAACGCACTATGAAGCAAACCGCAGCCACTGCAGCATGAGTTCGATCCCTGCTGCCAGCCAGGAGGAGACCCACATGGTATGCAGACCTCTCCTGCTGTGCCCGCTGCTCCCCTCAGCAGTGTACTTCCATTGATCTGCCTGTTCTGCTCCCTGCTCTCTGTGGTGAATCTTCTCACCCCTCCACACCTCTGGCCTGTGCTCCAGTGCTTGTATGCATAAATAAATAAAATCTTTAAAAAAAAAAACCTTCTCAATTTACAGACCTGTAATAATGAACATCAAGATGCGTCATCTGGGTCACAGCATTTGTTTCTAGCATGTTCATATGACAAAAGCTAAACCAATCAGAATTCTCTCCCAGGACTTTTAAGTATTTTTTATGTATATTTATTACATCATCCTTCATATTTGTACACTGTATTATTTCCCCATGAAATTCCCACCACCAGTTCCCCCATGCACCACCACCATAGTCCCTTGTGCTCCTGATCCCTCTCCCTCCATCTCCCCTATAGAATGTCTCTGATCTATAGATGCCTGATGAGTTTGATTTTTACTTTATTATAGTTACTTATTTTCCCCTAAACCCTTATTTGGTTTCTCTAAATTCTTTCAATAAGTGAGTTCATTTGATAGTTTTTTCTTTAAAGATTTATTTACTTATGCATACAAGCACTGGGGTACAGACCAGAGGTGTGGGAGGTGGGACAGAGTGGGGAACAGAACAGGCAGATCGACCAAAACACACTGCCGAGGGGAGCAGTGGGAGAGGTAGGAGAGGTCTGCTGCACCATGTGGGTCCCCTCCCTGGCCAGCAGCAGGGATCGAACTTGTGCTGCAGTGGCTGCAGTTTGCTTCACAGTGTGTTGCTTAACCCACTGCACCACCAAGGAGGCCCCTGATACTTTTCTTTTTCTTTCTGGTTTATTTCACTGAGCATAATCACTTCATGCTCCATCCATGTTACTGTGAATGGCATGAGTTTATCTTTTTTGATTGCTGAGTATTATTCCATTGTATAAATATACCACATATTCTTTTTTAATTTTTTATTATATATATTTCCTTTGTTTATATATATTTGACATCAATTGTAATCCCCATGTATTCCCCATCACCATATCACCAGTGCACCATCACCTCAGTCTCCTGTGCTCCTGTCTGCCCTCAGCCTTCCCCCTCCCCCTCCCCACCAAGTGTCCCCAATTTGTCCTTGTCTTTTCATTTTTGTTGTGTTTTTATTATTATTATTATTATTGTTCTTATTCTTTTCCTTGATCCTTATTTGGTTCCCTTATATTCCTCCTAAGGGGAGGAACCATCTGGTATTTTTCTTTTTCCTTTTGACTTATTTCACTGAGCATAATCCCTTCCAGGTCCATCCATGTTCCTATGAATGTATCTAGTTTTTCTTTTTTGATTGCTAAATAGTATTCTATCATGTATATGTACCACAACTTCCCGATCCACTCATCTGTTTTTGGGCATTTAGGTTGTTTCCAGGTCTTGCCTATTGTAAATAGTGCTGCTATAAAGATAGGGGTGCAGGTATTCTTTTGAATCAGTGTTATTGTGTCTTTGGGTGTATTCCTAGGAGTGGGATTGCTGGATCATATGGAAGCTCCATTTTCAGTAGTTTGAGGAACCTCCACACAGCTTTCCATAGTGTTTGGACCAATCTTCATTCCCACCAGCAGTGTAGGAGAGTTCCTTTTTCTGCACACCCTCGCCAACATTTGTTATTGGTAGTTTTTTAAATATGTGCCATTCTCACTGGTGAAAGGTGGGTACCTCATTGTGGTTTTCATTTTCATTTCCCTGATTACAAGTGATGTTGAGCATTTTTTCATATGCCTGTTTTCTATTTGCATTTCCTCTTTGGAAAAATGTCTTTTTAACTCTTCTGCCCATTTTTTTGACTGGGTTGTTTATTTTGTCTTTGTTGACCCTTGTTAGCTCTTTGTAGATCTTTGTGATCAGTCCCTTATCCCTTAGTATTGTGTTCAAAAATGTTTTCGCAATCAGTGGGGTGTCTTTGTTTTGGTTACTCTCTTTTGTTGTTCAGAAGCTCTTAATTTGATGTAGTCCCTGTTGTTTATTTTTTCCTTCTTTTCTTTGCTTTAGGTGATGTCTTTGAAGATGTTATTGAGATGTATGTCATGTAGTGTTTTGCCTATATTTTCTTCTATATATTTTATGGCTTCAGGTCTTAGGTCTAATTCTTTAATCCATTTTTGAGTTGGTTTTTGTGCATGGTGTGAGGCAGTAGTCTAGTTCAATCTTTTTTTTACATGTAGCAGTCCAGTAATCCCAGCACCATTTTTTGAACATACTGTCATTGTTCCATTGCATATTCTTTGCTCCTTTGTCAAAGATTGGTTGTTCATAAGTCTGTGGGTTTAAGCATTTCTTCTTGCAGTTCTCTGAGCTTATATAATCTTTGCCATGCTGTCAGGAGAGCCTATTTGAAAATTAAGCCAATGTAGGTATAAGAATAGATGGACATTTTAGGGACCATGTCCTGCTGACATTATCTAAAATTCAGGTTTCAGGATGTCTTGAAGTCAGCTGATACCTGACAGTTGCAAGTTATGGTAATAATGTTCTTTTTTGTTTCTATTAGTTTAGCTGGATTTCAGATATTTTCAATTTAAAGAGACTTGGCTTCAGATTACCAAATGCTTATCTTTAATAGCTTCATATTTTATCTGAGACACTACTTTCTTAGTACAAGTTCCCTGCTGAATTAAAACTTGTTTTTCTTTCTTTCAATTATGATCTATACTCCTTTACCAGTTAAACAAGAGGCTTCTTATTGACAATCATTTGCAAAACCCAAATCTTTACTCTTTCCTGCAAGTGACTAAAAGTTTTTTCAAGCAGGTTATTTACTCAGTTGATTATGATTAATTTTATGATTAATTTTAGTAGACAACCAAATTAAATGAACCAACTTCCAAGTTCTAAAAGAAAACCACTGAAGGAGGCCAAATCAATTTTGTTAAATATATTACAGAATAATTAAAATTTAATCAAACCACAAATTGAGACTCTGGCATTAATGAATCAGAATCACTTATCTTTTTTAAAAAAATATTTTTTATTTATGCATACAAGACCAGGGGTACAGGCCAGAGATGCAGGGGGTGGGATGAGAGGATTCACCAGAGACAGAGTGGGGAACAGAATAGACATATTAACTGAAATACACTGCTGAGGGGAGCAGCAAGCAAGCAGGAGAGGTCTGCTGCACCATGTGAGTTAGCTCCCTGGCAGGCCTGGAACTGAACCTGTGAAGCAGTGGCTGCAGACTGTTTTCATAATGCTGCGATTTAACCCCTTGCACCATCAGGGAGGTCCCAGAATCATTTATCTTTCACAATGATAAAAAATGCTCAAGAAAGCTTATTTTTCCAAGAGAAGCAATTATTTTTTAAAAATTCACTTTTATGGCGCTATAATTGACATTGTATAATCTAAGGTATATAGTGTATTAGTTTGATACATTCATATAATGTTATGATTACCACAGTAGTAACAAGTATTCACATCACATTATCTTTTTTTTTTTGTAGTGGTGGGAACAATTAAGATATAGTCTAACAAATCGAAGTTTATAATACAGTATTGCAAAATCAAACTTTTATACATTCACAGCAAATTTAAGAAGCTCACTGTAAAGCTTTAGAGGCAAAATGTGGACTACATTGCAGACACGATTATAAATCAAATATAATTTACTCATGTATGAAATATGGTCTGACATTTGTAAATATTCCTTTACTCCTAATTGGACATAATATAACAAATATAATGTAATAGGTCACTAAGAAGAATTCTTTTGTGGAAGTAGAAAGTTGCAAATATGGTCTGTGTGTATATGCCAGAATTTAAATTGCTAAAGATAAAGTGGTTTATAGGACTAAAAGAAATCCTCCCAACTGTCTGATAAGTTTAAAGGTGAAAGCAAACATAGGTCGGATACGCTGATGAACAACCAGCTTTAATCAGGTGGGCAAGAAGGGGAGAATCCAATTTAAGCCATTATATTTGGGACCAAAGATGAAAGTGGGGTAGTAGGTAGTTTTTTTGTTGGGTGAGATGATGACTGGTGATGTGGGCAATAGCCTTACCCACCACTAGCTCTCATTTTGGTTTTTATATCATAGACTTTCACCAGCTAAGTTGTGAGGCAAATCATTCGTTTTGTGTAAGATGTTAGAAAAACATCAGGCCTGACAAACTTAGTGCTGATTTTGGTTATACTTAGTTTCAAAAAGGAAGAGCAGGAAGGGAAGAACCCACCTATCATAACCTGTCCAGGTTCTCAAAGGCAAGGGGACCCAATTATCCATTCTCAGTTCTGCAAATAAGGGAAGAACAGCATAGAGAGCGTGTACAGAAGCCTTGTGGAAAATTCGAACGGCAGTGATAGAATTCTGAATTCTGTCTTTAGAGGCTTAGAAGAGTCAAAGCCTCGCTTCAGCACCTGCCCTGACTAAAGCTAGTGTAGCCTTCTATAATTTCTTGTTGACTCGTGCTCCCGTAGGCAGAGGAAAGTGCAAGGAACAGGTGAAGCTCTGCATTTTTTGCAGACGCTGGAGTGCAGTGGAGGGGAAGGAGAGAAAAGGGTCCATTGGTCTCCCCTTTTCTTTACATTGGCTTACGTTGAGGATTAAAGGTATTTGGCCTAAGGGTGGCAGAGATAGTACCCCACTGATAGGAGAACCCGTGGTGACAGATTTCCAAGACAAATCACCTCCGCTGGGAGTATGGGTGGCTTTATTCTAAGAGATGACCCCGGAAAGGCAAACGGTTGCCGCCAGGAGGCGCCGTCGCTTCCCCGCAGGGCGCCCACCCGCGGTGCGCACACGCGAGGCCTCCCACCGCGCTTGCGCTAGGGATGGACGCTGGCTCGCCTTTCCCCGACGCCGAGCGGTCCCGGCCGGGGTGCAAAACTGCGTGACACGCAGCGAGCGTGGCGGCCATCTTCGTCTTCTGGGCACGTCAGCTGAGCCGGTAAAGGCTGAAAAGGAGCGTTGCGCAAGCGCGCCCAAGACGGTCACAGGTAACTCCCATCTGACGGGCGAGGCGTCGCCGTCGTCGCCGGAAGTTTAGCGATTCTGCGCCGCGGGAGAGGCGGCGGTCGCGGCAGAAGCTGCTGAATGTCTCCTGGTACCCGGATGTGAGGCCATCCGCTGGCTCGCGTCGGACCCTCAGCCGGGAGTGGAGAAGGTACACGCGAGTCCTCAGCGTCCCCGCCGCCCGCTGTCGCGCCGCCTGCGTCTTCACCTCCCTTTTGCCAGCCCCTTGGGTCGCCGGGCGGTTCTCCCCCTTCCTGTCCCACCCTCTGAGTCGTGTTGCCTCGCACGCCTCTTCCTATTTCCCTGGTTCGGGCTCCGGAGCCTCTAGGAGGGAGTGGGCACCTCAGAGACGCGGTCGCCCGACCGAGGCAACAACGTGCGCATCTCGGTCCGCCCAGTCGCTGCACCACCTGCCGCTACTTGTGTGGCGGTCAGAGGTAATCGGGGGCCATGGTCGCGGACGGGTCGGGTCGGGGCTCCCTAGGCCGCCGCGAGGTCTGCCAGAGCCCGAAGGTGGTGTGGAGCCATTGCGACTGCCGGGGCGGGTCGGCGCTCGCCCCGCAGGTAGCTCCGGGCCTTGTCCCCGCCCCCGGCGTCTTTCCCCGGCGTTTCCCCGGAACCAGCTCCGCAGTAGACTCGCGGCTGCGGTTCCTGCAGCTCGCTCCCCTGCCCCCGCCGCCTGCCGCTGCACCGGCCGGAACCCCGAGGCCTCTGCCGTCCGCGGGGCGGCAAGTGGGAATCTTCCTTTTAAAAAGCCTTTACCGGGTGAGGGGGAGCGGCGGCTCGGGTCCAAGGTCACGCAGTAATTTGGGTCTGGGCACAGGTGGAACGCCCTGGAGTAGAAACGAGCGCATTGAGGGCTAGAGTGAATTTTATCGTGATGTGAACGGAAGGGGATTTTTACAGCGATTCATGAGATTTTCTTTTTTCCAGCGGAGGTGTGTTTCAGGATAACAAGTACCCAAATTAGAGAATTTGCCTACCTCACTTCCTCACGCTACCCTCTCCTACCTTGACTTCCCTCCTCCCCCCCAAAAGTTGAGTTCTGAAAATCCAGAACTATGGTCTTTTCCGGGAAATGGGGGTGCAGCGGAGGAGAAAGGGATTAAAACTGTAGCCTTTGCACAGCTGAAATTGAGTTTTTTACCCAACAGGAAGTAATTGCCGCACACAGTGTTTAAATAATACTGTCAGATGTTATTTCAGTATGAAAAAAGCCCTTGCAGAAATTCAAAATAATGCTATTTGGTGGTATGTTAGATGTGGTGGGTTTTGTCACATCTCCCCCCCCTCATTAATTTTTAAGTAATCTGTGTAAAACAGGAAATTCAGTTTAAAACACTCCGGTTCGTGTGAACTATGCTATATTCAGTTTGTGTTCTAAGTCCATAGTGTCTGCTTTTACACAGTACATCAACTTCAGTAGCACTTTTTAATTTGAAAAAATTAAACCCCACTACCTAGATATTAGTGGAATTAGAGTGGGGTGAAAAGTGCTTAGTTTGGAAGCTGCAAATACACCCCTTAGGTCAGACATGTGACTTTGGAAGAACCGGGTCTGAGACCATATTTGATCTGACTTATGAACTGCTTCTGCCCATCTTAATCTTGATTTAGGAAAAATATGTTATCACTTCACCTTGCTCAGTTAGTATTATAAATCAAATTATGTTTCCAGAAGAACTGAAAAAGGACCCTAATGATGCCATTTACGCTCTTTGCTGGGTGATGCTTTCACTTTGGTAATTTATTACAGCACAAAATTGATTGTATTTATTCTGATAATGAAGGTAATTAGCATTGCACACTTCAAAAATAACGGATTGATTTTTTCTGTATTTTTAAGATAGTTAATTTTTCATGACTTGTTGACTGACATGATCCACATAGATTTCTTTCAATAACATCTACTGAAAATGACTAGAAATTTGCATGCCAGTTAGAAATCTACACTAGTAAAATTGTTAATCATAGGTAATTCACATAAAGATTATGTTAACCCTTTTGAAACCAGGCCTTTACATTTCCTCTGTACCCTCTTTTCTTGGCACAGTGGCACATCTTTGGCTGTATTCTGCCCAAGTTCTGTATTACAGTTATACTGATACAATTTTTTTTTTTTTGGGCAAACATCATTAGGTTAATCTTACCAACCTGTCTTTGAAGGAGCTATATTTTAAACTAATTGCATTACAGTACATCTGAAGAAAGCAAGATTTATGTATTCTGCTGTCTTCAACTTTAAACATTTTTGGCAGGATATGTGAGATTCACAGACTGAAAACTCAATGTAAATATTAATATTAAATATTTTATGTAGTGGTTCTCCTACTTTTTGGTCAAGATCCCATTACAGTCTTAAAAATTATGTAAGATTCTGGGCCCTCCCTGGTGGCGCAGTGGGTTAAGCAACGCACTATGAAGCGAACCACAGCCACTGCAGCATGAATTCGATCCCTGCTCCCGCTGGGGAGATGACCCACATGGCACAGGCAGACCTCTCCTGCCTGGCCCGCTGCTCCCCTCAGCAATGTGTTTCAGTTGATCTGCCTGTTCTGCCCCCTGCTCTGTCTGGTGGATTCTCTCACCTCCCCACACCTCTGGCCTGTACCCCAGTGCTTATATGCATAAATAAATAAATCTTTAAATAAAATTATACAAGATTCCAAATAGGTTTTATTCGTATAAGTTTTATGTAGTGATAGTTATTAAAATTTAACGTGTTTTTATTAAAAGTAACTAATAAGCTATAGGTTAATGTGAATAACACGTTTTATGAAAAACTATTCCAAATCAAAAAAATTTAGTAAAAGAATGCCAGTTGTTTTATATTTTTGTAAACCTCTTTAATGTTTGGCCTAGTAAAAGACAGCTGAATTCGCCTACCAGCTTCTGCATTCAAACTGTTGTTATATTTTGTTCTGCTTGAAATACATGAAGAAAAATCAGTTTCACTGTGATATATTGGGAATAGAACTTTAATTTTTTTCAAATAATTGTGATATATGATTCTACAACAAAACTCAACAGGTGGTAATTTCTTTTTTTTTTTTAAAGATTTATTTATTTATGCGTACAAGCACTGGGGTACAGGCCAGAGGTGTGGGGGGGGGGTGAGAGGATTCACCACAGAGAG
>JAGFMF010011618.1:1451832-1469159 GCA_019455555.1 Galemys pyrenaicus | reverse complement strand
CCTCCCTGGCCGGCAGCAGGGATCGAACTCGTGCTGCAGTGGCTGCGGTTTGCTTCATAGTGTGTTGCTTAACCCACTGCGCCACCGGGGAGGCCCTAGGTGGTAATTTCTTAAAGGTTAGTTGTGATGTAGAATCTGAAACTCTGTATGAATTTTGTATGATGTGTTAAAGTTGATTGGTCTGTTCTGCTCTTTGATTTTTCACTTATGTATGATTGATCTAATGAAACCCTCCTGAACAGATCTCTGGATTCCCCAGGGTTCTCATACCACACTTTGAGAACTGCTGCTTTTTTTTTAAAGATTTATTTATGCATACAAGAGCTGAGGTACTGGCTAGAGTCCAGGGCGGTGAGAAGATTCACCAGAGACAGAGTGGGAAGCAGAACAGGCAGACTGACTGAAACACACTGCTAAGGGGAGCAGAGGGCAGCAAGACATGAGAGGTCTGCTATGCCATGTGGGTCCCCTCTCTGGTAGGGGACAAGGATCGAACTCCTGCTGCAGTGGTTGCGGTTTGCCTCATATTGCGTTGCCTAATCCACCGTGCCACCAGGGAGGCCTGAGAACTGCTGCTTTAATGTAAATAATTGAATAGTTTAGAATTAATGGGTTACTGAAGCTGAAAGGGATTCTGATAATATGGAAATGCAAAGATAAATACTTTGTTATGCTATCACTTCATCAAAATATTAGTAATATTAATTATAGCTAATACTTAGTGTGTATGTTTCATGAGATGTTCATGTTTTCATTGTGTCATTTTATAATGATTAAGTGGAAGGCAAACATTATTTAACATTTTTTTCCTACATATAATATAATCTGACATTTTACTCCACATATATAATTAGTTATTAGAGGATATATACTGCTCAAGTTTTTATAAGTTTTTGAAGATAGGGAATCTATCTTGCATCTGTTCTAGCTTCTATCTCTGTGTACTTTGAAATATGGTTTTAGCCTGTATTAGCTCATTAAAAGTTGAGTTTTTAAATAAAAGAAGTAGTAGTTTTTAAAAAGATAATTTTATTAATATGGAAATTTGAAATTTATTGTTTTATTCTTTTAAATCAGTGCAGCTAGAATTGGAAAGTTTGTTGTGACTCAGTCATTCAGTGAAATTTTTTTTTCAGAAACAAAAATAGGTAATTTTCAGAAGCTATCTGGGCTTATTTAAAAAATTTGATGTATGTTAGAATTTCAGATTCAGGTGTTTTGGTAATAACTTTATGGAGATGAAATCCGTCCTTAAAGAATGCAACTCAGTGGTTTTTAGTATATTAATAGAAATTGTGCAAGCATTACCACTGTCTGATTTTAGATTATTTTCATTACTCCCCAAAAAATCCCAGGCATCTTAGCACTCATTTCTCATTTCTATCCCTTTTTACGTCCTTTCTGACTTTATAGATTTGTCTATTTTGACACTTCATAAAATGGAAACATACAGTACGTGACCTTTTGTGTGTGGCTTCTTTCACTTAATGTTTTTAAAGTTCATTTATGTTGTAGCAGTTATCAGTACTTGATTTTTCTTTTCCACTGAATATAATATTCCATAATAGATGGACCATGCTTTGTTTACCCATTCATCAGTTAATGGACATGTGGTTTGTATTCTCTTTGTCTATATGAGTAATGCTCTTTGAACATTTGCGTACAAGTTATTGTATATACATGTCCAGATTCACACTGGTTTTCCTGGTAAATTTTACATGAATATAAACAATATATGTAATTTTTTATTTTGCAACTGATAAGTATATTCATTTTTTATATGAAAGATTCAAACATTGCAAAACTATACACCATACAGTGTAAAGATAAAGATACTCATTCTTTGTAGAGTTTGGCCTTTCATGTAAAGATGCCCTTTCACCATTTTTTATCTCACTGCAGGTAACTGCTGTTAACTTTTTAGTGTATATTCCTTCCTTTAGTATTTCCTATGGGTTAGCACACTTACATGTCACAGATTAACTTACCTCCCATACAAAATATATTTGTGCAGTTTATGTTTAAAAAATATATGGAATATTTCACAGATTTGCATGTCATCATTCTTCAGGTGCTGTACTTACCTTCTCCATGTCATTCCAATTTTAGTATATGTGCTGCCAAAGCAGGCACTCCACTTTGTATTTCTTTTTTTTTTTTAAAGAATTATTTATTTTATGCATACAAGGGCTGGGGTACAGGCCAGAGTCCAGGGCAGTGAGAGGATTCACCAGAGACAGAGTGGGGAGCAGAACAGGCAGACTGACTGAAATACACTGCTGAGGGGAGCAGCGGGTAAAGCAGGAGAGGTCTGCTACACCATGTGGGTCCCCTCCCTGGCCGGAGGCAGGGATCGAACTTGTGCTGCAGAGGCTGTAGTTTGCTTCATAGTGCATTGCTTAACCCACTGCGCCACCAGGGAGGCCCCCACTTTGTATTTCTAATGACTAAATTCTACATTGGCATTTTACTTTTCTCTTTTGGGCATTTGGGTTTTTATATGTTCTGCTAATATAAATGCTGCTATTGTTGTTGCTTTATTGATAGAAATTGTCTTTTTTTATCTTGATCTAGGTGAACTGGATTGTCATATAATAAATTGTGGAAGACATTATGGGAATAAATGGACTGTTTGACAGTTGAGCTTAAAGTTCTTTTAAGATACCTGAATGAAGATGTCCAACAGTCTGTTGGGTATCTGAGTGACAACAGCACTTGGGATGGAGTTTTGTCCTGGGGATATTCATCTGTACATTAATGATTTAGAGGTAGTAATTGAAAATGTGAGCACAGATGAAACTGTCTAGTGAGTGTCTTTTGTGATGGAGGACAAAACTGAGGGGGTGGTCATTTATGAGAGGTGAGTGGAAGAAGAGAATTAAAAATATTGAGGACATGGAACATGTCATGTCTAACTTAAAAAAAAAAAAAGAATCTTGAGTTTTGTGGGCTTCCCTGGTGGCATAAGGGGTTAATTTGCAGTGCTATGGGCCTCCCTGGTGGCTCAGTGGGTTGAGCAATGCACTGTGAGGCAAACCGCACTGTGAGGCAGACTGAAGCCACTGCAGCATGGTCCCTGCTGCCGTCCCGGGGACCCACATGACACGGCAGACCTCTCCTGCTGTGCCCGCTGCTCCCCTCAGCAGTGTGCTCCCGTTGATCTGCCTGTTCTGCTCCCTGCTCTCTGTGGTGAATCCTCTCACCCCCCAACCCCCCCACACCTCTGGCCTGTACCCCAGTGCTTGTATACATAAATAAATAAAATTGTTAAAAAAAAATTTTGCAATGCTATGAAGCTATCTGCAGCCACTACAGCATGAGTTTGATCCCCGGCCAGGGAGGTGACCCACATGGCACAGCAGATCTCGCCTGTCTCACCCACTGCTCCCCTCAGCAGTGTATTTCAGTCAGTCCATCTGTTCTCCCCATTCTGTCTCTGGTAAATCCTCTCACCCCCTGCACCTCTGACCCTAGTCCCAGCTCTTGTATGCATAAATAAATAAATCTTTTAAAAATATTAATCTTGAGTTTTACTGAATACCAAATATCAGTCTACTGAGAAAATTATCAGAATTTTACCATTTGTTTTCCTATCAAGGTGGTTATGAATACCTTTTTTAGAGTGGTATTTTTGCTTCTTTTAGGATAAACTCTATTTGGTGATAGTGGTTATCTTGTTACTGAAATGTTATTAAGGCTATGATTTTCTTTTTAGCATTGTTACTGTTATTTTTACATCCCTAAACATATTTGGCACTAAAATGAGTAGATGATCATGTTACTCGCTTATATTTTATAGCCATTTGTATAATAGATTTAATCTGAGGATTATGAAAAAAAATTTTTGGGACAATACTTTGGGTTATTGTGACGTGTGTATATGTTGCTTTATTTAAAAAACTATGCATACAAGATTTGGGGTACAGGCCAGAGGTGTGGGGGGGGGGTGAGAGGATTAACCACAGACAGAGTGGGAAACAGAAAAGGCAGACTGACTGAAATACACTGCTGAGGGGAGCAGCAGGTGAAACAGGAGTGGTCTGCTGTGTCATGTGGGTCATCTCCCTGACCAGGGACCGAACTTGTGCTTCAATGGCTGTGAATGCTTCATAGTGCAGTGCTTAATTCCTCTGCCACAAAGGAGGCCCCTGTTGGTTTCCTTTTAATCCTTCATTATTGCTTCAGTTGTAACAGTTGGTTTTGATTAATAGTAGTTTATGTAATCTTTATATATTTTTTTAAAGATTTATTTATTTATGCATACAAGCACTGGGGTACAGGCCAGAGGTGTGGGGGGCGGGTGAGAGGATTCACCACAGAGAGCGGGAGCAGAACAGGCAGATCAATGGAAGTACACTGCTGAGGGGAGCAGCGGGCACAGCAGGAGAGGTCTGCCANNCCATGTGGGTCCCCTCCCTGGCCGGCAGCAGGGATCGAACTCGTGCTGCAGTGGCTGCGGTTTGCTTCATAGTGTGTTGCTTAACCCACTGCGCCACCGGGGAGGCCGAGTTTATGTAATCTTTATATCCCTTAAAATGTTCATTAATCTCTAAGTGTTTACTAGGTATTTTAGAATGTGAAAAATAATTGGATTCTCTTAAACAGTGGGTTAATGAGTTAGCATGATACACAGAGAAAGGAGGATATAAGGGAGCAAAGACTACATTGATAGAGCCTAGTCATATGGAAGAAAAGAACAGAAATTAACAAAAACTTAGACTTTATTGAAGAACACTGTGCCAGCCCATGTTGAAATCTGAACATAGTTCAGTACTCAGAAAGTTGTTGAGAATAGTGCAGCTCTAGCACTTGGCTCATCTTGTTTTAATTCCTGTAGCAGCAGGTATCAATCAAAGGTCTCAACCAGGGATATTTTGATTTTAGAGGACATTGGGCAGTGTCTAAAAGTATATTTGTCAGAACTGAGTCTGGGTATCTGCTAGGTAGAAGCCAGGATACTGTTGCTAAACATCCTCCATGCATAAGACCCACAGTCCCCACAATGAATTTATCAGGTCCAAATGTTAATTAGCATTGAGATTGGAAAGCTTTGCATTTTAGTAACTATGTCTTGACTAGCCTTGGGTCAGGAACCCATCCTTTAGTCAGCTATGGGGAGTGTAATTGATTGGGTCAGGAGGTTCAGAATATAACTATTTGTGAACTCCATTTTTAAAAAGCAGGTACCTGTGGATTGGATAAATTTTCCAGAAAGGGGCTATGAATCTGACAAATCAATCACCAGACTTAGGTTTTCAGTAAATATTTCTTTCATTTCTGGGATATGGTGAAAGGATTGTGTGGTTGAAATGGAATAAGAATTGGTAGATTATTGGCGTTAAGGCGATTAAGGATCTCACCTTATACGTGTGAACTCTATGCTTATAGTCCGTGATGATGCTAATAGTTTGGTTGGAGAAAAAACTGAAGAGTTTTGAGTATTGAATAGAGTACCACAGTGAAGAAAAATAGAAGGTATAAAAGCAGAATGGAATAAACCTTAAAAGAAAAGTAGAAAGAATTTTGTATGAGACAAAAGGTGTTTGTGCTGGGAAACTTTTAAGTTTCTTGAGAGATACATGGCCTGTTTAGAAGGTGTCTCTTTTTTTTTTTCCTGAAGATTTATTTATGCATACAAGAACTGGGGTATAGGCCAGAGGTGTGGGGGGTGAGTGCAGATGAAACAACAACCTGTTAGAGGATGCTGTCTGTAATTTTTATAGCTACAAAAGAGAAGGTAATGCCTAGCTTCAAAACTTCAAAGGACGGACTGACTCTCTAGTTAAGGGCTAAATGCACTAGTTACTTTAAGTTGAAGCCAGTGCTTATTTACTGTTATGAAAATACTAGGAATATAATACTTAAGTATTATATATATCTATAATATAATCTAATCTACAAAGTAGACTTTATTAAATCTACTTTGCCTGTACTCTGTAAATGTGACAACAAAACAAAGATAACAGTACATCTGTTTACAACATGGTCTGCTAAATATTTTAGCAGACCTACTGAAAAATTTTTTGACACCTACTCAAAAGATTTCTTTCCAAGTATGATTGCTTGTTGATAATGCATCTAGTCACCCAAGAACTCTAATGGAGATATGCAAAGAGATTACTGTTTTCATTCCTGCTAACATAGCATCTGTTCTGCAGAACATGGATCAAAGAGTAATTTCAAACTAAAAGTTTGAATTTAAATTTCAATTTAAAAGTAAATTTCTTGAGGTTATAGCTGCCATAGATAGTGATTCCTTTGATGGATCTGGGCAAAGTATGTTGAAAACCTGGAAAGGATTTATCATTCTAGATGCCATTAGGAACATCTTGATTATTGAGAGAGAGTCAGAATAGCAACTGGAGTTTGGAAAAGGCTGATTCTAACCCACGAGGGTTAGAATTCCTTATAAATACATACCAAAAAATCCTCAACAACAACAGAATCCCTCAGACACTTGCAAACTGGATATAGCAATATTGCAAACTGGATATAGTAGGAAAGAGATTATATACCACTGCTTTATACTAGCAGTGCAAATTTGTTCAACATAAGAATGTAAGTTAGTGGGGTACACCACGTTAAGAGGAAAGAGGGGGAAAAACCCCATGTGATCACCTCAATAGATGCAGAGAAAGCATTGGATAAACTTCAGCACTTAACCTATATGTGATAAAAACACTCAACAAAGCTAGTACTAGAAGAGCTTCTTTGAAAAGCCTACATCTGACATCACAATAGTGAAAGACTAAAAGTTTTCCCTCTCAGATTAACAATAAGACAAGAATATCTGCTCTTGTCACTTTTATTCAAATTGTATTGGAGGTTCTAGCTAGAGCAATTAGGCAGAAAAAAAGGGCATGTTTATCAAATAAAGGAATAAGTAAAATCATCTCTTATTTGCAGATTGTTAGGGGGAAATGTAGTCCTAAATGGATTATGGGTGTGTGGACTCCAACCCCCACTCCAGACCATCAGTGTTCCAGAACCACAAATCCGATAAGATGGTTATCGAAGAGTGGATCACTGGGACCTGAGGGTGGAGTTAAGCAGCCAGGCTGGCTATAAAACCAGAGATGAGCCTTGGGGTCTCTCTCTTACTGAGGAGCCAGACCCCTTCCTTCGGAGCCATCTTATTTGACTCGGAGCCAGCTCTCAACGCGCCATTGCTTAGATCTGGTAGGGTATTTGGATTTGTATCCCTCTCTTTTCCCCTTGGTGTTATTACTATTTTATTCCCCTTCTTTCATAAAATGTGTTAATAACTTTTGCCACGTGTACCTGGAGTTGGGACTTTTTAAAAGTCTTCTGAGCGTGGGTGGAGGACCCAGTGAGGGGAACCCATTTTATATTAGGGTTGCCCTGTAACAGTTGACATGATCTTGTATATAGAATAAGAACCTGCAAAACACACACACACAAAACAAACCTATTACAACTAGTAAATGAATTCAGCAGGGTTACAGATACAGGATCAGTGTACAAAACACAGCTGTGTTTCTGCATACTAGCCTTGAACTGCCTATTAAGGAAATTAGGAAATTAATTCCTTTTGTAACAGAATCACAAATAACATAATATTTAGGAATAAATTTAATTAAAGATGAAAACAATATGCCCAAGGATTGGGAGACTTATTAGGAGACAATATTCCTTAAATGTATAAATTTTAGTGCAATCCCTATCACATTTCTAGTGCTCTTATTGTAGAAATTGACAAACTGACCTGCAAATTAACTCTGTATAACCAAAACAATCTGGAAAAAGAATAGCAGAGTTGAGGAATTCACACTTCCTCAGTTTAAAAACTTACTAAAAGTTAACAGTAATCAAGACTGTCAAGATCATATGGATCCATAGACTCAATTTAGAGTCCAGGAATAAACCCATACATTTATGGGCAATTGATTTTCAACAAGCGCATGCTAAGACAATAGATAAAGAATGGTATTTTTTTTTAAAGATTTTATTTATATATATCATAGCTGGGGTACAGGCCAGAGTCATGGGAGGTGAGAGGATTCACCAGAGACACAGAGTGGGGAGCAGAACAGGCAGATCAACTGAAATACACTGCTAGGGGAGCAGCGGGCAAGGCAGGAGAGGTCTGCTGCGCCATGTGGGTCCCTTCCCTGGCTGTGGTTTGAACTCATGTGCTGCTGTACTGCGGATGCTTCACAGAGTGGCACTCAACCTGCTGCGCCACCAGGGAGGCCCAAGAATGGTATTTTTAAAAATTGGATATCCGGGCCTCCCTGGTGGCGCAGTGGGTTAAGCAACGCACTATGAAGCAGACCGCAGCCACTGCAGCACAAGTTCGATCCCTGCTGCCGGCCAGGGAGGGGACCCACATGGCRTGGCAGACCTCTCCTGCTGTGCCCGCTGCTCCCCTCAGCAGTGTACTTCCATTGATCTGCCTGTTCTGCTCCCGCTCTCTGTGGTGAATCCTCTCACCCGCCCCCCACACCTCTGGCCTGTACCCCAGTGCTTGTATGCATAAATAAATAAATCTTTAAAAAAAAATTGGATATCCACATGCAAATTAATGAAATTTTTCTCATACCACAAAATGAGTTCACGATGGATCAAAGATCTAAATGTAAACTAAAACTGTAAAACTCAAAGAAGAACATATAGATGTAAATATTTAGTCTTGGATTAGGTAGTAGCTTCCTAACTATAACAGCTAAGTCACAAGCAACCAAACAAAATATACTTTAATTGAACTTCACCCAAAATGAAAACACAAATAATAGAATTGGAGAAAATGTTTGTGAACTGTATACTTCTGGTGAGAATCTAATATTCACATAAAGAATTTTTACAACTCAAAACCAAAAAGAATGATCTTAGTTTTATAAAAGCAAGAAAGGAATTCGAAGACATTTTTCTAAAGAAGAAATAGTTGTGATTAATTAGCACATGAAAAAATTCTCTATAATTATTCATTATATCATATGAAACATAGTGAAATACCATTTTATGCCCTAAAGAGATGATAGAAAGTATTAATAGGCATGCAATCCATTCATAATTGGTGGAATTGTAAAATTATTTAGCTGCTTTGGAAAATAATCTAACAAAATTAAACATATAGTTACTATATATATATGGCCCAACAATTAAACTCTTAGTTATATACCCAAGAGACTTGAAACCATGTTTATACAAAAGCTCATTCAGGATTGTTCACAGCCGAATTCTTTGTTCATGATAGCCACAAGTAGAACCAACCTATAAACATTTATAACAGATGGGTGTACATAGACACAAGCCTTGAGCCATGAAAGACTATTTTTGATACATGCTGCAAGCTTACTTGAACTTTAAATAGCATTATGCTAAATAAAAGAAGCCAGTCACAAAAGGCCATATGTTCCATGATTCCAGTTACATGAAATGTCCAGAACAGTCAAATCTGTAGAGACAAAGTAGATTTTGTAGTTGCCAGGGGTTAGCAGTAGAGGGAAATGAGGAAATGACTACTAATGGATACAGAGTTTCTTTTGCGGGTGCTGAAAATATTCTGGAATTAAACACTAGCAACTAAATAACTGAATAGAAGACCATTATGTTTTATGGCATAAAGGAGTGAATTTTATGATATGGAAATTTTTTATATCAATTATAAGATGATTTTTAAGAAATCACTTAAAATATATTTGATTGAAGTATAATATATTTCAGTAAGATTTGGGTGTGTTATAAAGCACCATGAGAAATTGGATGTATTCTTAAATTCTTGCTATTTTCTAACATTTGTCTTATAAATTATTTTTCTACAGTGAAATGTTTTGGGGTTTCTATACTGATCATTTTTTATGATGTTCAATTATATGGGTTTTTTACCCCATATTGATTTCATTAAGGTAGTATTAACTAGCTTTTTATTTTAGGGGGAGTTGTGTTAACTTGTTAACAAGTTAAAGAATGTATCTTGATTCTTGATTGTAAGATTTTAGTAGGAAAGAGGGTAACTAAGCTATATAATGCTAGATTAGTGACAGTTTAGCATGTAGGGTAAACTGAAGTGATCCTTGGCATAACTGAAAAAAGCATTGATAACTACTATAGATTTGTGTTCAATATACCCTTTTTCTAAGGTAGTTCCCAACTCAGATCTTTTACTATATAAAAACTTTCAGAAATTGGGGGTGGGAGGAGAAGGAAGTAAGGTAATTCATTATTTAAAAAATTAGAAATCTTGGTACTAACGTAATAAAGGAAATTTAAAAATTGGAAGTTTTATTACTGAATGGTGGAAATAAAGAAAAAATAACTTGATTTTTCAAGTTATGAAACTTTTGAAGATTAATCTTGAGTAAATTTGGAGCTGCCCAGAAAATAAAAACCTTGGGACCTCCCTGGTGGTGCAAGGGGTTAAGTCTCAGCACTTATGAAGCTATCTGCAGCCACTGCAGCATGAGTTCAATTTCCAGCCAGAGATGTGACCCACATGGCATAGCAGATCCCTCCTGTCTCACCCATTGCTCCCATCAGCAGTGTATTTCAGTAGATCCATCTGTTCTTCTCCCTGCTCTGTCTGGGGTGAATCCTCTCACCCCACACACCTCTGGTCTGTACCCCAGTTTTGATGTATAAAGAAATCTTTAAAATAAAACCTTAATTGTCAAATGTATTTGTTATAATGCATTTATATAGAGAAATATATTGTACTGGAGCAAGGTTCGGGATGGTTCTGGGCAGACGGGTCAGGGAAGGAGAGTCTTTTGGAGTCCTCGGTGGCTTTTCATACTTTATTTAATAGAGGTGGCCAGGTACATGGCAGGCATGGGTGCCGGCTTGGGCGCTGCTACTCGTCAGTACTGTTGATCCTCGCAGTTCTGGCATCCTCATGACGCCGCCCATTTATGTCCGTGTCCCAACACAAGTGCGCTCACTTGCGCATGCCCACCCTGGAATGCTCGCAGCACCGCAGGTGTCCATCATCAGTAGTGGGAGGGTGGAAATACCTGATCAACCTTTATCCTACATATATATATATAAAAAATCCTAGAATCCAGGGTTTATAACAGCAGTTGATTTTTCTTGCTTACACATTACAGCACAGCTATGGGTTAAATGTGATTTAGATTAGCCTTGACAAGGCAACTCTGTTTTAAGTGTGGCTGTAGGAGCCTTTACTTCTCACTGTAGTTTGAGCTTAACACTTAATTTGGAGCCTAGTGACCATGTAGTGCTGTTTTTGTATTTTCATGTTTTTTAAATAGATTATTTTACTTCAGCTGTGGAATTATTTTTTTATTAAAGATTAGTTTTCAGCATACAAGAAGTATTAGAAACATCATTTATTAGAAGCATCATCAATCAACTTAAAGAGAAAAATGCTGGGTGATTTCCTTTTCAGTAAGGTAAATACCTTCACTTTTATAATTTAACACCTTCCAAGGTGATTTTTCAGTGTACCAATATAATTTATATTTTCAGAGGAATGTAACCTTGTTAAAAAAATATCTTTAATAAAACATTAAAGTAGATTTAGTGAAAAATAAACTTTTTCCACTTTTGACACTTGTTTCTGAGAAATCTTGACTAGTGTATCCTTCTATACCTATAGTGTGCATCAACAGGTATGTTTTAGTACATGTCCTTCTTTCCACTTTTCACTTTACACTGAAGGAAGCTTACTATGTGACTCCCTTTTTTTTTTAATAACTTTTTTTAAAGATTTATTTATTTTACGCTTACAAGAGCTGGGGTGTAGGCCAGAGGTGTGGGGTATAAAGCTAGCTTTATAGTATGTTATAAAATTGGATAATTTATTTCAAATTTGTTCTTTTAAAAATGCTTTTTGTACATATTTTCATTTCCATTTATGTTTAAATCAAGCTGTCAGTTCTATATAAAAAGCTTGTGGGAATTTTGTCTGGAATTGAGTTGAATTTCAGCTCTGTTTTGACATGACTGTTTGGTATTCTACTGAATGAATGCAGCATCAATTATCTAAAAAGTGTAATAGCGATTCTTGTTTGTTGGGACCAGTTTGTTGATACAGTGTGTAGGGTCAGAGAAATGTTATCAGGCTTTTCCACCCTCCCATCGTTGGTGTGATGATGGATACCTGCGGTTCTGCACGCTGCCTAAGTGGGCATGCGCAAGTGGGTGCAGCTGGGCTTAGACATGGGCGTATAAGGGTGGCCTCATGAGGATGCCAGCAGAACGAGAACATAGAGAAGGAGAGCAGAGCAGCAGTAGTAGTGGCAGAGACGAGAGGCTACAGAGCCCAGACAGTGAAGATGCACTGGGGGCTAGGAGGCCTGCCAGCCTCCTGGTGCCCCCAGCATCCTGCCTGCTGTGTACCTGGTCACCTCTGATAATAAAAAGCCACCGAGGGCTCTAAGACTCCTTCCTTTACCCTGTCTGCCAAAATCATTGAGAACTTGCTCTGTGCCCTTGCTGGCACTGCACAGTGTTAGTATGAGTTTTGTATTTATCTTTTCTTTGTTCACTTGTAAATATATCTGTAATAAAAAAGTTCTGGAATTGTTAGAATGTAGCATTTATAATTTTGATAGATATTGCCAAATTAGCCTGCATAGACATTGACTCACCTGGAAGCCTTTCCCACTCTGAAAATATTAAAATTTTTCAGTGTGATAACATACATCTGAAGAAGTATGATCCTATACCTCTAAATAATAATGCAGTGTTGTAAACCATTTTACCACAATGGAAAAATACACACAGAACAACTCAAGGAATGTTTCAAGTTACAATGTGAGATTTAGAAAGGTATTTGAGTGGGAATTTAAGATAATAGGGTTTAGCTATGTTTCTTTTTGATCACTTCAAAATACAGGAATTTGGGTCACAGTGCTTAGAGAACCCAGTGGTTAGCAAACAAACCACTTTTTACTTAGATCAGTAATTACTAGGGAGACTTTTATAAATGCTGTTCTCAGATAATTGATACTTGAAATAACTGATGATTTCTAGAAGTGTAAAAATCTTTGTGGAAATGTCAAAGTTGATTAAAGACAAATTCCTATAAAAATAAAATTCTCTTACATTTTAATTTTTAATGGTTAATTTTTTTCTTGGACATTAGATCACTCTTAATCCAGAATGATGCAGATGGCTACCTAGTTGACCTAATACCACTCAAGTGATCCTTTCTTTATTAATTTGAAATTAATGAAATTCATGCCACCTTTTATATGTATGTAGTGTCAGAGAACAATCAGATCTTTCCACCCTCCCACCACTGTGATGATGGACACCTGCGGTGCTGCGAGCATTCCAGGGTGGGCATGCGCAAGTGGGCGCACCTGAGTTGGGACAAGGGCTTAAATGGGCGGCGTCATGAGGACGCCAGGACCGACAGTACTGACGAGCAGTAGCACTAGAAAGCAGCCGAGAGGGTGAGATGTGCCGGGGGCTGGGCGGCCTGCCAGCCTCCCGGCCCCCCGGCTCCCATGCCTGCCATGTACCTGGCCACCGCTGACAATAAAAAGTGTAAAAGCCACCGAGGGCTCCAAGACTCTCCTTCACCCATCTGTCCCAAACTTGCTCCTGTGCCACCCTTCTTGCCACTACAATTGGCGTTAGTTGGCAGGATGGTTTGATGCAGATGAGTGCGGAGCCCTAAGAAGACCACAGGAGGGACTGAGAGGTGGCAGGCCACGAACATGTAATGTTGGCAGAACAATGGCAGCACAGGAGGTGACTGAAGACCAGGATGCTGCGGGAAGAGACAGAGATGCTGCAGGAGCGCAGGAGGTGGATAGGTCCAGGAGCAGCAGGACAGGACCTCGAGTGGAGGAGGAGACGCCCGCGAGGACCAGCCCACGACCCCTGAGTCAGCAGACTGAAAGAGTAATGAATTTGGACTGACAATCCCGCCAGAAGGCTGAGAAAAATTTGGCAGGTTATGTTTATGGGACCCTGAGGGTGAATGATTGTTTGTACACCCCAAGAGATGAGAATAGAGGCATGGCCAGTGAGACTTGGTGGCTGAAAGCAGCCTGAAAAAAGCCCAGAGAAGGCAAAAGCTGGCACTACATTGGGGAAACCCAAAGTGGCTGGTAAGCAACTTGTTTGTTAAAGAAGGCTGATGAGTTTCTTAAATCACCTGTGGGTGATGCCCCGCTTGTTAAGTGAGGGTGAGGAGCTGAGGAACCATCCTTGGGGGACGGGAAGGGAACGTGGCTTGTGGTGGAGCCCACAGCCGAAGAAGGGGACCCAAGAGAGGCCGCATGTGGAGCTTGTATCCACGGATCCCCAACCCGTGTGCGTGTGCACAGGGTTGGCCTGAGTGCACAGGCTGCGTGTCACATGTGGCTATGAAAGCTGAGTGTTGGAGTGACAGCAGAGAGTACCCTGGGGATTGGGCGATTACCCGCTAAGAGTATAGAATCGCCAATCCCAAGAGTGAGAGCATCCTGGGGGTGGGTGTGGTGTGTGGCTTGTGGCTGAGACTACAGCCAGAGAAGGCCAGGAAGCCTGACGGCTCCTAGTGTGTGACGGCAGATGCTGTGAGTGGTTCCCACCTCATAGATTGGTGCCTTCAGCAGCAGATATGGTGGATCATCTGCTGGTGTCAATAATCTTTTGCCTCTAGTTTGGTGCCCTGCCTTGGCGTATTTGTGTTCACTTGTATTCTGTTGTATTTTGCTGCATTGCTTTATTGATGTATAATTTGTATGGTGGAAAAACCTGAGGGGGTGGACTGTAGGGTCAGAAAACGATCGGGTCTTTCCACCCTCCCACCACTGTGATGATGGACACCTGCAGTGCTGCAAGCATTCCAGGGTGGGCATGTGCAAGTGGGCGCACCTGAGTTTGATACGGGCTTAGATGGGTGGTGTCATGAGGACGCCAGTACCGACAGTACTGACGAGCAGTAGCACTAGAAAGCAGCCGAGAGGGTGAGATGCGCTGGGGGCTGGGAGGCCTGCCAGCCTCCCGGCCCCCCGGCTCCCATGCTTACCTGGCCACCGCTGACAATAAAAAGTGTAAAAGCCACCGAGGGCTCCAAGACTCTCCTTCCTTCACCCGTCTGTTCAGAACCATCCCGAATCAGCCCAGTGTGCCACCTTTCCTGCCACTACAATGTACTAAAGTTTTTATCTCATGTATTGGAATCTATTTTTGGAATCTCTCAATTCATTAATCCTGTGTCTATTGCTGTATGGAACTAAATTGCCAATTACTACAACTTAGGTGTATTGTTATATCAGAAAGCACAATTATTTTTTATATCAACTTGTATATGTATGTGTTACCACTGGTATATGGTATTTTTTGTTCTATATGTTAGCTGATTATTAACTAGTTTTTGAATGTTTAACATTTTGTTTTCCTATTCATCTAATAACTGATAATTTTTCTGTTGATGGTCTTGGATGTTTTCCTGTAATAATTTTGTCTTTGAAATTTTTGTCTTTTGCTCAATTACTGCTCAATTTACATAGATATCAGATGTTACTTGGGACACTTTTATAAATTCTACAACAAATGTTTATTTTTGTTATCTTAAAAATTTTTTTTAAAGATTTATTTATGCATACAAGAACTGGGGTACAGACCAGAGGTGCTGGGGGTGAGAGGATTCACCAGCGACAGAATGGAGAGCAGAACAGGCAGAGTGACTGAAACTGATGAGGGGAGCAGTGGGCAGGACAGGAGAGGTCTGCTGCACATTGTGGCTGGAGTTGGGGATCGAACTTGTGCTGCAGTGGCTGTGGTCAGCTTTATAGTGCTGTGCTTAAAAGCCCTTTACGCCACCAGGGAAGCCCCTGTTTATTTTTTAAAAAATATTTATTGTGTAGAAGGTGAGAGGATTCACCAGATATGGAATGTGCAGGTATAGATAGAACAGGCAGATTGACTAAAATACACTGTTAAGGGTTGCAGCAGGTGAGACAGGAGAGGTCTGCTGTGCCGAAGTGGGTTAGCTCCCTGTTTGGGGATTGAACTCAGGCTGCAGCGGTGATAGTGTTGAGACTTAACCTCTACCCCAACAATGTTGAATTTAATGGGAGTCTTCTTGTGTTACTCCAGATAGCATACTTGCTTTTTTGTAAATTCCAAAAGTTAATGATACTAAGAAGTATACATTTGCAGATAGCCTTGATTCTTCAACTGCCAATCCATTCTTTTTTAGTAATATGAGTAGAGAACCAAGAGTGACTGTATATATGTATTAATAATAATTCTTTTGGGTCTCCCTGGTGGCACAGTGGGTTGAGCACTGCACTGTGAAGCATCCGCAGCACAGCAGTGCAAGTTCGATCCCTGGCCAGGAAGGGGACCCACATGGCGCAGACCTCTCCTGCCTCACCCACTGTTCCCTTCAGCAGTATATTTCAGTTGATCTGCCTGTTCTCTCCCAACTCTGTCTCTGGTGAATCCTCTCACCTCCCGCAACTCTGACCTGTACCCCAGTTCCTGTATGCATAAATAAATATTTTAAAAATAATTATTAATATCCAAATTATTCATAAATACTTCAGTAAGAGCACACACATACTCTTGGATGATTTTATGCCATTCTATTTTCTCCTTAGTTACCATATTGGTCTTTTTTTAGGGGGTCTCTTCTAGTGCTTCTAATTGACTTTTGCTTTTCCTTTTGGTTTTCAGGAGTTCAGTTTTGCATTTTGAATGTTCTTTTTTATTAGTTCCATGAATGAATTATCTTTTGTAGTTTTTATCTGCATAGTTTGTTTGTTCTACACTGCTTATTTTCTGTTTATTTTGTTTTAAGGTTTTCCTTATGTATGTGGTGATTTCTTTCTTTCATGCTCATGGTTCAAGTGAGATACTAAATTTGGTTGGAAACTGTATATATATTGATGATAGATAGGCTCACTGTGGTATGTGAGTATGTGTGTCCTTGCTTAATATGGGTCCTGTAAGTATTTTGTAGGTCTTTTCTTTAGACTTATCAAATTCATTAGTAATCAGTCTTTCCATTTCTTTCTAGAAGGCCATAGCCTTGGCTGCTATCCTGTTGGGGTTTCTGAGTAGGCAAAGGAGTCTTTTGGGTGGAGAATGGGTTTTTTTTTTTTTTACATTTTTTAAAATTAATTATATTTGACATCATTTGTAGTCCCCAGGGAGTACCCACCACCATTTCACCTGTGCACCATCACCTCATTACCTTGTGCACCCTCTGGCCTCTTCCCTCTCTTTGCCCTCCCCCCTTCCTCTCCCACCCCACCATGGTCCCTTTGGTTTATCCCAGCTTTTTGGTCTTATTGAGTTTTTTTTGTTTACTTTTGGTTATAATTGCCCAGTTCCTTGAGCTTATTCTTTATTGTTGTTGTTGTTCTTTCATATTCCTCCTAATAGGGAAGCCATCC
>JAGFMF010011618.1:1430873-1451064 GCA_019455555.1 Galemys pyrenaicus | reverse complement strand
CAGATTCTTTGCTCCTTTGTCAAAGATCAGTTGTCCATAGTTGTGTGGTTTTACTTCTGTGCTTTCTATACGGTTCCATTGGTCTGTGTGTCTGTCTTTTTACCAGTACCAAGCTGTTTTAATTACTATTGCTTTGTAGTAAAGTTTGAAGTCTGGGAGTGTAATACCTCCAGGAGAATGGGTTTTAGCAATCACTGTGTGTAATGCTATTTACTCCCTCTGTTGTCAGAAGTTTTCTTCTCTCAGCTGTGCCTGTTGAGCACACAGATCTTTTGTTTTTTACTTCTTTCAGAATTTTTTAATTTTTCACCTTTGGTGGTTAATGCAGGATCAGTCTTCTGGGTGATAGCAATTGGAGTGGCAACCTGGGAGTTTATCTACTTTTTTGAATTTCATTTCCATCTCCTACCGAACCTGGTACTGCCAATTCTTTTGAGTCTTGGTAGGGCTGGGGGCGTGTAGTTGTGGTTTAAATAGAAATGTTCCTCAGTTCTCTTCATTTTCGGTTTAAGATTCAGGTTTTCTTGAGTCTGGGGTTGTTATTTGTCCATATTTTATACCTTCCATACTTTTAATTTTTATCATCTATTCTTTACTTTGGAGTCATGGTTTTGTTTTAACTTGCCTTTTTTAATGGGGTTTACATGAGAGTGGAAGGTAAATCTATGTTTAAATTTACCTTTTTAACTGTGTGAATGCTTGTCTGTGTATATTTTTACAATATTTTTCTTCAAGAGAGGATTTTTTTCTTTACCAATTTATTAAAGATTTATTTATACATACAAGAACTGGGGAACAGGTCAGAGGTGTGGGGGTAAGAGGATCCACCAGAGACAGAGTGGGGAGCAGAACAGGTATATTGACTAAAGTACACTGATGAGGGGAGCAGCTGGCAAGGCCCGAGAGGTCTGCTGTGCCATGTGAGTCACCTCCCTGGCTGGGGATCGAACTCTTGCTGCAGTGGCTGTGGATTCTTCTTAATGCATTGCTTAATACCTTGTGCCACCAGGGAGGCCCCTCTTTACCATTTTTTTTTTGTGTGTGTGTATTTTAAACTTCTTTACAACATAAAATAGATATATACTATTCCCCTGGGTGCATGTACCATAGTTTAAGTTAGAAATACTAAAATTAAGTACTTGGTATTAACGTGAGCGCTGAAGGCTTACTGGTAGGACAGAGTAATGTTATGGGATGCTATATTTGATGAGACGTAAATGAACACATCTTTCCTTTGTCTCTTAAATATTTTGATTTTTTTCTTTTAGGTGCTGTGTGATGTGTTAAGAAAATATTATAAGGAATGATTTTGTCAAATTTTCATGAGTTATGGTGGCTGAAAGATCAATTCTGTCTTGTGGGAAGAGGACTGTAAGTAAACTTTAAGGAATAAACTGATTTTCAACTGTTCTATTCTTTTATTAGACAAGTTATTGATTATTATAGAAATGTACTTGAGACACATTATTCTGTTATCCTTAAGTATATAGGCTAAATAATGCAAAAGAAGAAATTAGATTTTTTAATATAAAACCGGTTTGTTTGTTTATAGTAATAGCAGCTCTTTTTTTTTGAATTGTACAAAATTTAATTTTTTTTTAATTTTTCAGAAATGGCAGCACAAAAGGAAATCTATATTAATAGAGTATTTTATTAAACGAAAAAGGTTAGATAAGAATTTCAAACCAGCAGACTCAGCAAACAAAGAACTAAACGCGTTAGCCATAAGACATGTTTCAAATGAATCAAAGTCTAATAACTGTAGATTTCAGAAGAAAAAAGTTTTCCAAGACATCAAAACAGACTGGTCAGTGATAACTCCTCCAATAATAGGGCTAGACCTGAAAACCAATAGTAATTGAAAAAGTAACAAAACAATTTGAACCTGAGTAAATTTTTTATCAAAAAATTCTCAAAATTTCAAATTAGAATTAAATTTTCTTCAAATTTCTTTTGCCTGTCAAAGGGAAAACAGATATTTCTTAGCCTTTATGCCAGCTTCCTCATGTCCTAGGGATGACAGAAACCTTACTTGAAGCAAACTAGTATTTTTGTTGAAAATGTATATCAATGTCAGTTAAACCAGATCTTTAAAACCTCCTCAGTAGTAATACTAGATCTTCAACATTCATACCTACGCGAACACAAAATCCTCTCAAAATCTACTTAGAAAAGGAGGACTTTACTCAGGAATGATGTCTATTCAAGAGAAAATAAAAGAAAATTCCTCCAAAGTTATTAAAAAAAGTGAAGATAAGAACTTAGGAACACAAATTCAGGGTTCTCTAAAGAATCCAGCAAAAAAATCAGGTCCAAAAGAAACTACAAAATCATTGGTGAAATCTTCCAATGAAAGTAAAGTAAATCAACTTGAATTAGGAACATGCATGAGTACAAGATCAGCAAAGGCAATGTCCAATGATAAAAAAGCCAGCAAATCCATTAGTAAAAATACAGTAATTCTGAAGGGACATTCACAGCAAGAATCTACAAAGAAGAAGAAATTGTGTCAGAAAAATTCAGTTCATGAAATCCCCAAATCAAATGAACAACTTAATCGGAGATCACAAAGATTACAACAGTTAACAGAAGTTTCAACAAGGACTCTGCGTAGTAGAGAAATTCAGGGTCTAGTTCAAGTAGTTAAACAGAATTTGCCACCAAAAAAAGAGCGCTGTAGTAACAGTCAAAATAAATCTAATAAAGTTAAAACAAGTCAGAAACATGTGAAAAGAAAAGTACGGGAAATAAAATCTGACTCGAAAGGGGATGAAAATCCAGTAGTAAACGAAGTAACAAATTCACCAAAAGGAAAAAAACGCAAAGTAGAGGAACAGATAGTTTATACTCCTACTTCTCAGTGCATAAAACCATCTGAAAAGTGTCTTCAGAAGAATGCTAGAAAAGAAGAAACAAGGACAGTGCCTGTAATTTCATCTGAGATAAGAAGATCCAAAATGACTACTTCAGTGATCTCTAAAAAGAATGAGATAAAGAAATCAGTTCATACACAAGTGAATAGTAGTGTAAAATCCCAAAAAAGTCCAAAGCCATCAGTGCCTGAACAAAGTGTAGATAATGAGCTGGAGCAAACAGGAAAGAGCAAACGAGGTAGCATTCTCCAGCTCTGTGAAGAAATTGCTGGTGAAATTGAGTCAGATACTGTAGAGGTAAAAAAGGAATCTTCACAAATGGAAAGTGCAAAGGAGGAGAAACCTACAGAAATAAAGTTGGAAGAGGCTGAGGTTGAAAGACAAATACTCCATCAGAGGGAAACAACTCAGGATGTTCAATGTAATCGTTTCTTCCCCAGTAGAAAAACAAAGCCTGTGAAATGTGTACTAAATGGAATAAACAGCTCAACTAAAAAGAACTCCAACTGGACTAAAATTAAACTCTCAAAATTTAACTCTGTGCAGCAAAATAAGTTGGACTCTCAAGTTTCCCCGAAATTGGGCTTATTACAAACCAGTTTATCACTACCAGCTTTAGAAATGCATCATCATCATCAAAGTACATTTTTAGGCATCAAGTCACATGATGATAAAAACGTCGTTTGCCAGCAGAAAGAAACGAAAGAAGTTAATTCTGAAGTTAAAACTAATGACATTAAGGTTGAATTTAGAAACACAAAAATGGCTTCTGAAAATTGTCAGTTGGATAATCAGACAAAACCTCCCCTTCCACCTTTGAGTAACCAGAAGAAACATTCATTTGAATCAACATCAGATAAGGTAATCCATTTTCAAATATGTACTGTAGCGGTATTTGAGTACTGTATAATAAAAATAAGTGTATATAATATTTTAGCATATGAATTAAGTCATGAAAGTTATTTGTTAAGGTGTACTATTGTTAGCAAGAATTTTTATTAACCCTGTCTTTGTTGTGATGGAACTTACTCCTTTAGATGTCTCAAATTACCTGAATTCTTGTCACTGTTTCCTCATTTTCATTTTTTTCTTACCTTATGTGAGATAAACCTGTTAAAGCATAGCTTTTCTTAACGCTGATTTGTTTCCTTTTTCTATTAACTATAACCACCAAAAAGATGTTTCATAGTGACTAAAATGTAGAACTTTGCTCAATTTTGACATGTTAGAATTAATTTTAGCTGGGATGACTAACCCTCCCCTCACCTTCTGCCTTTCCATCATCCACTCTTAAAATTGAAAAGTTAAGTATTTCTGCTGGTAGGCTGCCTTCTAGTTTCACTTGTGTGGTGGCCATTTTGAATAGTTGACAATAAAATGTCTGAAAGATGTTAGTTCTATTTTCAGCCTAAGAATAAAATTGTAATGACCAAGAATTTTTAAATGGCAATGTAAATTGAAAAACAACATCTAGTAGCTGGAAGAAACTTTATTATCTGAGGAAGTAGTTGTAAAACTTTATGTAAAAGCAACTGAACAAGCCATTTCTTTCTAAATGAGGTCATAGGTAAAATACCAATAGATAAAGCAAGTAAGAAATTTTGTGTGCATGTATTGACTAGTGTTTTAGTCTCTACTAAAATTAAAAATGAATTTAAAGGTACTTGTCACCATATGATACTCAGATTTTCTGTGCAAATGGTAATGAAAGCATGAATTACAAGATAATTATCCAACTAGTCATAGTAATTAATGGTGGTATGAGTAATAAGTGTGCTTGCTTCCAGAGATGTGGCATTCTATTCAGGGAGTGTTTTTGTCAGCAAATTGATAGGTACAATCCGAGTGTTATTGGAGAGAGGGTCTTCTTATTCTTTGCTGTGTATGAGAACTTGTGTGAAAATAGAAGGCAGATGGCGGTACATATGGAAACTATTGAAGAATAAGAAATAATCATTACTTTGGACTAAACTGTACTTGAATAGAGAGGCTTAGATTATGATATTTTGACCTGTAGTACTGCTTTTACTTACATGTTCTTTGGATTATGCTGTTCCTTTCTTTCGAGGAATATTATAAGAAATGGTTTTATTTACATTTAAAAATTGTTGAATATTTCAAACATTCTTATTATAGAGGCTAACAGTATACGCGTGTCTATCACCCCAAATTTGAGGAAAAAAATTACACTTTATTGAAGTTGGTTCTTTTAAAATAAGAAAAACACATTACAGATAAAAAAATCCACATTTTCCTCTGTTTCTTTCAACTTTCCTCCAGAGTTAAATATGCTCCTGAAATGGGTCTTTTGTGTATCTCTGTTTGTTTCTATCACTGTGTTTGTATTGTGTTTACATAAATATTAACCTAAGTTTGTATATTGTAATTTTTTTTTCTAGCTTCGTTTTATGCAGTCAATATGTTTTATAATGACACATGGATATTTTAAAACTTATAATGACATAGGATGTTTTTTATCTATATTTTTATCTGTTAAAGAACTTACAGGTTGTTCCTAACTTTTCCACCAGTATCAATAGTATGATCATTGACACACAGTTGTCAGGAAGTATGGTTAATTCATGGCATTTAATTCAAGGCATTTTTGGGAGCTTATTTACATCAAGGACACTGTGGTTGGACTACAGGAGACCTTTTAAGAAATTTGTTATAGTAGTCACAGATTTCTCTTTACTCCATTTAAAAAAATATATAATGAAATAGCTTAAAGAATCATGATAATTTTTATTTGAATACTGACTCTTTGTCAGGAAAGGAGAGCTTCATATAATTCTCATCATAGTTTACACTATGACTTCTATTCTCTTTTTTTTTTAATAAAGATTTATTTTCACTTATTTATACATAGAAGAACCAGGGTATAGGCCAGCAGAATCACCAGAGGCAGAGTAGGGAGCAGAACAGGTGGATCTACTAAATACACTGCTGAGGGGAGCAGTGGGTGAAACAGAAGAGGTCTGCTGCACCATGTAGGTCAGCTCCCTGGTAGGGGATCAAACTCATGCCTCAGTGATGGGCAATATCTTGATAGTGCTGAGACTTTGACCTCTGTGTCACCAGAGAGACCCTATGATTTCTATTCTTATCCACAGTTTATAAATAGGGAGAGTGAGGCTTAAAGATTTAAGTAATTACCTAAGTGACATTAAGTTATGGAGCCAAGATTTAAAGTCAGATTGGCTGTCTTCAGAATTTAGCCAGGTTTGTATTTGGGGAGGTAGGAGACTGGAAAAACAAACCTTATATCAGTAAGGTAACTGTAACTTACCTGTAATTTTTCTGTAACTTCCTGTAATTTTGCTCTTTAAGTTACATGGTGTTAATTTTAGCAGTCCTGAGAAACTGTTGTGGTTGATAAGACTAAACTTTCAACAGGCTTTCTGTGAACTCATCTACGGAATTTAAATTATTCCAAACTTTATAACTTGTTGTTTTAAACCAATAACTTACTTTCTATTAATAGAGGTTAATTAAAAAAAATATATAAAAAAAATAAAATCAATCCAAACCAAAAAAAAAAAATAAAAAAAATAGAGGTTAATTAGTAACATATCATTGTTTTTGGTATTTATAATTTTTCTGCTTTTTTAATGACCAAAAAAAGTTTATTTAAAAAAAATGCAGTGTTTGAAAAAAAAATCACATGTTTATTGTAGCAGTCACAATGCAGATATATATATATATATTTAATTGTTGACTTCCTTGTTTCCATTTCTCTGAGTTAGCCTATGATGTTAAAATTTGGGATGTTTTCTTTTAGTAATTGAATATTTGCTTTGATGAGGTTCTTATTTAGAGACTTTTGGGAATACAGAGATTAAATATAGCATGGTTTTTGCTCTTAAAAGTTGCAAGAAATGTATTAAAATAATTCAAAATAGGATGTGATGGTCCAGAACATAGGTCATGAGAGGTAGAGGTGAAATACATGATGAATTCCAAAGTGCAGAGAATAGCATGAAGAAGCTTGAAGAAGGCTTCTGGGAAGAGGTTAATAAAGACTTGAGTTTAGGGGGCTTCCTGATGGTGCACAAGGGGTTAAGTCTTAGCACTTGAAGCTATCCACAGCCTCTGCAGCACAGGTTTGATGCCAGATCCCTGGTAGGGAGCTAACCCACATAATGCAGCAGACCTCCACTGTCTTGCCTGCTATTCCCTTCAGCAGTATTTTTCAGTCAGGCTGTCTGTTCTGCTCCCTATTCTGTCTCTGGTGAATCCTCTCTCTCCACCTCTGGCCTGTACCCCAGCTCTTGTATGCATAAATAAATAAATCTTTAAAAAATAATGACTTGAGTTTATATACAGTAGAAATATATGGTGAGCTACATGTCATTTAAAACATTCTGGTAGCCACATTAAAGCAAAAAGAAACTAGTAAAGAACCTGATAAAATTAATATATCTTACCCTGCCATGTATCATTTTAACATGTAATCAATTTTGAAATTCAGATATTTCACTTTGTTTGTGTTTGTGTGTACACACAAGCGTGTGTGTTAAGTCTTAAAAATTACCATGAGTGATTTACATTATACATCTCAAATTAGTTTTACTATTTGTTAAATGCTCAGTAACTAGCTATGGCAGTGGCTACTGTATTGGACAGTACAGGTTTCTATAGGTGAAACTAGAGAAATAAGACAGCCAGGCAAATATGGGTTATTTCCTTGGGAGATGTAGGTTTTTCAGTTAAGCATGGAGGGGGAATAATGGGGGCTGACATTAAAAGGGTGACTTAGGAGACATCGTGAAGAAACTTAAGATTTTATCTTTGTGAATTACTTCAAATGTAAAGTATTATCTTAAGTTCTCATTGAAATGCACTGAAAATGTTTTGGGATAAGACCTAAAGATAGGTATAAAAGCAAATACTAACATTTTGCATTGTATGTGTTTAGAATTTTAGCCTGTGTTTGCAATCCAAGCTTGAAAACAATCCAGTGGAAAATACAACTACTGTTTCAGCATTTGTCAGTCAAGCAAAACTTGATACAGGGGAGAATAAATTTCCAGGTAACACTTTGAAAATATTTGGATTTCAGTGTTCAGAGATACTATTGTCAGTGTAACAGGAAACTGTACTGACTACCAAAACAGTCCAAAATAGGTAATTTCTTATCCATTGCCTATGTTTTTCAAATGTATGATGATGATCATCATCATTATTTGGGTGGAGAATTGCCTCTGTTGATTTGTTTAAAGTACTTAAGTATGATTCTTTGACTCCCTGCCAAATAGTTTTTTAAAATTTTAAATTTTATTTCTGATTTACTCTCTAGAAAAGTGTTATTTAATGAATTGCTTAAGTTGATGGTGGCAACTTATTTCTTTAGTATAAATGACTGTTTTACTATTTCAGTTTCTTTAAACCTCAGTTACTCAATTTTCCATCTTAGTGATTCTGTCTTTGAATTAAGGACCTAATCTGCAGTTTGTCTTACGCCATACAAAAATTTAGTTTTGTAACTTAGTGAAGAATAGGGGCCTCCCTGGTGGCGCAGTGGGTTAAGCAACACACTATGAAGCAAACTGCAGCCACTGCAGCACGAGTTTGATCCCTGCTGCCGGCCAGGGAAGGGACCCACATGGCATGGCAGACCTCTCCTGCTGTGCCCGCTGCTCCCCTCAGCAGTGTGCTTCTGTTGATCTGCCTGTTCTGCTCCCCGCTCTGTCTGTGGTGAATCCTCTCATTCCCCCACGCCTCTGGCCTGTACCCCAGTGCTTGTATGCATAAATAAATAAATCTTAAAAAAAAAAAAAACTTAGTGAAGAATAGTTGACAGTATATGTTGTAAACTTATGTTACATGGGGGTATATCAGATGAAGCTCCAGGGGATATAGAAGAGAAATTCATAATTCCTGTTGTTTCTTTCGAGAACATGGAACAAAATATTGAGGTCAGATAATTGCTTCCATTACATGTAGTAAATTTTCCTCTTAATTGGGCACAGTTACAGTCTGATATAGAGAAATATACTTATTAATTATAAAATAAAATGCATTGATTACTAATGTGTGAAACTCTAGAGACTATACTTTTTTTTAATACCAAGAAATTTTCCATTTTGAGATTATATTAGCATACAGACATTTAAACAATTTCCTGTCTTGTTCTGGGCTACTAATTATTGATGAGAATAGAGGCAACTGTTAAGCTACCATTGGATCTCTCTGTGAATCTATAGAGTCTTTTTGCCTTTTTTCTGAAGAGTAATTTCTAGGAAGATGGCTCTAACATTAAATGGTGTTTATTTAAAATAAGACAATGCATTGAATTTTTTCCTCCTTCCTGTGTAATGATTTTCGATCATTAGATGAGGAGCTAGTAAAAGCTTAATATATATACTCACCTTCTTGATTAAATTACAGGTTCACCTCCTAAACAGCAGAGTATACTCCATAACCAAACGTCTAAGTCCAGTGACAACAGGTAAGATATTAATAAAAGTAGAAATATGAGACTAAGTAATTTTATACCTTTAAGTTTTGCAATAGATAAACTCTTCTCCACTCTATAGACATATGTTTTGTCCACTTGCTATTTACTCTGCTATTTTACTTACATTGTCAAATTTCTGTCCAAAGGTGATACCTTTTTTTATGCTTCCAGCAAGTGTTTGAGAATGTTGTTTTCCTTGTACTCCTGAAAATACCAGATATTATCAACAATATAAAAGTAGTTTAACTAGATTAAAAACTTCTTGTTTTGTTTTTAACATCAAAATGAAATAAAATCTGTCTCATTTTGCCTTACAGATTACTAAAAACAATATTTAAGACAAACTCTTAATGGCTAGATAGGACTAAAATTATAAAACTTAAAAATTATTCAAACTATAGCCAGTGTTACGGTTTTTGTTAATTGGTTGAAAATTAATGTTTTGTTGGGTTCCCCTCCCTCCTTGATTTTTAAAATGTTTTTTTCCCCCACTTTGGAGTTAATGTGTTAGTGTTATATAGACAAATATATAAATCAAATTAGTTTTTCTTCCTTCTAGATAAGAGGGATATATAACATTTAATAGTTTTTTGTTTTGGTTTTTTTTAAAGCGAGACATCAAATTGTTCTTGGCCTAAGTGTAATTCTCACTTGGAGATAACAATTCCAAAGGACTTGAAACTAAAAGAAGCAGAGAAAGCTGATGAAAAACAGTTGATCATAGTAAGTATAAAACTTGACCTTGGCAAAGTGTTGTATGCATCTTATTTGTGCAGAGAGCCTTTTAACACCATAAATTTTCAATATAAAAATATTCCTGGTATCATTGTAGTTTCTACTCCTCTAGCCCCTACTCCAACTCCCCCAGTCAAGTACGTAGTATAGCAAATAATAAAAATTCAAATATTGTACTTCCAGTTTTATTTACAAATAGATCAGTACTTTATGTCTCAGTTGCTACTTTCTTAAATATGGTTCATCATTTCTTTCATTTACTAGCTGGTTTAATTATTAACATAACATGAATCTCACTAGATTTTAAGTGTCTATGGAGCTTATTTTAATTACCTATTTCAGTGTGTTACAATTTAAAATATATATATATATTTTTTGCATAGACGAACTAGTGTATAGGCCAGAGATGTGGGTGGTGAGAGGACTCATCAGAGACAGACTGGGGAGCAGAACAGGTAAATTTACTGAAATAGACTGCTAAGGGGAGCAGTAGGCGAGACAGATGTCTGCTGTGCCATATGTGGGTTAATAACTCCCTGCCTGGGGTTTGAACTCAGGCTGTAGTGATGTGAGTGCTGTGACTTAACCCCTAGGCCACCAGTGAGGTCCTTAAAAACATATATTTGCAGGAAGATAAACCAGTAGTTAAATTTGAAATAGAACATAGTATGTGCAGTTTGGTGACGAAGTGGAAAAGAATGTGAGCCAATTTGATTATAAATTTATTGGAGTGAGCAAGTATAATACTGAAAAATGGAGGTACTCAAAATAACAAGGATATTTTATATAGTTTCACCCAACAAAATTAATAGACTCTTTAGGGCTGGATGATTGATTGTAACTTAAATATGGAGAATAAATTTCCAATAATTGTCTAGAAATTTTTGGGAAGGACTGTCTAGAATTTTTGAGAGAAAGAACTGTTTCATTACATTTAGTAATGTATTTGTTGTAAAATAAGTATGACAGTGAAGGATTAGACAATTAGAATCTAAAAATGCATTGTCCAATGTGGTAGCCAGTTGTGGCTGTTGAGCTCTTCAAGTGTGACTTGTAGACTAGATATGCTCTAAGTGTAAACATAAACTATGTTTCAAGGACTAGTACAAAAGGAAGGTAACATCACTAAGCTTTATTTTATATATAAGACATGCTGAAATTACAATATTTAAGATACATTTTGTTTAATATTGTCATCATAAGCTTTTAAAATTCATTTCTCCTGCTTGCTTTTGTTCTTTGACACAGCTATTAGAAAATTTAATATTTATGGACCACTTTTCTGTTGGATAGTGCTGGCCAAGAATTGATTATGACAGTGATCATGATAGCAACTATACTTTTTATTGTTTCTTGTTTGTTTAGGGAGAAACAGTTATCCTTATTAACCTTAGGGTTTATTCAGAAAGGATTAAGAAACACATGTCTTCTGGGACATAAAACCAACCATACCAGGAGTGTTTCTTCACAGACCAGTAGTCTAGGAGTTACATAGACATACATGTTGGTGTATGGTAGCTTGAATTAATATAAAAATTCGAATGTTTTTGTGACAACTTTCTTGCAGACCCTATTGCAAGAACTTATTTAACCCTTTAAAAAATAGCACTAAAAATTATGAAATACTATAAATGTAGAATTAAGGCTGATACTGTATAAAGCCAAACAATAAAAATTGATACTGTTGCAAGTGCTACTGCTATTATAACTTTAGTCATTGATTTAATGTATTCTGAAGTATCTTAACATCTGAATTCTCAGAGCTATACCTTTTAAATATGTTACTCCATGTGCTCCACAATTATTTCCTATTTACTAATGAGGAAACAGGCAGAACTGTGTATTCATTGCTATGAAAACTGTCTGAAGAGATATTTGTGCATTCATATGTATTATTCATAATAGCCAAAAGGTAATGGCAACCAGTGTACATTGGCAGATGAATAGATAAACAAACATGGTCTCTCTATATTCAGTAGACTATTACTCATCCTTAAAAAGGAGAGAAATTATGACACATGCTATAGCATGGATGAACCTTGAGGTTATTATGCTAAGTGAAATAAGAAAGTCACAGAAATATATATACTGTATAATTCAACTTGCGTACATTGCATAGTCAGTTTCTTAGAGAAAGCAGAATGATTAAAGCAGTATGATAGTGAAATAGGATTAGACAGTTAGAATCTAAAGATGCATTGTCCAATATAGTAACTGCTTGTTTAACGGGTACAGAATTTCAGTTTTGTTATAAAGAATTTTTTTTAACGATTTTATTCATTTATGCATACAAGAGCTGGGGTACAGGCCAGAGGCACGGTGTGCAGTGGGGTGAGAGGATTCACCAGAGACAGACTGGGGAGCAGAACAGGCAGATCGACAGAAATACACTGCTGAGGGGACCAGAGGGCGATGGAGGAGAGGTCTGCTGTGTCATGTGGGGCCTCTCCCTGGCTGGGGATCAAACTGGTGCTAGAGGCTGCGGAAGACCCACAGTGCGGTGCTCAACCCCTTGCGCCACCAGGGAGGCCCAAATTTCAGTTTTGTTAAATAAAAAGAATTCTGGAGATTGGTTGCACAATAGTGTGAATATACTTAACACTACTGAACTGTGTACTTAAGAATGGTTAAAATGTTAACTATTATATATATTTTTTCACAATTACAGAATTTTTTTAAAACTGCCTGAAGTAAATTTCAGGCAATGTTTTGTCAAAAGTTGAATCTTTTAAAATGAACTTCCCATTGATTTTACATATAGTCTTTTGATTATAGTTAATTTCTCTGCTATTTGCATAGCATAATTATTGTAGTACAGGTGAATGTAGCCAGTCTTTTTGTATTTATTTAATATAAAGATAATAGAAAAAGAGTTTCAAGTATACAAAATACTATTTTCTCTAAACTTCAGCAGTATAATTATTGCATTTATAAATTATGTCTTATTTATAAGGTATTTGCTGTTTATGGTTTTAAGACTAAAATTGTTGTGTTATAGATGTTTCTTGTTTCCTTTCAATGGTTATTAAATGCTATGCAGTGGAACTCTAGTGAATGGTGCAATCACTAATAAATGCTATGGAGTGAGTGATCGTATTACTATAATGGGAACAGTTAGTAAAATTACACACAGACTTAAAAGATTAACATCTTAATTTTTGTAACCAATGTTAACTGTTCTTATAGGTTAAGCACATTGATTTATATTTGTTTATATTATAGCTTTAGAGGCTGATGTCTTACGATTATTCTTTTGAGAGAAAAAAAAGTTTGTTTGTATTTCGTAAATAGGATGCAGGACAAAAAAGATTTGGAGCAGTTTCCTGCAATGTTTGTGGTATGCTTTACACAGCTTCAAATCCAGAAGATGAAACACAGCATCTGCTCTTTCACAACCAGTTTATTAGTGCTGTAAAGTATGTGGTAAGTGGAATTCATCACTTTAAAATGCAGAATCAGCTAATTCAGTCAGAATCTGTGAGATGAATTGCCAAATCTAAGTCACTGAAGTTTTTTTTAGGAAATGATAATATACACAAAACCCTTGGAATATATATGATGGCTTATTCCAAAACATCAAACATTAAAAGCCAGCTAATTTATTCTGGCTGGTTTAAGTTGTGGGATTTTTTTTGTTACTTTGAAAAAATTTTTTCTTGGACCTCTTCTAACAAATAATGCAATTCAACTCGAGTATTTCTAAAATTTCCTTTGATGTTAATAATTTTTAGCTTTTGATTAGCCTGTTTTACTATTCAGATAGCTTGGTACACTTTTAATTCAAAAAGATAATTTGGGAATTTATCTTCTCTTTGCTGTCATGAGTTTTTAATAAAATTAAAAAGGACAAATTTGTGAAGGTTAATATCTCAATTTATAATATACTAAGAAGAAAAATCCCACAAACTAAATGTTTTAGTATATATTTTTTAAGTACATGTGCATTTGAGGCAAAAGGGGTGTTCAATATTTGTTTCTAGAAATAGCAGAGTTAAAATAATTTTGAACCATTTCAGATAGCTTGTGAAAATAGTAATTTAATGTAATTGCTGTTTACCTGTATCTGAAATGGAATAAATCTTTTTATTCTATACATGTTACCTTCAGTACTGTACACTCACATTAATAAGACCTCCAGGATATCTGAACTGAAATATTTGTTTCGTATAGACTTTATGTAGCCTCCAAATGTTGGAATTTTAAAAATTTTTCTTGACTTCAGTTCAATTCAGCCATTGGTTGAAAGGCTCTTCTTATTCATTGTTTTCACTTATATAGTTATTTCTACCGAAGAAATATAGTTAGGTGATAGATCCACTTTTTCCTCCCTCCCCCCTCCAACTCCTTAACTAAGTAAAGCTATAATAAGGTGTGTGGATAGAATATAGCTAGATACTGATTTATCATATGAAGTTTTATTTTTCCATTTTGACTATATTAAAATCCTTAGAACTTCTGACAATATTTTGCATACATGAATCTGGTAAAATTAATGTTAATAATTTCTTTTGGTTAACATTATTCTTATAATTATTGGATTTCCTAAAATTATTAAAGAATTAGGCTTAAAAGATTCAATTTTTCACTTTTTAGGAACATTATTAATTTCTAAGAGTAGTAAATACTTCAACTAGGAGAAATATACTCTGCTCTTCATAGTACCAGAGGAAATTGGTATGGGGCAAGGTGAAGTCATCACCTTCTCAACAAATTCTGACTCTTGCAAAACTATAAAGCAGTGTGGCAACTTAAGAAAGATTGATTCTGGCCCCTAGGAACCTCTCCCACCCCTTGATGGGACAGAGCTATGGGTTGTTTAATTTTTGAAATAAGTTCAAGAGAAGGAATTGAGTTTAGCAGTTGGCCATCTTTTGCTATCATCAAGGTGAATATTCTTCTATTGTTTTCAGATATATAGGTATCTATAAAGTCTAAAATAGAAACTTTAAAAGCATTGTAGCTTTTTTTTTTTAGTCTAGGAGTAAGGATGAGACTAACTATATTAAAGATGTTCTGCTAGAATCACAACTGGATTTGGGGTTGTGATGTTGAGCTAGTATTGTGCTTTGTATAGACATTAAGCTCTCTTAAGGGTTTGACAAAAACATCTAACTTTTAAAATGCCAATTTAATCTTTGTGTATGTTTCTTGGAGAGATGCTCATGGAAAAGAACTTATTTGCTTCTCTGGTGTTAATTCATTTTAAAAGGATAATGTTGAGGTGCTAGAGATAATATTTTGTTCTTATCACTATAAAATAAAATTAGAATAACTTTCACTTCTTAAAGTTCAATCAAACATTCTTTAGAAAATTTATAGTTTTTCTTTAGAGAAAAAATTTTGCCTTTAGACTTGGTAGTACTCTGTGACAATTGACTATGACAACAGTCCTATTCCCAAAGATTAAAATAATAGTTAAATTATATAACTTAGTGTAAGTTGTAGACCAGTATAAATTAATGGCCACAGAAGCTATTTTTGGTTGACTAGTTTAGTTTTGGGTTGGGTAGAGTGATACACTCTTTTTATTCTTTCTTTGAGCCCTCTCATTTAATCATTTTTCTTCTTTATCGTCTTTTAGTTAATTACCATCTGAGTAAAAGGGGGGAAGATTTTATAGCTCTACTGAGGGTCCTACTTTCAGGGTCTATGATCTGTATGCTCTTGGATTCAAGTTTAGAAACAGAGTCTGAAAAAATGAATAGTTGAAACAAAAGATGTAAGTATTAAAGCATTAAGTCACTATTAATTATTTAAATTAAAATCATGATTAAACTTTGCAATTTAGAAGTGATAGTTACTTTGATAGAGAAAGATAAGACTTGATTTTTAAAAAATAGACAGCAGGTCATCATCTTTGATAACATAGTATAACAACTGTCAGAAAGCTTATCTTAAAAAAAAAGAAAACTTATCTTTGTGGGTAATAATGAGGTTTTTTTCTTTCTTTCTTTTTTTTTTTTTTAAACAGAACCAGATTTTTTGTAGGTAATAAGACTAGGAAAATACATCAGTCAGATTTTGATAGTTTGATTTTGAATGACACTTAAACTTATTCTTTTGTTCTTTTAGATGTTGAAGAATTTTGAGCATTGTAAGCAAATATTTTAAATAATGTTGGAATAGTATTTGGGTAAAGTATATATAGATAGAAATGTTATCTCAGTGACTTATAGGGAAAGAATAGTACATGTATGAGGTATGTGTACTGTGCTGAATTACTTTGGCATTGGTGGAACTAGGGAGATAATTGACAGCATAAACTTGGGGAAAGGTTTGACAGATCCCAGTATTGTCCTAGTATAGTAGCAGTAAACCATATGAAATTAAAAATGTTCTCAGTTACATGACCCAGTGGTCATTAGTTCCATGTTTGCTTGCTAGAGGCTGCCTATCATATTAGTGTAGATATAGACCATTTATATTATGTACAGAAAGCTGATGTTTAATTTGAAAACATGGATTTACTCCTTTATGTTCTGTATGTTTTTGGGAAGATAGAGAGGAAGAAAGTTGTCTCTTTGATAGTGTAAGTTGAGTAAATTGATAGTACACTGTACCCTTGAACAATTTTGTGTTTAAGGATACTGAACTCCCCACACAGTCCAACTTTCATGTATAACTTTGACTCCCCCCAAAATGTAATTAATATCAGAATCCTTACCAATAACATAGTCAGTGAACACTTACTTTGTATGCTATATGTATTACAAATACATTTTACAGTAAAATAAGCCAGAGGAAAAAAAGTTACTGAGAAAATCAAAGGAGAAAATAATTTCCAGTACTGTACTTGATTGATACCATATATTTATGCCATCTTTTTAATATAAAAGTTGCATATCTGTTCACCCACACACTTCAGACCCTTGTTCAAGGATTAACTGTGCAAATATATTTTGAGGGAGATGGCAATATATTGTGTATAAGTATGTACAAAATAAAACAACTTCAAAATAGGTTAGTGGCCCAAATCTGAATTCATTGAGGTAATCAGGGGTTTATTAACTAGATTTGTATCTAGAATTACATACTTGATTGAATTAAAGCTCTAGATTGATTTCTTAATTTAGAAAAATAGTCAAGGTGATTTAAATCTTTGTAAGATATGAATGAGGATATTAAAGATCATTTTGTGCCAGTAGTTTTTCTTCGACTGTAGTTGTTCTAAAGATTTTTTGTAAGATACATTTTCCTCTGCATATGAAAGTAATGCTTCTAATATTTCTATCATGGGGTGTACATATTTGAGAGTTTTGATTTCTTCGTGAAATTCTTTTCACAATTTTGTCCATTTCATTTAAAAATTTTTGATATTTATAATAGCAGTTTTGAAGAAAAGTTTTCTGCTTTTTCAAGCATCTGAATCATTATTGGGCCTGTTTCTTTTAACTTTTTCCTCTTGATCTTGGGTTATAATTTTTATTTTTAAAAATTTTTTTTTAAAAGATTTATTTATGCATACAAGCACTGGGGTACAGGCCAGAGGTGTGGGGGGTGAGAGGATTCACCAGAGACAGAGCGGGGAGCAGAACAGGCAGATCAATGGAAGTACACTGCTTGAGGGGAGCAGTGGGCGAGGCAGGGAGAGGTCTGCCAAGCCATGTGGGTCCCCTCCCTGGCCGGCAGCAGGGATCAAACTCGCGCTGCAGTGGCTGCGGTTTGTTTCATAGTGCATTGCTTAACCCATTGCACCACCAGGGAGGCCCATATAATTTTTATTTCTGTCTGTGCTCGCATTAATTTCTTTCTTGTAAGTTTTATTTATTTATTTTGCATGGAAGAACTCGGGTGTAGGCCAGAGGTGCGGGGAGGTGAGGACTCACCAGTGGGGAGCAGAACAGACAAATCTACTGAAATACATTGCTAAGGGGTGCAGTGGGCAAGAGAGAAGGTCTGCGCTATATGTGAGTTTGTCCCCTGGCCAGGGATCAGACTCAGGCTATAGCAGCGATAGTGCTGAGACTTAACCCCTAGGCCATAAGGGAGGCACTAATTGTTTTTTAGGTAAACTTTTATAAAGTTTTATGTTTATAGCAAAATCGAGCAGAAAGTACAGAGAGTATACCCACTGCCCCCACATATGCTTATTATCCAACACCAGATTTCAAAATTGATGAACTTAGATCAACACATCATTATCACCTAAACTCCGTATTTTTTATTACGGTTCATTCTTGGTATTATAGATTCCATGATTTAGACAAACACATGACATGTCTCATATTGTAAATTCACTGCCCCCCCAATCTGTTTTGTTCTTACACATCCCTCCCTCCCCCAACCCCTAGCAACGAGTAATTTTTTTTTTTTTGTTACTGTCTTCATATTTTTACCTTTTCTAAAATGCCATCTATTGGGGCCTCCCTAGTGGCTTAGGGGTTAAGTCTCAGTGCTAAAATTGTGGCCATTGTGATGGAGCTAACCCACATATGGTGCAACAGATCCTTTCTGTCTTGCCCACTGCTCCCCTCTACAGTATATTTCAGTAGATCTGCCTGCTCTGCTTCCCACTCTGTCTCTGTCACCCCTTGCATCTCTGGCCTACGCTCTAATTCTTCCACACAAAATAGTCTTTGAAAAAATACATAAAATCCCATATATCAGTAGTTGGAATCATACAGTATAAGGCCTTTTTACTCTTGATTCCTTTCACATGGTAATAATTCATTTAAAATTACTCCATGTCTTTTAATGGTGTGATAGTTCATTTCTTTATAGTGTTGAATAATATTCCGTTGTCTGATTTAGTACAGTTTTTTTATCCATTCACTTATCGAAAAACATTTGGTTGTATCCAAGTTTGGCAGTTATGAATGAAGCTACTGTAAACATCCATGTGCAGGTTTTTTTGTGTGGACGTAAGTTTTTACTTTTTGTAAGTGCCAAGAAACATGAATGCTAAATTGTATGTTTAAGATTATGCTTCATTTTATAAGAAACTTCCAAGCTGTTTTCCAAACAAAGTGGTTGCACCATTTTGCATTTCCATCAACAGTGAATGAAATTTCTTGTTTCTCCATGTCATTGTCTGCATTTGGTATTGTCATTGTTTTTGATTTTGGCCTGCTGGTTGTGTAGTAGTATCTAATTGCTATTTTAATTTGCATTTCCCGGTGATATGTAGCATCTTTTCATATTCTCAAGATCATCTGGAATTTCTCCTATGTTCTAGGAATGCTATAACTTACTGTTTTACATCTAGGTCTCTGATCTCTCTTGAGTACATTTTTATGAAGATATTAAAGCTTGTGTCTATTGTTTTTTGCAAGGTCATGGATGTCCAGTTATAGCACCATTTGCTGAAAAGATTGTCTTGTCTCCATTGTATTGCTACTGTTCCTTTATCAAAGCTCAATTAACTATTTATGTGGCTCTATTTCTGCACTTTCTGATTCCATTGATATTTTTTCTTTTGTCAACATCACATTATCTTGATTACTGTTGATTTAAAGTAAACCTTGGTGTTGGGAAATGTCAGTCCTCTGACTTTTTTTCTTCCCCTTCAGTATTGTGTGGGCTCTTCTGAATCTTTTGCCTCGTCATATAAACTTTAGAATCAGTATCCAAAAAACTACTTGCTGGGCTTTTGATTGGGATTTTGTTTGAATCTGTGGATTAATTTGGCAGTAGTGACCTCTTGACAATACTGTCTTCCGGTATGCTTTTTATTGAATGTAAAAGAGCAGTAGACTATTCCAATCCTTTCTGCACCCTTCTCCAGCTTTTCCTTTCTTCTATAAAGCAACCTTGGTAAGGGCCTGATCTCATGTCTAATTAGGAATTTAGTTGAATTAAAATTTCTGTTTTCCCATCTATTTAGTGTCTTGAAGTTTACATCAGGTGCCTCTCCAACAGAGGTTGACGATATAAACTACACAGGACACACATCTCTCTATATCTTCTTTTTTTTTTTTTAGAACAAATCTAAATAAAGTATAATTAAAATAAATATATGTAAATACACAGGCTAACATTGAGAGAGGATACTATTTTTTTTTTTGCCTGATACTATGGATGTTTCTTTTTTTTTAATTATTAAAATATTTTAAAATTTACATATACTTGCCATTAATTGTAATCCCCATGTATTCCCCATCACCATCTCACCAGTGCACCATCA
>JAGFMF010011618.1:1414879-1429334 GCA_019455555.1 Galemys pyrenaicus | reverse complement strand
AATCCATGAGCAAGGGATATTTTTCCATTTCTTTGTATCTTCTTCTATTTCTTTTAGCAATGTTTTGTAGTTTTCTTTGTAGAGGTCCTTCACTTCTTTCGTTAGATTTATTCCCAAGTATTTAAATTTTTTGGTTTCAATTATAAAGGCGGTGGTTTTCTTTATTTCCTCTTCTTCAGCTTGGTTGTTTGTGTAGAGGAAGGCTACTGATTTTTGTGTGTTGATTTTGTATCCTGCTACTTTGCTAAATCGGCCGTTTAGCTTGATTAGATTTTCTGTAGAGCTTTTGGGGTTCTCTATGTATATTATATCATCTGCAAACAGTGATAATTTTACTTCTTCTTTCCCTATTTGGATACCTTGTATACCTTTTTCTTGCCTTACTGCTCTGGCCAGGACTTCCAGTGTTATATTGAAGAGCAGTGGTGAAAAAGGACATCCTTGTCTTGTTCCAGATCTTAGGGGAAAGGCTTTTAACTTTTTGCCATTGAGAATGATACTGGCTATGGGCTTGTCATATATGGCCTTTATTATGTTAAGATATGGTCCTTCTATCCCAAGAATTCCAAGGGTCTTCATCATAAATGGATGCTGAACTTTGTCGAAAGCTTTCTCAGCATCTATTGATATAATCATGTGGTTTTTTTTTTACTTCTTTTTGTTGATGTGGTGGATTACATTTATTGACTTTCGAATACTGAACCATCCTCGTGTTCCTGGGATAAATCCCACTTGGTCATAGTGGATTATCTTGTTGATGCATTGTTGGATTCTGTTGGCGAGAAATTTTTATATTGCACATTTTTTATTGCATTTATATAGCATTTTTTTATATTGCAACTATAGTAAACATCTTAAATGATGCATTTGAGAGAATTGGGTCATTGAAAAAAGTTGATCCACGTGGAGACTCATAGTATTGGAGTACCCCACTAACAGTGGCTGAAGTCATAAGGATATATATTTTCTGAACAAGAGGAAAATAGGGTTGGGAATTTTAGTGCCTTGAGGTTCAGCAGTGTTATCCTGCATACTGACTTATTTTTCCTTCAGTATGTTGACTGTTCAGCTTTACAACTGTAAGTTCATTGTCCTCAAAGTAAACTGCTGTAGTCTAGTATGTCTTCAAGTACTTGCTGGCACAGATTGCAGGTTTTCTCATACTTTGTTCCCTAAGAATATTCAATAGAACATCTTTTAATTAGTGTAGGTTACTTCATGTCACATTGTCAAGAAAAGGACTAGAAGAACTTTTTGAAGACCCAGAAATGGGGAGAAGAGAAAGTAGAATCTGGAACTTCATGGACCTGTCAGTAATTAAGGAACAGAAGTAATGAAGATTTACATACACTTTGGTTTGTGGTACTGAAAGAAAGAAACATGCTAGAGCAGAAGGCCAATCAGCAGAGATTGCCAATGCCAGGTTCAGAGTACTTAGAAAAGATACTTGATTCATAGATGATTTCAACAAAGTTGTTCAGGAGAGAGAAGATGCCATAAGAATTCTTCAGATAGGTCAGGAAAAAACTAGACCTGGTGCTTGGAAAAGAGACATCTTTGGAAGGAAACAATTTTTGTGCTACTGGAATGTTTTATTAGACTGAGACTTGAGAAACAATCTCACATAAATGCAAGGAAGAAAAGTTTAGAGAAAAAGAAAATTTTTTCAGGAGAAGTTTCCATGTCTTTTTGAAGCCCAGAATTCAAGTCTTATCTAAGATGTCTGAATTCTTAATTTACCATTTTACGTTTTCCTTGGATAGCATTCTGTGCACTAATCTGTGTATTAAGTGGTTTATAAAAGAATAACAAGAAAAAAAGAGCAAGAATTTAATGGATTTATAAAGCAATCTGAGAATCTCACTTTGACATTTCTTGTTTTTAAAGGAGAGTCATTCTTGTTATGTTTCTGGTTTTTAAATGAGACTTGGCTTATTTTTGTTTCCAGAACATTCATGCCTTGTTAGCTGAACATGTATGAACTATACGATATTTTCATAATTTAAATTCTCAGAGAAATTTAGATAAATAAACCAATATAAATTAATTTTTTACATGTAGGAAAAAGAAATCATACAAAACATTAGGGGTTTTGTGTTTACCGGTCTGATCTAAGTATTTTACTTATTCAAATCCTCTTAATTCTCTCAGCATATTATGTAGTTACAGTTCATTTATAAATGATTATAGGCAGAAAAAAAAAAGACATATTTTGTCTAAAGTCTACAAAGCTAGTAAGTAATGAAGTTGTCTCTAGAATCCTTATATATGTGTGTGTGTTTATAGGGAATTATATATATGTATAAGTGAATAGGGTACTTTCTGAGCACAGAGCATGGATTAAAAAAGAAACTAAAATAGTGGGAGTAACAACTTGGGTGTCAAGTCAGAAAGGACAGTTAGGAGTCCTTTGAAGCTACAAGGGTTTAGAGCAAAGGGAGATCAGGCTAAGGGAACCTTTGCATGTGTAAAGATTGAGAAATTTTAAGTATTTATTTATGACTTAAACTCTCTTGAGAAATCCTCCAAGGAAGAAGCTTGAAAAGATAGGTGGGGGCAGGATGGTGAATGACCTTGTAAGGCATGAAAGCATCAAAGATTAAAAAAAATCTAAGAAAATACTTAGTTACCCTAATGGTAATCGTAGCTATTACTGAGTGCATATTACTGTGCGAGGCACTGTGTTTAATATTTGATTGTGTTTTCTGACTCCTTGGTAATTTTGTGCTGCAGTTGCTATATCCATTTTATAGGTGAGGAAACCAGGGTTTAGAGAAGTTAGGTAATTTGGGCAAGGCAACATTAATACTAAATTAGAATCTGAGTTTGTATCTAGGTTTTTCTGATTTTTAAAAGGCCTTTACCACTATGATAGCTATACTGCATCAGTCAGTGTTGTGTACACATGGTAGGTGCCCTGCTGACTAGATAAGTTTTGCATTTAGTTTTTCACTTCTAAATAAATGATACTTGAGTTAGCACACAAATACACAAAGTAATTCTCATGTTTTCATCACCTAGCTTCAATAGTTACCAATTTGACAGTCTTCTTTCATCTAACTTTGACAATTATTTTGAAGTGAACCCTAGATATAACATCATTTTAGTAAATAATTGTGTATTTCTAAAAGATGTGAAGATTATTTTTTGTACCAACAGAAATGATCTAAAGCAATTATCTATACCTGTAAAGAAATCAACTAATTCCTTAATATCAAATGTTCCCTCTGTTTAAAAGCCCACCAAATATCTTATAATTTTATACTGCTAGTTTTTCAAATTAAGGAAGGTCCACATATTAGACTAGTTATCATGTCTCTTAGTCTCTTAATGTAATCTCCCTCTATGAATTTTTTCCTTGTACTATTTGTTGATAATTTCAAACATTGATTGATGATTTGATTTCTCAGGATATTCTTTTCTAGATATTTTCATTCAGCCTTACATGAAAATGATTAATAAGAATTTTTAAATTTGGGTTCTAATTTTTAAATTCATGGTTTTGTATATATATCAGTATATCCTATTATTCATTATATTAGGTTTTTTATCTTTTTTTTTAGTGGGAAAAGGAGAAACTCCTACTATTCTTTAAATTCTAAAGTTTAGAATAACAGTAACAGCAGGTAACAGAATAAAACAATCATTGATTGCCTTTAAGAGTATATACAGCAACCAAATGGGCTGAATTACAAAAATTTGGGCTTTGTAAAATATTGCTTGCTAGCAGAGGGATAAAATTTTGCTTACTAGTAGCATTTCAGTGCTAAAGGTGAGAAGTCAAATTATATTTGTATCTTACTATAAAAGCTTAAAGTAAAATAGTTGTGGCTATTTGGTTATTCCTCTAAATTGTGTATGCCCTAATCTCCCTGTACCCTCCACCTCTGCTTCAGTATCAAGGCTACATCTTTAAATTCTCTAAAATTAGGAAGATTGTGTGGTAATTTACCTTAGGAAGGAATTAACTGCATTTGAGGCATATGAATGTCTAGTATGTTGACAGATATTAGTCAAGGTGGTTCTTTCAGTTTTCCTTTGTCAAAGATTTGAATTTACTGTTGTATTTAACTTTGAGGGCTTTATTGGTTATCTTGTGTTTTTTAAGACTGGTGCATTGGTCTTAGCTTGATATCAGTTTGAAAGTAGGTTAGGTGTTACTGAGAGTTACTGAGTGGCTACTCTGTGTGAGGAATGATTTATATACACCCTCTTAACTAAGTGGTGGGGGGTGATGACAGTTTTTTTGTAGAAAGCCTAGGTCAGGAAACAGTTGAATAGATTTGCCTAAGACCATGTAGCTACTAATGAAGAACAGGAATTTAAATCCTGAACGTTTATTCCAGAACTCTTTTAAAAAAATGTTCACTAAAATACGCAGTCATGGAGTGAGTGAGATGAGGCTGAAAGAGCACAAGGGACTGAGGTGATGGTGCACTGGTGAAATGGTAGTGGGAAATGGGGACCAAAATTGATGTCAAATATATATAAATAAAGGAAAAAATAGACATCTAAAAAATAAATTATGCAGTCATAATGGATATTAGAAACCTAAACAATACTGTGTCCTTCATGATTCCTGCTTTTTATTGTGTATGAAAAAATAGAATCATATTTAAAACATAAAGTTATGTCAAATCCAGTTATAGTGTTCCTGCAGGAACATGCAAGTCTCAGGTAATTTCAGGAGAACCAAACAGTTAGAAAGCAGAAAAATGTCTAGTGCTTCTGGTGTACTATAACATTAAACCAGTATTACTACTTTTAAAGACAACAGGAAAATAGCTTATCAAATTATCTTTAGATAATTCAGTAGGTATAATATAAAAGTTGGGACTATATAAGTTTCTAATTCTTAATTTGAGGTTTAATTTTTAAAATGAAAGTTTTCACTTTCATGAAAATAGGTTTCTTTAAAAAGCTCTCCCCCAACTAACATTAATAAAATTTATTTCTAAAGAGATTATATCTCATATCCTTTAAAAATCTTTACCCATATTCAGGTCTGGATATAATTCAGATTTAGTTTCTACAAGAAATGACTTCTATTACTATTTTCAAATCTTGGCAACACTTTACCAGTCATAATTACGTAATCACCTGAATTTTATTTTTTCTGTGGATGCTCTATTTTTGAACAAATTATGATTTAAAATACTTTAATTCAAATTGTTACATGTACCAAGCTCTTGTTTCCTGCTAAGTTCCTTCCCTTCTCCAGAAAATTTACTCTGGATTGTTTATGAAAATCACCACCCTTCATTCTTGCCATAGTATTAAAACATTTTTGTTTCCTTTTTCTTGGTTTCATTGCGCTTTCATATTCTTTAAAGAAACAGACATCAGAAAGAAGATGGTTTTCTATAAAAAAAAGTACATATTCTTGAAAGGCCTTTTAATGTAAAGTTGGATGGGTAAGATAAATGGAACAACCAGTTAAGCTCATTCCTTCTGTACTTATTTTTAACTTCAAAGCTCCTAGTTTTAACCTCTGGTTCAGTCCCATCTTACTAGATTTAAGTGGCTTTTGTTTTTTGTTTTTTTTTTTTCATGCAGGTTCTGCTCATTAATCACCACGAGTGTGGATCTGAAGAAGAGTTTATTACCTCTTTTTTTGAGTATGTTTAACTTCAGATACACACAACGTAGCCTCTCCTTCCCCATTAGATTCTTAGAAGGTAGTTATATTTTTATAAGTCTCCTTCTTGTGACTTTGATAGTTGTGATCAATAAGAATAAAAACAATTCCTTACATATTGGGCAACTGCATGCAAATCAGTTCATTTAATACCTCCTGGAGGTCTTTGGCATGCCAGGCATAAAACCATGAGTGTGTTTGTGGAGGTAACCATGTTCCAAAGAAATTTAAAAGTTTAATTTTTTTTTAAATCAAAAACTGAGAGTTCTTTTAGGTTCTGAGAATCTCTGACTTTAGGGGGCTTGCTTTTGGTGTGTGATTTTCAAAATTATTTAAAATGGGAAAGAATAAATTAGAAATATTCTTCTGGTATTAGATCTCTGAAACAATATTAGAAATTTGCTTGCATTATACCTAGTTTATGCTTAACAGAATAGCTGATTTATCATGTCTTATTAGTTAAACATTAATGAACATGTTTTTCTGTGTATTTCTCTTCTTGATGAATATAGTGAATGAAATATGATACATAAAATTCTTCTTTTATTTTTGTATCTAGGGCTGGAAAAAAGAAAGAATTCTGGCTGAATATCCTGATGGCAGGATTATAATGGTTCTTCCTGAAGACCCAAAGTATGCCCTGAAAAAGGTAAATTTTCAGTGAAATTTTATGTAGAATGGATAACCTAATTTTGTAGCTAATTTAGAAAGGGTAACACATAGCATGTTTAAACACCAATTCTAAAAATAAGAATTGAAAGTATACAACCCAACTGGAACACTGTGTTGAAACTAGAGTGTCTACTAGTGCAGTGCATAGCACATGTGAAGTGATTACTCAGTGGATTGATTGCTGTCCACTAGCATCAGTAATTTGAAGCATAGAAGGCTACTGTAGTTCATGAATAGTGCCACGTGATTTCAAGATTAAAATGAATATTTATGTCATAATAATTTAGAAAATCTAAGAAATGGAAGTCATTCTAAGTAAATTTCTAAATCAGAGCTTATTTAGAAGGGGATCTAGTATAGTAGTAGGACATCGTAAACCTGATTAAACATTACCTAATCATATGCTATTAATGGGGGGAAAAAGATATATTTTGATTTAATATATATGTAGAAAATTTTAAATCCTTATTTATATAAACTAGGTTTTAAGTTTTTAGTCTAACTTAAGAATTCTACACTTGGAGATATCAGAGAAACTAAATAAAGATAATGAAGTTTGGAACCATTTTATTTTACAGAGTGTCTTAAAAGTCAGTAACCACAGAAGTATGTATTTTAAAATAGTGTTAATTACATTTTCCAGTGATTCACTGATAATGTTTTTCTTCAACCTCCAGATGCTCTTTTAGAACTACCTCATAATGCGAAGCCAGAAAGGTCAAGTAGATGTCTGAAAAACTTACACACATACTTGTGTGTCCAAAATTTCTAGAAACAAGGGAAATTATTTTTTAGGTAAACAGTTGGACCTCTTTAAAAGTAGGAATATTTGATAGAAAAGGAAGATTAAAGGAAAACACTTTTAACCCATTATTTGAAAATACATGTAACATTCTATATACACTGTATATATGACAGACCATCCCAGAAAGCTAAGTACACCTCCCCATACTACCACTGCCTGAGAATATAGACAACACCTAGAATGGCAAATAAACATGTCATCTACCTTGTGTTTGAAACACTGATCCTTGAGCAAAAACAAATACTTGTTAAATTAATTTCTGATTAGTGACTAAATGAAAATGAAATTACAGAATTTTTGGAATTTCATTATCATTTGGAAATGCTCATTAGAAACTTTGCTACACCACTGAATGTAGCAACTAGGCTTCTCTTACTAAAAATCCTCAGTAAATGCTGCTTAGGAGCATTTGCATTTTCATCACTGAATAAGGGATGGATTACATGGTATTCTGGTTGATGGAGGTATGAATACTTAACCTTCTGGGGATTACTTGCATTTGAAACAGTGATACAAATGAATGTTTATTGTAGTGAATATTGGTATGTTATTTTCTGGGGAAGGAACTAATATTTGAATGTCTACAAAAGTTTGAGCTTACATTTGATCTTGACCACAGCTCTAGAAGGTAAGCTAGAACCAGAGTTTGATGCCATATTTACATTTGGGATTAAAGTCCCTTCTCCTTGGTTTTCTAGATCTCCAATGTCTGATATGGGAACGTTACTTAACTTTTGAATTTTATTTCTTCTGTATGTTAATAGACTGCCAACAGATGAGGGAATTCAATGAGATAATATTCATAAAGTGAATAATGACAAGACTCTAAATGGTTGATAAGAAGACTTGTTTTTTTCTTTTTACTCCTTCCATTTTACTGATGAGAGTGCTAATTAAGATTTGGGAAGAGGGCTCCCTTGCCCCTCACTGGCCTTTATTTCTGTTCCTTTTCTCCTCAATAACTTTTTTTCTCTAAACCAAAAAAAAGAGAAAAGACTTGGGAAGAAAAATACCTTGTCCAGCTAAAATTTTAGTGAAATTCTCTCCAATTCTTAAACCGATGTTCATATTACTGGTTTTAGGAGCTTTCAGTCCTTTTGTTCCCTCATCTACTGTATTTAACATTATTGTCTAGTTCCCTCATTTTGCAAATTGGTCAACAGGGATTGAGACTTATTCAAAAGATCTCTTTGAAGATTCTGCTTGAAATAATATACTCAGCTGCTGATCTGAACATAGTGTTTTTTAAAATGTTGTTAAAAGAATATTGTTTTTTATTTGGCAGGTTGATGAAATTAGAGAGATGGTTGATAATGATTTAGGTTTCCAGCAAGCTCCACTAATGTGCTATTCCAGAACTAAAACACTTCTCTTTATTTCTAATGACAAAAAAGTAGTTGGCTGCCTAATTGCGGAACATATCCAGTGGGTAAGTGGTCTCTAAAGAGTGTTCATATGTAGTTTGGTTTTTAAAGAGTTTACTTGTAATCTTAAATAACATATTATTGGTTTAGCAGATGTTTTATGTAAGGAAGAGTGTGAATGCAAGTATTCTCATCTGCCAGTTGTATTATGCTTTGAAATTAGTTTCCCAAATCAATATGTAAGATAAAAATTCTGTGTAAGTCGAGTAATGTAAAATTTTGTTTAGTTTTTTCCATGTCATATACTAATACAATTAGTCACTTCAGCAATGGAATAAATCAGGGGTTGACAAACTACCCAGAGGGAAAAATCTACCCATTTTTGTAAATAAAGTTTTATCATAATACAGCCATTCCCACTTATTTACATATTATTTATCACTGCTTTTTCATACATACCACAAAGAATTGAGTTTAGTAGTTGGAGCAGACACCAGGTAGACTGCAGAACCTAAAATACTTAAAATTTTGCCCTTTTATAAAAAGTTGCCTTCCCTACCCCTAGAATAGGTCACCACCTCTTTGGTTGAGCTCTGGATGAAGAATTGACATGGGGAAAAAACAAAACACAGAAAAAAACTAAATTATAGTAAAAAGGATATGTTCACATTAAGAAAGTTACTTAGTAACAGGCCATTCTAAGAGAACAGTGGGAATTGTTCTGGACTCCCCTAATCATACTCACTTTGAGGCTTACCCCATTTGGATTCTGTTTCCACCTGAATTCTTGCTCATAAACTCAGTGCACATTGGATTTGACCTCTATAAATGTTCACCATAAAGTGTTGTATCTTAAAGGAAAAAATCAGGATGAATTAATTTCTATGTATAAATCAACTATTTAATAATATTTTAAATTGTAGTTTTATGCAAAATTAACAGGCAGCTATAAATCAGAGACATTTGCAGGGGAAGGTGAGAGATGGGGACCAAAACTGGGGAGGGAAGAGCACAAAGGACTATGGTGATGGTGCACAGGTGAGTTGGTGGGAATTTTATGGGAACTACAACTGAGAGAAGAAAGCATACATTGTACAAAATGAAAAATGATGTAAAACATATATAAAATTCAAGAAAAATTGTAGTTTTATGAGTCTTGCTATTTTAATAAACTTGATAAAATAACTGATAAAGGTAGTTTGGGAATTTAATTTGATATAAAATTACTGATTTATAAACATTTGCCACACTGAAATTTAGTTAATTTTAAATAGTACAAAACCTTGCATTTTTATAATTGTTCTTCTACCTAATTCCAAAAGTGACATATCAGTGTTTAGGCTAGAAGAGAGTAAGTAGTATAATGTTCGCTTATTTTTTGTTAACTATTAATTGTGTTGTCTTAAGTTTTGTAGCACTTACCATTAGAAGCCTGACCATTTTTGGCAACTAGGCTGGCAAAGAATATAGGTGTTTTTTTTTTTTTTATTCATTTTTTTTTTAAGATTTATTTATGCATATAAGAACTGGGGTACAGGCCAGAGGTGCAGGAGGTTAGAGGATCCACCAGAGAGTGGGGAACAGAACAGGCTGATTGACTAGAACACACTGCTGAGGGGAGCAGCGGGCACAGCAGGAGAGGTCTGCTGCACCATGTGGATCACCCCCCTGGCTGGGATTGAACTCTTGATGCAGTGGCTGCGGTTTGCTTCATAGTGCGTTTCTTAACCCACTGCACCACCAGGGAGGGCCCTAAGATAGGTGTTTTTTAAAGTACTTTATTTTTTAAAAAGAGAATTGTGAGGGAAGGAATTCCACTGTCATCTGTTCTTAGTTCCTGCACAGTTGTGAACCCTAGAACTATGATACCTATCACAGAAAGGTTATGATCACTAGGTCTTTTTTTTTTAAAGATTTATTTATGCATACAGGAGCTGGGGTACAGGCCAGAGTTGCGGGAGGTGAGAGGATTCACCAGAGACAGAGTGGGGAGCAGAACAGGCAGACTGACTGAAACACACTGTTGGGGGTGCAGCGGGCGAAACAGGAGAGGTCTACTATGCCATGTGGGTTCGGGGGCAGGGATCGAACTCGTGCTGCAGTGGCTGTGATTTGCTTCATAGTGCTTCATAGTGTGTTGTTTAACCCACTGCACCATCAGGGAGGCCCTGATCACTAGGTCTTAACATGGACTTTTGCTGGTACTTAGAATGTGAGAGGTAAAGAAGACATTCACTTCTTATTATGGGTCAGCCATGATGGCAGGGTGCTTTGTGTTATCTTGTTTAATTTCTCAGTGAATCTATGAAAGAGATGATTAATACTCCCAATTTATTGACAAGAAACCCAAAACTTAAAAATTATTAAATTTATTTTTAATTGAGGTAGTATATGGATATCCCCATTGGGTATTGCCAGTGTAGTGTATCCATCACCAAATCACTTGTAATCCACCACCATAGCCCTTTGTGCTTCCTTCCCTCTTTGTCTTACTCTTCACCCACACCTTTCCCCCTCTGGATGCTTCAGTTCTGAGTCAGCTTTCAGGGATTTGTGTTTTAAGCTTGTTTTTATCTGACTTTTAGTTTAGTTACTCTGTATTCCACATATTAGTGACACCGTCCAGTATATCTCTCACCTTCTGATTTATTTCACTTGGAGATATCCCTTCCTGCTCCACAGATATTGCTGAAAACGGCATGAGTTTCTCTTTTTTGATTGCTGAGTAGTAGTCCCTGTGTACATATGCCACATATTCTTGATCCATTCATCTGTTTGGGAACATTTACTTTGTTTCCATAATTTAGCTATTTAGTAAAGAATGCTACAGTATCTATGGAAGTGCAAGTTTCCATTCAAGTTAGTCTTTTTGAATATTTGGAGTAGATGCTGAGTAATAATTACTGGCATGGAATGGCAGATCCATTTTTAATGTTTTAAGACACTTCCATACGGCTTTCCATAAGAACTAGACCAGTCCACATTACCATCAGCAGTGTATAAGGGGGCAATCCAAACTTAATGTACTTACTATCCTAGTCATGTAACTAAAAAGACCAGCATGTATAACTTGTCTGTTTTCTAAAATGAGAGTGAAAGCGTAAAGATCCATATACTTTGTCAAGAAGTCATGTATATGTACTGACCTTTTCACAAAGATTAGAAATAGACAATTACTATTAAATGTTCTCACTTTAAAATCTCCTACTCCTCTGCATTTTGATACCTGTAGGGCTACAGAGTTATAGAAGAGAAACTTCCAGTTATCAGGTCAGAAGAAGAAAAAGTCAGATTTGAAAGGCAAAAGGCCTGGTGCTGCTCAACATTGCCAGAACCTGCAATCTGTGGGATCAGCCGAATATGGGTATTCAGTATGATGCGCCGGAAGAAAATTGCTTCTCGTATGATTGAATGCCTAAGGTACCTTGGATGTAATTCTTCATATCATTTCCAATAGTTTAGGATTTGAGTATTAGAATAAACACTAATATTTAATTAATTTTAATGTGTAATCTCTATATTAAATTTTGCTTAAGATAGTATATTGAATTTTTAAATACTATATAATGTGAAGTTAATCTGAAGGGAAGAAAGCACTATTGACTAAATATTATTAAACCATTTTGACTCAGCTGTAACTATAATTGACGAAAGTAACCCACTAATTTCAAACTTTAACATTGGAAAATTTTAAAGATAACCCAAAAAATGTGGGGAGTTTTTTTGATAATTTAACTTCTAGTCATATTTTTCTTAAAGAACATTGTTTGTAAGTTTTCTCTCGTTTTTCTCTTGCTGTTTTATTGCTTGATTTTTATTCAGATATATAGAGAAGACTTGATGTACTGCTTGTTTTATTTTTTGGTCTATGATTAGCGGAGGTTAAAATTAATTATGCAAAAGAGGTTTTTAGATCAGTTTATGAATAGAATTTCTGAATACTGTCTATAGGTGTAATTTTCAAAATAATCCATTATTAATGCAAGTGGCTCCTAAGACACTAGGACTGATAAAACCTGAGCGTTTCTGGGCTCTCCCTTATTTTGTCAATGAGTAATGATCCAGAAGGGCCCTTTTCATGATGAGCAACAGGTTCGTTTTTAGTTATTTTAGGATTAAACCTGAAAAATGCAGCTGATTCAGTAGTAGTCTTAAATAAAGGCATTGCCCCTCCCCTTAATCTTGTAAACGTAGGTCTTGTGACAACCATAAGATGGTTCTAGTTTATAAAAGCATAAAATAGTATTGCTGTGGTATATTTTTTGTGTGCTAGTGAGATTACCACTGTAAGCTTCCTGTTAAAACATAGTTTTTACCTTTTTCACTTAATTTTCTTCTTAAATTCCCAGCTTACATTAAGATTCTAATAGTCTTTATCTTAATTAAATTTCTTTGAGATATTACTGGGCATAAAATCATCTATTTAATATGAAATTTAGTGAATTTGAGTATATGTAGAAGAATGTACAGCCATCACCATTGTCTAATTTTACGTATTTTCATTGTTCCTCAAAAAACATAAAACATACTCATTAGTAGCTACTCTTTGTTCCCCTCTTCCCTAGATTCTGGCAAACCTAATCTACTTTATACCTTAATGGATTTACCTATTCTAAACATTTATGTAAATGGATTTCTATATTTTATGACCTCTATTACTGGTTTCTTTCACCCATGTTGTACCATGTATCAGTGTGCTTCACCCATTTTTTGTCAAGTATTCCACTGTATGAATATATATTTTATTTATCCATATATCAATTGATAAATATTTGAGAATGTTCCTATATTTTTGGCTATTATGAGTAAGACTGAATATTCATGTACAAATTTTTGTGTGTATTTACTCTTGGTACTTGGAGAAGTACTTGCATATTTTTCTTTCTCTTGGTACATAGCTAGCAATAGAATTGTTGGGCTATATGATAATAGTGTATGTAACATTTTGAGGAACTACCAAACTTTTTCCTAAAGTGGCTGTGCTGCTTTATGTCCCATGGGCAAAGCTTGTTACTAATTTTCAATTTTGGCCATCCTAGTGGATGTGAAGTGGTGTTCCATTGTGGTTTTACTTATATTTCTATCATGGCAGATGGTTGAACATCTTTTTATGTGCTTACTATTTATATGTCTTTAGAGAAATACCTAGTCACACCCTATGTCCATATTTAAATTGTTTTCTTTTTTTCTTTTTGTGGTGGTTCTTTCTCCATTCAGAAATATTCATGTGTGTGTATATATACAGTGGAATATTTGAAAATATTCATGTGTGTGTATATATAATATACATATAATATATGTGTGCATATATATACAGTGGAATATTAGCAAGAATGAAATCTTGCTATTTGCCACAATATGACAGGACCTTGAGGGTATTATACAAAGTAATATAACTAATACAGAGATATGTACTTATATGTGGAATCTTAAAATAATTTAAAAACCCAAGTTCAGATAGGTTAGTTGTCAGAGGCAGTAGTTGAAAAAGTAGTCAAAGGATAAAATGGGTCAAAAGATACAAACTCCAGTTATAAATAAGTTAAAGGGATATCATATGCAGTATGACAACTGTAGTTAATACAGTATTGCATATTTGAAAATTCTTAAGAGACTAGGTCTTAAAAGTTCTCATCGTTCACAAGAAAAACAATTTTTAGCTTATATAATTAGATTTAACATGGTGACCGTTTCACAGTATATTATAAATACTAAATCATCATTTGTACATCTTTAATGATATATGTCAACTAACTCAGTTTTTTAAAAATATGGGAGTATAATACCCAAGAAAAAAATAGTTCTTTATGTATTACAGAGATAAGTCTTTATCAGATGCAGATATATGATCTATAAGCATTTCACAGTTGTCTCTTTCTCCTTCCTTCCTTCCTTCCTTCCTTCCTTCCTTCCTTCCTTCCTTCCTTCCTTCCTTCCTTCCTTCCTTCCTTCCTTCCTTCCTTCCTCCCTCCCTCC
>JAGFMF010011618.1:1391072-1414829 GCA_019455555.1 Galemys pyrenaicus | reverse complement strand
TCCCTCCCTCCCTCCCTCCCTATCTCTTTCTTTTAAGATTTTATTTATTTATGCATACAAGAGCTGGGGTACAGGGCAGAGTTGGGGGGGTGAGTCGATTCACCAGAACACAGTGGGGAACAGAACAGACAGGTTGAATGAAACACACTGCTGAGGGGAGCAGTAGGCGAGGCAGGAGAGGTCTGCTGCACCATGTGGGTCCCCTCCCTGGCCGGGGATCCAACTTGCGCTGCAGTGGCTGTGGAAGCTCCACAGTGCAGCACTCAACCCGATGCATTACCAGAGAGGCCCATCTTTTTTTTTTTAAATTTATTTTATTTATGCATACAAGAGCTGGAGTGAGGGTGAGAGGTGACAGAGACAGAGTGGGGAGCAAAACAAACAGATTGACTGAAATACACTGCTGAGAGGAGCAGTGGGCAAGACAGAAGTCTACTGTGCCATGTGGGTCAGCTCCCTGGATAGGGATCAAATGCATGCCACAGTGGTTCTTGATAGCTTGTAGGCACATAGACTTTAACCCCTGCACCACCAGAGATGCCCCCAAAAGTTTAAATTTTAAACTCCAAATTATAAATCCTTTTCCTTTGTCATTTGTGTTTTTGGTTTCATATTTAAGGAGCCATTTCTGAATCTAAGACCACAAAGATTTTTGCCTATATTTTGTTCCATGAGTTCCATATAGTTCTTATATGTAGGTCTTTGATTCATCTTAAGTTTTGTGTTTGATGTGTTTTGCATGTGCATCTCCAGTTGTCCTGGCACACTTACTTAAAAAGATTACTTGAAATTTCCCATTGAATTGGTACCTTTGTCAAAAAATCATTGACATGTGAACAGGGCAAATTATATAGACTCTCAATTCTGTTTCATTGGTCTGATCTTATGCCATTAGCAACGTCTTGACTATTGCAGCTTGTATTTTGTTTTTAAAATGAGTATGAGATTTAAAACTTTGATCTTTTTAGATTCTTTTGATTCAGTTTCTTGCATATCCATGTGAATTTTAGGACCAGAGTGTCAATTTCTGCAAAATCATCAACTACAGATGAATTTGGGGGTGGGTGGGAGGAATAATGCCTTTTTAATAATGTTAAGTCTCCTTACATTTCTAAACAAGGGTTTTCTATTTCAGTATCCTTTAATTTCTTAGAACACTATTTTATAGTTTTTATTATACAGGTTTTGCACTTTTGTTAAATAATCATGTGAAGTATTCTTTTTTTGTTACTGTAAATGGAATGGTTCTCTAAATTTCATTTTTGGATTGTGTAAAATTTAATTTTTTAATATTGATCTTGTATCTTGCAACCTTGCAGAACTTACTTTTTAACATACCTAATAGTTTCTCAGTGAGTTCCTATGGAGTCTATTATACAAGATCATGTCACCTACAAAAAGAGAGTTTTACTTCTTTTCTTCCAGTCTGGTTGATTTTCCTTTTCCTTGTCTAACTGCCTTGACTAGATCCTATAGTACATTATTGAGTAGAAGAGCTACTAGCAGAAATAGCCTTAACTCGTTTCTGACATATGGGGATCAATTTTCAGTCTTTCACCATTAATGTTAATTAAGTTGAGATAGTTCCTTTTACTCATAACACAGTATTTTTATTATGAAAAGGTAGTGGTTAAATGTTTTTAAAATCATTGTTGCTTTAAAAATTTTTTTTTACCTCAAATTATTGGTACTATTGTATTTTAGATATATAACTATTTTCAACAATTTTTAGAATATGCAACATTATCTCAAAAGTCTTTCTAGTCAAATTGTATTTGACAGAATTTTCCAATTTTAATGATTGAAATTTCCCCCTTCCCTTTTTTTTAATAGGAGTAACTTTATATATGGCTCATATTTGAGTAAAGAAGAAATTGCTTTCTCAGATCCCACTCCTGATGGAAAACTGTTTGCAACTCAGTACTGTGGCACTGGTCAGTTTCTGGTATATAATTTTATTAATGGACAAAATAGTACCTAAAACAAATTCTTGCCTACAGTACTAGAAGACATCTACTGAAGAGAAATGGATTGGTTGCTGACTTTAACCAGGAACTAGGGCCATTTTTATTACAATGAACTCAGGACTGGCAACAGCCAAAAGGTTGTTCCATTTTCATAAAATTGGAAACAATGCAGTAATAGCTTATTATTGTTTTGTTTTTTAAAGAAGATATTTTATTATCTTTTACAGAAATTTATGATTGATGTATTTTATCTATAGTTATTTAGACATGTTTACATGCAGCAGATAATTGTTCATAGTGGACTGAAAACTAATGCAAGGACTATGGTCTCAGTGATAAGTACATTTTGAAGTTCTTAATATGGAAATATACCAGTGTAGCTTGGTACTGTATTTTTTATATTGATCTGCTGATACCAGTTATAGTTTTAAAGATTGTATTTTCACAGAGCAGAAACCAAGTGTTTTTGAGTTATTATCCAAGGAAGGTACATTATTACATGTATAAGAATATGAAGCTAACTCTTAAAGGATCTGAAATGTACTATGAAGGCACTCCCTTAAAAATTCAAAGGTTCAAGTTAAGAAAAAGCAGGAAGAATTTGTGATATTGAGCCTCTTGTGTTCTTTTTTTATCCAAAAGGACAAGTTTACTGCAAAAAGGTGGAGAGGAGTAAAGAACACTTGCACAGACAAAAGTGGGCAGAAATAACAGCCCCTGAAAGGGAAAGTTTGCTAAAAGAGAGGGCTGCATGGTCAGAAGCGGGCAGCCCTGGGGGAAGAGCCGCCCCTGCTGCCCTGCAGAGGGAGAAGGTTGGCAGGCGAAGAGAGATGCCTGCGCAGTAGCAGGCAGGCCATTGTTTTCTTTTTTTCATATCGAGCCTTTTATTCCATTTCTTTCTATTCTTGATGGTAGAAATGGAAGTTGATAAAGACTTGAGGCTTTCCTTGTTGGAGAGCAATAAATGACTAGAATGAGGAAGGTACCCTTTAAAGTTTATCATTCTGTTTTCATTTTTTTAATAAATCCCGTCTTTGGCATACTTAGGCTGTTAACCAATACCAAGGAGGTTTATAAAAACCTATGGATAGTCACAAGCTAACTGTAGATGATTTGGTATCTGCTTTGTTATTACTCAGAAATACTACACTGTGTATATGTCCTCGTTACTGGACTTCATTTTGATACTTGTCTATCCTTCATAGTGCCCTCTACTTTTAAAGGGTTTATATGTTGAAAAACTGCTGTGGCCTTTTTGACCTGTAAATAATGTAGAATAAAATAATAAAATACTTGATAGCTTTTTTTAAGTGATAAATGTGATAATGGTGTGTTGTCATTTGTGCTTTTTCAGGGAGTTTCTTAGGTTTGATACCTTGAAATACAACACTGACTCTTTAAGAGGTAGTAATTTACCAGTTTGCCAAAGGATCTGAATGGTAGCAATAACTGTTCCGACCTGTACTTCCAAAAGGCTAAAATCCTAACTTGAGAATTTTCTAGTTGTTGGCTTAACAAATTAATCATATTTCCATTAAGATATTTCCATTAAAAACTGACTAAAATGTAGGAGTTCCAGATAAACAAGTATACATTTTATCCTCTGTGGAAAAAATGTGTGTTTTATATTTATAGAGTAGTATATGGCCCTATAAGTTTTATATGAGTGGAATGGTAAGATACTATAAATGTTTCATAATTGTGTGACTTTTGATACTCTTTCTTTCCCTTTGGACTTGAGACTTGCTTGCCTACTCACTCCTGGTCTTAATGCTTGTCTGAAGAAGCATGAACTAAGGAAATTTGTGAATTTAGTTATTTGAAGGTTTAGAAGAAATCACCAACCTGAGATTTGTGAAATTACGGGGTGTGAGAGAGGTGTAGTAAGTACCACTGTTTAAGAGTCTCACAGAAGAGTATGTAAGAAGACGTGTAAGGTAAGAGAATGAAGAGAGTGGTAGAAAGGAAGAGTTTTAAGAATCAACTAACGGCAGCACTGTCACAACGTACTTGACTGAAGAAAATCCAAGTGATGTTAGAAAAGAAGTGCAGTCCCTACAGAGTGATCAAGGCAGTCATGGACGCAGTGAGTATACACTGATGACCAAAGAAGCTGATTTTATAATTGCTGATTATATGAGGAGGCCTGTAATATTCTCAGTTAACTGACCTTGAATAACTGTGTAAGGCCATTGTAAAAATATCTCTCATATACATATCTTAAGATTCACACATTCGGACAGGAACCATGAGGTTTTATCATTTGTGCCTAGACCTGTATAGACATGCAAGGGTTTACTTCGCAAGAATTATAAAATCAGTATTTTACCAGTTCGTAATATGCAAGAGTGAATCTGGTATGTCTACTACAAGCCTAAGTGGCAGAAGATTAGTTAAGTCTAATAATATGCTTACTTTGCTTGCTTTGCATGGTTGCCCAGATAGTATCTGGATAAGAACACAACTGTATTCTTAGGTAGCATTATTTTACAAGTGGCTGAGTCCTGCATTCCTATTTGGGGTATTGACTGCAGGTAGATATATTACCTACCTATTCTCATGGCTTTCTGGCAGATAAGGGAAGGTTCTATTTTACAACAATCCTCTTCCACCCATCTAGTTAAAAGTAAAATTAATTGAACTCTTACATGAAGAAGAAGTCAGAAAACTTGCTCTTTCTTAAAACTTATTCCATCTATTGTCACTGTCATTGAAGTAAGTGCTTTCCCTAGGGTCTTTGTTGACAGTTAAAAGAACGGGCACTTTATTGAATTAAACACACTTTCCGTGGTCTCAGAACTCCTTTTGAAATCATATTTAGTGATTTTTTTTTTTTTTTCTGTGAAGCCAGAGTTTCAGTATTATAGCCAATATTCTCCTAGACACGGGAACTTTAAGGGCCAATTTCTACAAATAAAGGAAGGACTGATGATTGTTCATTCCCTGGATGTTGTTCAGCCTTAGGTGGTTGAATACAAAGGTACAGCATCTAGTTTCTGCTTGCTCCTGAATTTGTAACATACAGATATTTATTGCCCCTCTCTAAGCTAGATAGGTACCTTTACTTTAGAAGAGTGGTTTTTTTGATGGTTCTATATAAAATTTTATTATTTAGCTCTTCATATAATAAAACAAAGGGAATTTTCTAGAGTTATTCTGAAAAGTTGGTAAAATTTTGTAGCGTTTAGAAATGTAATTGACACCTTATACTACACATTCTAGAACCCAAAGTTATTCATCTAAGGACACCAAACTGAGTATAGCTGCCATTGATAAAAGATTAGGTATATACTATATTTCTGGCCTCTTAATTAAGGATGACAGATCTAAAAATTATTATGTTTGTGACTCTGTAACCATGGTTGTAGAGGCTTTAATGTGTGTGTGTGTGTGTGTGTGTACACATATCTGCTTTATGTATGTATAAGCCACTGATCTTCATTCATAAAATTATCAGCACTCTCTTGCACTACTGGGCCAGAATAGTAGAACCTTTGTCATTCAATCTATGATCTATGTGTTTCTCACCGTGCTTAGGCATTGCCAGAGTTAGGAAGCTCATTCCAGTTTTGAAAATGCTAGAAAATTAGTTCAGAGAAAACAAGCTTTTGGAGGGAGGGGGAGAGAATTTTAATACATTCACCAAATTAAACGATAGGACAAGAACATAGTGTAGACACAACTTAAGACAATTTAGAATCAAACAAAATGTGAGGTAGACTGACTAGTGAAATTCACCAAATTTTGGTTAAGAAAATTTTACAGTAATAAAGTAACATAGGTGTCCCATTTTCTAAAAATCACAGAAAGCAACTGCATAAATTACAGCCAAAAAAATTGAATACAATGATTCTCATTCTAATTTTAGTTTACATTCAGTATTAACCTGTGTGAACTGTCATACATGGCAAGTTTCAACAGGTCTATAGGTCAATTATTATGCAGGCCTAGCGAACACATTCATACCACATTGTTAAAGAGATGGCAAAGCTTGAAGCTGAATACAGCAAGGCATGTATTAACAAATTGTGGTGTCCTGTGCTTGTGCAATTTTATCCTTAAAGGAGTAGGACCTAACATTCTCTAAAGAATTATACTGATAAGGTGATTTTAAAAGATAGAAACTGTGATAAGACAGGCATTAGAAAGCTAGGAGGTCAATTTGAATTTTCCATCATTGGGTTGATGGTCTTTTGGCTTTATTCTGGCAATTCTCTTCCCCGGAGTTAATAGTATATAAGAAATCAGTCATTTCAGAGTAAAGCTCTGAAATGCCTGCATCTAAAGTAAACTCTTAAAATTTTTTTCCTTAGCATATAAAGCCAGAAAAACCCTGAGAGGCCATCTCCCCAGTTACATGTTTGGAATTATTTCAAGTATTTTTTTTTTTGCCCTATACAGTAATTATCATTGGAATATTGCACAAACATGGGTTTCTTGTTACCATCTGTAATAGGCCCTTTCAGGAAAACAGGAACAATTGAAATACATTCATATCTAAATCAACCGGCCTCAAAACGTACCTCTTTGCCAAAAATTCTGCTGTACTTAATATAAGGAATTTTTTAAAGCATATATAAGGCAGATTCTCTTTAAAGGACAATTAAAAATAGGGTTGAAAGGAATTAACTCACTTCAGAATACATTTAAACCATCATAAGTAGTTACATTAAAACCAAGAGAGCTGCAACCCATTTTCAGATTAGTACATTCCATCTTTTCACTAACTGTAAACTTGTTATATCACAAGCCAATAGAGCTGGTCAATTAATACTTTGTTCTAAGTAAATGCAGGCTTAGTAGGCCCCTCTCTGTAGTTTCAGGCCACAAATAAGACATTGATTCAAGTTTAAAAAAGCCATTTTAAGGAGGAATAAAGTGGTATCTTTGACTAATGAGAAAAATGTTAGTGTTTAATGATGAGAATAGAAGCAATTTAAGAGTAAACTTCCCAAATAGACTTAACTTGTTACAGATCACTTTGTAGAAATCTATACAAACTTACATGCCTTCTACAGTGAGGAAGACACAACCCCTGCTGATTATTGAGTCAAAAGGACTTTCAATGGATTCTTCTCTCTTGTAAAAGAATCACTGGTAAGACTGTGTAAAAAAGCTTTCTTTCTGTGGCTCCTTTTCCTATTCTAGCAATTTCTGTGTTGCCAGTACAAAGCAACTAATATTCATCCAGTGTATCTTTTAAAGGAAATTTTGACTGCATCCTTGAAGGGAAGCAAACTAATTCCTATCCACAGGGAACCGTAGCCTGGCATTTACTTTGCTGCTGCCAACCACTTCATTTCAGCCAAACAGGGCAGGTGTGGGGTGACTGTTGAAAACTTCTTAGTTATTGGCTCAACTACTGAGTCAGGTTCTCCTTGTTCAAGGTTAATTATGGTTTCATATTCTCATAGGCATGGTGTGCTTTGAGACTGCAAATATTTTACAGAAAAGGCAAAGGAATTTAAGCAAGGAGAAACTGCATAAATGCAAACATGCCTGCTCTGTATTTGCTGACTTTTTTTGTTCAGTTTAAATAGTAAACTTTTAACTCCTGTGGAAATTTTGCCAAAAGTTTCAATACATATAAGATTATAAATCTTAAGCTAACACTGCACAGAGAAAGACAAAGCTACTTTTTAAATACAAATATCTTCTACATTCTATCATTTCAGACCCCTGAGTAAAATACTGTACCAAAGTACAGCTCTGAAGAGAAACTGAGGGTTCAGGCCTCAAACGTTAATCTTCAATTAATTCCACACCAATGGTGTGAGTCTCATGTAACACATTCAGGCTAGCTAATGCTGAGAGTCAGATTTCCTTCTAACATAGTGTTGTAGAAAAAAACAATGCAAATTTCATTCATATTTGTTCTCCAAAGTATGTCCTCAGGCTCCCGTGGGCAGGCTATGACTTAAGGAATTGCATAACTGCCTAAGGTGGAGTTAACCTGGATTTAAGGTCCTGAAATTAGAACTGAAGAAGAGTGATGCCCCCAGAAAACCTGGGTCATATTTGGGGGGTTCTTTGGAGAATAGACAAATTATGTTGCACTTTGCTCCACAGTGATTGTACTTTAAAGGAAAAAATAATTCCAAATAATTTGTTTCTGCCCCACCCACCAAGGCATCCCTTTACTACTTTCCATCTCTCAAAAAGCTCATACATGACGTCCAGTGAGGAAGTAGAGGGGCTTGTCATCACTGCTGTTAGCAGTTTGAAACTCATCCCGGAGGCGGAACTGCCACTCATCTTCTAGTTCTAAGCGGACAATTGTTTGGCGTAAGGAGCTTCTGTCTTGGCAGATGACACACAGGGTAGCACCTTTAGAAGAAAGAATGTATCTTAGGCTCAGGGATTGGAATGATAAGGAACATTAAACCTCTGATATGCTCTAAACTAACACAGCTGAGAACTAACATCAAAATTATTCAAAAACAAATGAAATAGTACCAGTTTAAAAGAGTATAAAGTGACGACTCTCCCAACCATATCTTGGGGTAATCCAGCAGTTAAAATCAGTGTTACAATATTTCTCATGTTACAGGTTACCTCTAGAGCAGGGTGTCTCAGTACTTTGTTTGAGGGGCTGTTCTTTTCTTGTAGGATGTTTAGAGCACCTCTGGCTTCTCTGCCCACTATATGCTAAGAGCACAATCCCAGGTAAAGTCTCCAGATCTTGCCAAATGTTCCCTGTGTGGCAAAACTGCCACAACACCCTGCCCCAAGTCTCTGCTCCAGATGTTTTTTATACAAATAAGAATACATTTTTTCTGTTCTTGTAAAAATGGTAATATGCTATATACAGTATTCTGAACCTTTTCTCTCCGACCTCAGATTAATTATCTTATCAAGATTATTTGGGATGTTTAATCTGCAGTTCTTAGGCAAATCTAACTCTGGGTGGCACATGCCTATTGGAACATCTTTATCATCTATATCAGAATCAGTTCACTAATTTTAATAAAAATCAGGTTATGTGAAAAGCATTACTTGCATTGCTTCATTTCTAAAATTAATAGTGGTAAAACCCACATTTAATATGGTCATAAATCTGCTGTTCATCTGCATCGAGTTTTAGAACTGGACTTATTTTCCCCTGTCCTCATCCCCATTAAGAAAATCAGTAAAGAGTGTAAAGTGAAAAAGTTTCCAAATCACATCCCCTTTTTCCCTGTTTTAAAAGCAAGGTATTCGATTTATTGTCAAAAAAATATTAAGGTGCTTTCCTATCTTTTTTTACCTCAATTTTCTGTTTAGGGGTAATCAGTAACATCCAGAAGCAAGATTCAAAATTTACCTTTTAGAAACTTAAATTTCTTAAGAAGATCAGCACCTACAAAAGAGTCACAGAGGTACAAGAGGAGTCCACTGAAAAATACTCCCTCACAGTTGACATTGCTGGAGTGGGGCCTGGAGCTGATGTAGCATATGGCCACCTGGAATCAAACAGAAATAGTGTGGGCTTTTCAGATGCAAGCAGCAACCTGCACTTTAGTTGAACAGGTTCTTCCTTTTTACTATTTCAGGGTAAGGTAAAAATTTTTTTTAAATTGAAATTTAAATGGTTAAGCTTTACACATCCTATTATGCCAAAATTTAGACTTTTAAGGTTTTTTGATTTCTCATTTAGAGAAATGTTATGAAATTAGTAAGAAACAAAAAAGCCCTCCCAATTTAAGAGTTTTATGAAATAAAACTTGGCATAAAAAGACGTTCTTTGGAAAGATTACATGCTTAGGTTACCTTTTTGATAAGAATAAAAAATACTCTTAATTAGCTTTTCATTTACACAAACTTTCAATTGGATAGAAGCCTCAAGCAATGAATGAGTTTAAATTACTTGCCCTGTGGCTTCTCTGTACAGAATATAACTTCACAAAAATAAGAATGTGAATAAGGTAGCTTGGCTTAAAGTGTGGGTCAGACTGCTTGTGTTCAGATACTTTAGTTGCTGTGTAACTCCCAGTTTTGTTCATTTTTTTGATAGCTTCCTTGTAGAGGTAACAATAGTATCTGATTTGTAGGATTATTTTGTGAATTGCATAACAATGTAAATCACTGAGAAAGTATTCATTCAGCAATAGTTGCTATTAGTGATTGTAGAATTAAGATAGTATTGCCTTAACACCTACCTCTCTCTGGATTCTAGGTTGGCAGAATTAGCAGGCCTGGGTGAGTTATGTAGCTGACAGACTATAGAAGACATTATTATATCTGAGAATTTTCCTTATTCTAAGATTCTACAATTCCTAATCCAACCCCTCACAATAAATCATTGAACTATGAGAATGATGTAAAATGTTTACACTAATTTTAAAAATCAGTTGGCTAAAGTTTCGAGAATTGAATTGAAAGTTGGATTTCAGTATTAAGGGATATTTGTCAATACATACAAGGAAAAAACCCAGAAAAAGTAGTTGCCAAAATGTTATGTTCTAATTACATTCTAACATTTTTTTCCAAATTTTACTTTATTTTTGTATAGAATTGGAGTGTAGGCTAAAGGTGGGCGGGGGAGAGGATTCACCAGACATAGAGTGGGGACAGAACAGCTAAATTTATTGAAATACACTGCTGAGGGGAGCAGTGGGCACGACAGGAGAGGTCTGCTGTTCCTTATGTGGTGTGGGTTGGCTCCCTGGCCAGGGATCAAACTCAGGCCATCATGACAGTGCTAGAACTTAACCCCTAGGCTACCAGGGAGGCTGTTTTATCCTAACATTTTAAAAAATCATATATAAGGAGGATATATTAAAAACAGAATACAATTTAAAAAGTATAGGAAAATATTGTGGCAGAAGCTTTTGAAATCCTGAAGACCATCAGTGGTCAGAAAAATCATGAAAAGTATACAAGAGGAAATTTTTAAAAATACAACTGGTGAAGAATGCAAGAATGAAAACTAAGGAAGCAATGAAAAGTCAAGGAGTTGGGAAGTGGAGAAATGACAACTATAAAGGAGTCCCATGATACTCTAAATTGTTAAGCAGTTGCTAAGATTCTCTTAGATGGCCCAAGATGGTGGCTAAGTCATGGTGCCCTGTGAAAACTGACTTTTGTGGAGAAACATCACATGATTGCAGTATTGTGTGAAACATGTTATGACAGGGAGGAGTTGGAGCAGGCAACTGTTTCTGTCCAACATCACTGAGGTAGGCTTCTCAGCAAAGCTGAGCTCTGAGCTAAACTTTGAGTTATGTGTTCACTGGCCTACTGTGGAGAGGCAAAAGAGGTACAGGGATCATGTTTTGTGTGAGACGTCATATAAAGCTGGCTCAAGCTTTTGTCTTCATTTAAACTTTCAAAAAAAGATAAAATGGGAAAATGGAAGGAGGTAAAAGCAGAGTACTAGCCCCTTCCTCTTTACCTCTGGTCCAATGTTAAGGTAGGAGTCAATGGCCAACACAGGACTCTTGAAGTTATGGATGGCTTTGGGGAAGAGTTTGTATGAGGCATGCTGAAGAAACTTCTCCAGGAGAAACTGTGCAGGGGCTGCCAGTAGAGTGTGTTCACTGTCTGGAGCACAGACATACTGAAGGGGCAAGATGGGTGCCAAGATCTCTGACACCTGAAATGAGAGCTGAGATTATTAGGGGAAATGTTTTCTGTTACCGGATGAAGTGGGCAAGGAAGCACTGCATCGCACTCAGTAGCCTCTTGAACGCTAGTGTAGCGACAGATGGTAGCTTCAAATGTAGCCCATCATTTCTGGGTTCTGAATAGTACATTTGGGTTTAGCAATTTACATACAACAAGGGTAGGAAAAAATGAAAAACCTTTGAAAGTTACTGCATTTAGGGTCTCCCTGATGGCACAGGGGTTGAATGCTGCACTGTGGGGCTTCTGCAGCCACTGCAGTACGAGTTTGATCCCCAGCCAGGGAGGGGACCCACATGGCGCAGCAGACCTCTCCTGCCTGCCTCGCCCACTGCTCCCTTCAGCAGTGTATTTCAGGTCGATCTGCCTGTTCTGCTCCCCACTCTGTCTCTGGTGAATCCTCTCACCCGCCCACCATGCCTCTGACTGACTCTTGTATGCATAAATTAAAAATCTTTTTTAAAAAAAGAAGAAAGTTACATTTAATAAGTACACGATCAACAGGAAATCTTTTACACTGCTGCTGGAAAAGGGCAGGTTAAATCCTATCACATTACCAGAAAAGAGGCTTCTAAAGCTCTCTGTGTAGTCCACATGTTAAATGATTATTTGCCAGTGGATCTCAAACAGAAAGGGCAAGCCCATGGAATTCACCCTTAAAAGGTTTTGGTCAATATTATTTTCTATTAAAAGCTGGCAAAGGACCAGACAACCATGTTGGCTTTTTTTTTTAAAAAAGATTTATTTATATATACAAGAACTGGGAGGTAGGCCAGCGGTGTGGGAGGATTCACCAGAGACAGAGTGGGGAGCAGAACAGGCAGACTGACTGAAACACACTGCCAAGGGGAGCAGCAGGGAGACAAGAGAAGAGGTCTGCTGATGTGGGTCAGCTCCTGGCCAAGGACTGAACTCATGCCACAGTGGCTGGTGACAGCTTGATAGCACTGAGGCTTTAGCCCCTGCACCACAAGGGAGGCCCTATCTTGACTTTTTAATTTTACTTTATGTATTTGTATTACACGATAAAAATGTTAACATTCTTTATTGCTAAATTAGCAAAGTTTGAAACTGAATCTTTATGGAATTGCTAATCAAATGTAAATAATGGTAATTTTGTTGAAAGGTCAAAGCATGTTTTAATTGTAACAAGTCCTTACTAAGAAATGAGACTACAAGTTTGACTTCTATAACCTCACTTTCCAAGCAGATGGCAAGTATACTTAGTGCCAGTATGTAATAAAGATATCAGAAATTTCTGTCTTATTTCTAACAGAAGAATCATGACCGCAAAACTTACCATGATCTTTGGTTTGATGATAAAGTCCCTCTGCCCTCCCACCTGAACTTGTTTCTTCATGAGACTGAAGTTATTAAAGCGGCAGATGAGGAGGCCACTACTGTTTGTTCTCAGGTTGAAGTCAACATCTTCACAGAAATACCTGAATCACAGAGGAGAATTTCCTTGACTACCGTTTACACCTCAACAGAAATGTGAGGCAGGTGTTAGAGGAGACAGCCACAAACAGAATCACCTTTACTCCTCAGGAGCTTGCCTTCCTAACATGCCTGAGATGCCCTGATTTGAATATCATGAGTATTAAAAGAAGAAATGAGGTGACTGGCCCCAGACATTCCAGCGGGTTCCAGGCACACCTGAACTGAAATAGGGCTGTCTACTTTTGCAGGTTAGGTTGATATAACAAACACTTGATTCTTTTGCCATCTGGGATGGTGACGTAATTCATTCAGGTGGCAAAGCCAAGGGCTGGACCGCTCATATCTTATCTACTGGTTTCTGCCGACAAGATTCAGCTCTTTGCATCTAACATCCAAGAATAGTGATTCAGTTCTGAGGGTGAATGGTTAATCTCCAGTAATTTATGGGTCCACAGACTGATTTGTGTTGATTAAACAGGTTTTGTTTAAGTTCTTGAAAAATGAGGTGGCTAAAGTATGTTTTCTAACCATTTCACATTGCAGCGCCTGTTATTGAAGGTCTGGGTTAGTCTGAAGGCTGATAAAGGGGCACCTTGTGACTTGTGCCCCTCCCCTCCTTGTTCATATGAAGAGATTCTCAGCTTCTCAAAGACAGGAATAAAAAGAGGTTAAAACTAGGCAGGAACAATCAAGGTTAACTGCATTCAGGAGGCCTGGCTTACCTGTTGAAGTCATACTGCACATTCTGAGTCAAATCTATGTTAAGGAGAATGAAGTCGTGCACATGGCACCTAGAGAATGGGGCCTTCAGGCTCTGAGAAGTCAGTTTGCTGCTCCACTTCTGTATGCCCAGGATTGCATAGTGGATGATTTTTGGTGTTGCTTCAATATGCTGCAAGACACTCTTCAAGGACACATTCTTACTAGAAACTCCTGTTTCTATTGGCTGGCTGTGAAACGTAAAGTTAGTTTATATAAGACATCAGTAATGTTGAACTGTGGGTCGTTTATGAACTACTATACAGTATTAATATCCATAAAGGATATAATTAGCTGGTTTACTTTGTATTGACCTGGATGCAGAAAGATACTGAGCCCAGTTGTGGGCTGTCATGGTGAACTTAAGGAAGCTGCTGCCTTAGGGCAGGGGTTTATCACTTTAAGGCAAAGAAAGAAATCCAGCCCATAATACTTAAAAGTAAATAATGAACTGAGAACTACTAAAAAGGTTGCCAGTAATCAAGTAATCCCAGTTCTGGTTATTCTGGTATAATAAAGGAATATTTGAAAACTTTACTGTCTTCAAATCCACAATGAAAGCAACACAAAACCAAAATGCTTGAGCTTTGGGGCATATAGATGATCTGGCACAGGGTTTCACTGGAGGACCACTGACATTTTGCTGGCCATGTATCACATAAGACTTCCATGTCAAGCATTCTCTGGAACTTAGGGACCATCTCACCACTACCCAGCAGGAGAACCTCTTTTGACCCAGCCATAATTTTATAGGTGATAGAACTGAGAGACACAGATAAAATACTGCTTTTTCATCCAGATAGTTATGACCCAAAATTTGGGGTCAAAAAGTGGGTGTCCCGGGGCCTCCCTGGTGGTGCAGTGGGTTAAGCAACAAACTATGAAGCAAACCGCAGTCACTGCAAGCATGAGTTCGATCCCTGCTGCCGGCCAGGGAGGGGACCCACATGGCACAGCAGACCTCTCCTGCCTTGCCCGCTGCTCCCCTCAGCAGTGTATTCCAGTTATTCTGCCTGTTCTGTTCCCCACTCTGTCTGAGGAATCCTCGCCTCCTGCGACTCTGACCTGTACCCCAGCTCTTGTATGTATTAATAAATAAATCTTTTAAAAAAGTGGTGTCCCAATTCAGAAGCCAGTAGACTTTTTTAAACAGACCATAATGTTTCAACAGATTTTATAGGTAACAAAAGCCGCCATGCAGAGATGTTCGGGAATTTAATGGCATATACCAAATGTCTAAAAAGGTTCCTAAGTGTGCCAGCGAGTGTGGTCTCACGGAAGACCAGCATGACTGCAGTCAAGGAAAGTATCTTAACATAGCATTCTGTCATACTCCCCTAAAACTACTTGGGAAGTATCAGTACCTGGTCTGCTCCTGAAGACTGTGAATGTTCCACAGGACACATGAGTCATCCATCACAACAATAAAGGGCCAGACACACTGGCGTTTAACTCCCAGCTCTTCCAGGCGGTTCCTCTCTAGTTCCAGGTTGTGATATGAGAGCTCCTTAATGAGAAATCTGGCAGCACCTGGAAGGCAACATAATGACAACTGCACATCCTCCTTCAGGCCTGGCCCAGGCCCCATAGACAGCTTGCATGCTCCCAGAGGCATGCCTGTTCATACGGTGACTGCAGGTGTGTGTGGGCGGTTAACCAGATATTCAGAGCAGTGTTGGTAAGAATCAATGTTTTTTTTTAAATGCAGATTCTCTTTATCAAGGCAACATTGACTTATAACACTATGCAATTTTTTTAAAAGGCAAAAAAAAAAAAAAAGTCCAGGAGCTTATCACCAGAGATACTTTAGAATGATGCATATGTCTCATGAACTAAGCTTTGAGAAGTGCTACAAGAATCTAGTTTCCCTGATAGGATAAAGGATACCGCAAAGACTAAATGCTTATATAGGTTAGTTCCTGAAAGTCACAATAAAAGGGACCCATTCTTTGAAGCACCTTGTACTTGCGAGTGGTTAGGGCTGTGTAAAGGAGTATGCCACTTAACACTAATGTGTCCTCTGCTCTAGATACCATTAGGAAAATTGCATCAATGCCCAAAAATAATGACTGAATCAAGAAGATGTGGTATATATACACAATGGAATAATATTCAGCAATCAAAAAAGAAACGAGTCATTTGTGAAATAAGTCAGAAGTTAATATAGATATATCGGGTGATTTCACTTCTAGGAGGAATATAAAGGAACCAAAAAAGGAATCAAGGAAAACAATAAAAACACAACAAAAAGACAAATTAGAGGCACTTTGGGGGATGGAAGAGGAACTGAGGTGAAGGCAAAAAAAAGCACAAGGGACTGAGGTGGTGGTGCACTGGTGAAATGGGAATTCTATGGGGACTAGAATGATGTCAAATACAAATAAAACAAAGAAAATTGTATCCGTGAACAGTTGTCTTCTCTGAAGATTCTAAAAATGGTATCCTTTCTCTAGATCTGCCTTTTTTTATTTGCAAGATGCTATACGATAGAGTACAAGAATAAAAGGTAAGCTGCCTAGATTTGAATCCTGATTTCACCTTTTTATAGCTGTGTGACCCTGAACAAATGAACTCTGTGCCTTGCTTTCCCCACCTGTAGGAAGGCAAAGACAGTGTCTGCTTATAGGTGGTTGTATGGTGCTAAGGACAGTGCCTGAATGTGGTAAGTACTCAATGAGTGCTTACTATCATTAAGATGACCATAAGGAATTAACCAATTTTGGTTCAGGGCTACATAAATGCAAGAAAATGTAGATGTTAAATGAAGAGGCTGAAAAGTCTATAAAGGAACTAGAAAAACACACAAAGGGTAATATGAAGGCTAAGGCTTAAGCGATGAACAGAAGTGGGAAGGAGAACAAGGGGGAGGGAGGGAGATAGAGAATGGAAGAATGGAAAGAAACCCCATAGAGAAGGACCATGTAGACTCTTGACAGATTACTCAGGTCACCTCGCTGGTCATGCCAGCTCTGCTAGATACGCTTTTTTCTAAGGTGTTAATTAGCTCTTGTCCTCAGCCCTTCTGAGACTGCACTAAAAATTAGACTGACAAAAAATGGGAAAATTGTTTAGAGCTACAATGCAAGCAGTTACCAGACAGTACAGCTTTTAAAACACTCTCCAGTTAGAAGCATCCTACCTGAGTAAGGTAAATGGAGTTCTAGATCTCCTCAGTGCCTCCCACAGGTCTGTCATGCACACAACCTTTGTGCCCCCTTGAAGAAATCAGCCCAAGGGTGGGGAAGGCTCCCAGGTACTTTCAAGATGACTGCCATTGGCAGGAATGATGCTTTTAACTCCTGGGTTGTATAGAAACTGCTAGGACTTACCATGAGCCTTTAATATTAGCCAGAACTGGAACTCCAGGACAGAGTAAGCTAACTGCTTTCCTTCCCAGACCTCTGTCTCACTGTCACATTTCTGCGGCAACTGTGCTCAGCCTAGAACAAGAACACTCAAGCCTACACTGGTGGGTCCCAAGCTCTTCCCAGGGTACCCAGTATACCACTGGCTTTTTAGTTACTAGTCCTCAGGAGTTAAAACTGCAGGTGAAGGGGAAAGAAAATTCATCAATAGAACTTTCACTTGGAGGGCAGGACACTTTACAGAGGTGGGAACCTTTGAAAGTTTAATCCCTTGAGGAAGAGAGCTCAGTTTATCATTCAGTCCTCACCCCATCCCAGAGAGGTCCCTTACCCACGCCTGCATTATTGAACATGCCAGGAAGCACCAGCATGATGTGGTTGGGCCAGTACTTGCGGTACAGTGGCATCTCATATTCTTTGACCACCAGAAGGTGAAGGTGGCTGATACCCTCCATGGCGTGAAAAAGGTTTAAGAGTCCATGCTCATGGCGACCACTGGAAGGAGTGAAAATAGGGCTCTTCACTGCGTTCAAATTCTGTTGCAGGAAAGAAAGAGAAATGAAAATCCTTAGGTATAAGAAATTAGAGCACCAGGGCCTCTCTTCTGGCAGGGGTTAAAGTCAGCACCATGAAGGTATCAGCAGCCACTGCAGCACGAGTTCGATCCCTGCCTGGCCAGGGAGGGGACCCACATGGCGCAGCAGATCTCTCCTGCCTTGCCCGCTGCTCCCCTCAGCAGTATGTTTCAGTAGATCCACCTGCTCTGCTCCCCGCTCTGTCTCTGGTGAATCCTCTCACCCCCTGCAACCTCTGGCCTGCACCCCAGTTCTTGTATGCATAAATTTTAAAAAATCAGTCTTGAGAAAAAAAGAAACAGGACCAGATTTAGGCCTGTCAGTTCTTGTGTCTCGACACTATCACCCACCTTGTCTGAAACCAGAGGCAGCCGCATACTCTCCAGGTGTTTGCCCTGCTTGCTGAAGACAAAATGACTCTCTTTGGATTTAGGAATGATGAAATAGAGCTGCACCTCTTCTCCCAGCATAGAGGAAGAGAAGGTAAATGCATGAAGGGTGGAATCTGACATCTACATTTGCAAAGAAAAAAAAGAAAGTAAGCTCATAGTGTACAAACTTCCAGGCCACTGTTCAGAGAGGCTCACTAATCTGAACTGACACACGCCACCAGACCCGGCTCTGCACAATTCTGAAAGAGTTGGGAAGGTGAGAGTTGTTGTCTCTCAGTTGCTGCCGCCTGGCCCCTACAAGCCTCTCCATGGGTAGAGGGAGAGGTACCTGTTCTTTGCACTTTTCATATTCTTAGAACCAAAACTGCTCATTCTCACAGACATTAAATATACCAATGGGATGTCCTGCTCTGTAAACATCCTCAAAGTGCCCAGTTATAGGAAGAAAAACACTTCTACTTTACATGGGTCAAGTCAAATGAAGTCATGCCTCTTTGCCCCGACTTTTCCTGGCTACAAGCTGAAGAGGTCTGAACAGTCATTTAGCCTGGGAGTCTGTTTTACGGAAAGACAATTTAACCCATCAAAGCAAAATATAAATCTCATCTATATTTGAAATTGCTGTTGAATTCAAATGCTCTCTCACTAACCAATCTGAAAAATGACAAGGTCTTTACATGTTTTACAATGCAGATAATATTTGCCTTTATGAAAGAGCATTTCTTAGTGAAAGATCCAGCAACAGCTAGGATCCAGAAAGGTTTCCCAAGTGTTTAAAACTAATTTACATCTCTTAGAAAAGTAATAATATAATTTGTCCCTTAAACTCATTTCATTCCACTTCACAAGTGTGGGAATATGCTTAGTATTGTAACCACAGAAACCATATACTTGGTTTTCCATTAAGAAATTTTCTAAAAACATGATTTTTAATCATGTCTATAATTTTGTAAGCATTGTGAGCTGATTTGAAACCAAAAATTTTCAATAGCTCACCAAAAGTTTTCGACGATACCACAAAAACAGGATATAAAAGGTAACATACTCTAAGAGCAGAATGACTCAATACAGATTTTTGAGTCTATTCTTTCTAGTACCCTGTGGGGAACAGGTGAAGACCTGCTCCTCAAATTTGGGGGAAGTCCAGTCAGCAAACCCTATAGGAAGAGTTGTATTCAGAGCCAAGAAGTAAAAATCAAGAAGCTATGGAACTTAGCTCCAAAATACACACTGGAATTACCACCTTTGCTGCCTTTCCCATCTTTTGTACTTAAAGGTGAACTGACCAAAAAAGAAGCCAGGTATTATGGGGCATTGGCTTACATTCTGTGTTACTACTTCTCAGGTCTCTCTACAGTAAAGAGCAAACACTGATGCCACTGTATAACTGTACACCTAGTGGTGAAAACCATGTCACACTGGGTTAACCTGACTCGTTAACTGTCTAGTTAGGTGGTTGTTAGGTTCACGGCATAAAGGGCACACTCCATGGATTTGTTGGATAATGTCATTTTCATCAATAAGTCAAAGGGGGAAACAACCCTATTAACAAATATACCATAATATTCAGTTTTTTCCAGAACCTTATTCCAGAGAGAATATTAGGTACTCTCTAGCCTAAACATGTTACATGTAACTTTTGTTTCAATGAAGTGACAAAGCATAAAACCTAGCTGCTTCCCTTCTGTTCCCTCCCCTCCAGTCCTAGTAAACACAAAGCAGTTTTAATCTATCGTTTCATGCATTTTGCTTACCAGCTAGCACCTCCACCTCACAAATAAGCACTCCTTTGTCTAGGATGTGAAGCTGGTAGCCTTAATTTGCACCCCTTCCCTATGAGGCCCAGTGAGGTGACAGGCAAGGGCAAAGGAGGCTGCACCTGGGAAGCAGAGGTGAAGTCCATGTACTGGTGGCACTGCTCACAGTGGTGGAAGGTGTTGTACGCTGCGTATTTGGTCAGCATCATGGACACGGTTTCTCGTTTCCTGGGTTCTTCAACTTTGGACTCCTTTATTGCTTCTGTGTATAAAGGGGCAAAAACCCTTCCTGTGATGTGCATGAAGCCCCTAGACCTGGGAAGAAAGTCCCCTACACCCCCAAAGAGTGCTTCTAAGGATTCTATACCTTAAGCCCTGAGAGTCAGGTATGAAGGTGAAAAGGTGACAAGTACGTGCGTAGGAGAAGAGACAAGCAGACAGGCGGATTACTTAAATTCCCCCAGTCCTCCTGCCCTGACTCAGTTCCCCTTGACCTCAGAGAGTAAGGAAGCTTGGCTTGCACTGACCTTTCTTGACCCCTGACAGCTTCTCAGTATATACCAGGCTCATCAAACTGTACTTGGGATCATGCACGCTGACATCAAAGGGCATTTTACTGAAGCTCTCGATGTCAGGCCAGGGCTCCCCCTCTGACTGGCTCACTTCATTGCTTTCACTGTGATCTAGGGCAAAAAGAGAGAAAGTGCGCAGAACAGGCCAGTGACTGGTCTCTTGACCTCCATTCCAAGGGTCGGAGGTGACAGGTATTAGGAAACATAAGCCCAGGTGGGAAGACAAAGGCACTTCTGAAAAAGCAGCTCCACGGTGCTGGGGTAGAGGAGCCAAAGCTGTCCATGCAGACCCATGCCGGAGGGGTCAAGCCCTCACCAGCCCCCATCATCAGTCTCTCTACACACGCAGTTCTTGTGTAGAGATCCTGAACCTCCCCCATCACAACCCCCTCGAATTTCCCTAAAAGCTTTTTAATTTGGGGGTAATATAAATTCTTAGAATTTTAGTTGTGGGGTTTTAAGATACTGATTTGAACAATGCATTGGGCAAAATCCCCAGTCTGCTGCATATTAGAATCAGCTGGGATCCTGTCAAAACCCATGTGGTTAGGTGTTTCCTTATCTCCTTAGGTACCTGGCACCTGGTAATGATGTCTCAAATTCCTTAGGCGGTTCACAGATGCAGTCAAGTTTGAGAATCAGACATGAGTTTGAATCCGGATGGTGCCCTTTACAACTGCTCATCCTCACCCCACAGGGTTCCCAAATTCTTCTAAAAATGCCAGGTATTATGCTGCAGCTGCTCAGACAGTGGAAGGCATGTGGTGGATGCCCACTCATTATATTTATTGTCATCAATATACGTTATCAAGAAGCTTAAGGCAACTTTCAAAGGGTAAAAGGAAGAAAAAGCTTTCAAAAACAGCCTAGAGATTTGGATATTTTTCTAAAGCATACCCATGGCCAGCAGGCGCAGGAGATGATGTCGGACATCTCTTATTAGGAACTGCAAATCAAAACAATAATGACATACCTCACACCTGTGAGAATGGCTATTGTCCAAAGGCCAGAGACAACAAGTGTTGTCAAGGATACAGAGATAAGGGGAAAAGGGAATTCCCTTCCTCCCTCTGCAGTGCTGATGAAGTGGTAAACTGGTGCAGCTATAATGGAGACAGTATAGGGTTCCTCAAAAGGTTAAACATAGAACTATCATATGATCCAGCAATTGCACTTCTGGGTATTCATCCAAAAATTATGAAAACATTAACTTGAAAAGGTATGTGCGCTCCTATATTCACTGCAGCAGTATTCATAATAGCCAAGCTATGGAAACAATATAAGTGCCCTTGGACAGACGAGTGGATAAAGAAAATGTGGTTTGATTACACAATGGGATACTGCACAGCTATAAAAAAAATAATTCTTGCTATTGTGTCAAGGTTGGACCTTGAAGGGATTATGCTAAGTAAAATAAGAAGAAGGACAAATACAGATGATTTCACTCATGTAGAATGTAAAGCAACAATGCACGTAAACAAACACAATAAAACAAAAACAAATCCTTAGATTATGATTACAGAAAGGGGTTACCAGAAGGGATGAGAGTGGTGGAATGGGTGGGTCAATTAGATGAGAGTGGATGGAAACCAGACCTTTTGTGGTGGGGTGGGGTGGTGGTATATATTTGTTGACGTGTGAAAATGCAATCCTAAAACAATTCAAAAACCAACACTTACCTCAAAAAAAGCCTAATGGCAAGAAATACTGCTACTCTCTTTTTAATGTAACACTTTATTTTTTTATATCCCTGAACTAAAGTTTGTATTTTATTTACAAACCTAGGGTTTGGTCTGTTGGGGTTAAGGTGCCATGCCTCTCCGGAAAACCATCACATTCATCTGCACTAAAATGAGGGAGAAGCAATAAAACCAAACCAACACAGGCCAGGTCTACCAGATCACCCGCCTGCCTCACGCCATTTCCCTGGGGCAGATGATCAGGTCATTGGATGTGAAACCGTACTTGGAAGCACAGTCATGGCTACACGGCTGCTACCTGCTCATGCCCACTTTCTGGTCCTGAAGACCGAGCTGCAGGGAACATTGCTGACAACTGGGGTTAAGAATGGGGGAGCAGGGAAGAGGAGGAGGATTCAGGAGAGTCTTGGTTTGAAAACTAGCCCCACAGCTGCTGAGCACAAGCCCCTGTAGCTTACTGGAAAGGTGAAGATCTGTTTACCGTCAAGGGTCAGGGCCACAATTAGAAGTTTTCATTTGGGCCCTCCCTGGTGGTGCAGTGGGTTAAGCAACGCACTCTGAAGCAAACCGCAGCCACTGCAGCACAAGTTCGATCCCTGCTGCCTACCAGCGAGGGGACACACATGGCACACAGCGGACCTCTCCTGCCTCGCCCACACTTGCCCTCAGTGTGTTTCAGTCCATCTGCCTGTTCTGCCCCCTGCTCTGTCTGGTGCTGTAGGGTAAAGGTTGATCAGGCATTTCCACCCGCCCACCACTGATGATGGACACCTGTGGTGCTGCGAGCATTCCAGGGTGGGCATGCGCAAGTGGGAGCACCTGTGTTGGACACGGGCATAAATGGGCGGCGTCATGAGGACAGAACTGTGAGAACTGCAAGCACCAACAGACAGAACTGCGAGGAGAGAACCGACAGCAGCAGCAGCAGCGGCAGAGAGAAGCAGCAGCCAAGAGGGTGAGATGCGCCGGGGGCTGGGAGGCCTGCCAGCCTCCCGGCCCCCCTGCTTGCCATGTACCTGGCCACCTTTACCAAATAAAGTATGAAAAGCCACCGAGGGCTCCAAGACTCTCCTTCCCTGACCTGTCTGCCCAGAACCATCCCAAACCCTGCTCCAGTGCTACCACCTTCCTGCCTCTACAATTGGCGATAGTTGGCAGGATGGTTCAATGTAGACGGGTGCAGAGCCCTAAGAAGACTGCAGGAGGGACTGAGGGGTGGCAGGCCACAAACTTGTAACTTGGCAGAACAATGGCAGCACAGGAGGTGGCTGAAGACCAGGACGCTGCGGGAAGATGCTGCAGAAGCGCAGGAGGTGGACAGGTCCAGGAGCTGCGGGACAAGACCTCAAGTAGGACCGACCGACTGGGAGGAGGAGACATCTGCGAGGACCAGCCCATGACCCCTGAGGCAGCAGACCAAAAGAGGATCACGATTCAGAGCTCGCCCACTGCTGACAAAAAAAAGGACTAATGGACTGACAATCCTGTCAGAAGGCAGGTTGTGTTTGTGGGACCCTGAGGGTGGATGATTGTTTGTACACCCCAGGAGGCATGGCCAGTGGGCCTTGGTGGCCAAAAGCAGCCTGGGCATAGAAAAGCCCAAGAGTGGCAGAGGCAGGAAGCCCTC
>JAGFMF010011618.1:1337603-1391022 GCA_019455555.1 Galemys pyrenaicus | reverse complement strand
GCAGAGGAGAGGTTGGCAAAAGCTGGCACAAGTTGGGGAAACCCAAAGTGGCTGGTAAGCAGCCTGTTTGGTAAAGAAGGCCGATGAGTTTCTTAAAATTACCTGTAGGTGATGCCCCGCTTGTTAAGCAAGGGTGAGGAGCTGAGGAATCGTCCTTGGGGGACGGGAAGGGAACATGACTTGTGGTGGAGCCCACAGCCAAAGAAAAGGGGACCCAAGAGAGGCCGCATGTGGAGCTTGTATCCACGGATCCCCGACCCGTGTGTGCGTGCACAGGGTTGGCCTGAGTACAGGGGCTGCGTGTCACATTGGAGGCTATGAAAAGCCGAGTGTTGGAGTGACAGCAGAGAGTACCCTGGGGATTGGGCGATTACCCCCACAGTATAGAATCGCCAATCCCAAGAGTGAGAGCACCCTGGGGGTGGGTGCGGTGTGTGGCTTGTGGCTGAGACCAAACCAGAGAAGGCCAGGAAGCCTGATGACTTCTGGCGTGAGACGGCAGATGCCGTGAGTGGTTCCCGCCTCGCATGTAATCGGTGCCTTCGTAATCTTGTCTTTTGCCCCTAGGTTGGTGCCCTGCCTAGGTGTATGTGTTCATTTGCATTTTGTATTTTGCTGATTGCTTGATGGATAATTGATGTATGATTTGTATGGTGGAAAACCTGAGGGGGTGGACTGTAAAGGTTGATCAGGTATTTCCACCCGCCCACCACTGATGATGGACACCTGTGGTGCTGTGAGCATTCCAGGGTGGGCATGCGCAAGTGGGCGCACCTGTGTTGGACACGGGCATAAATGGGCGGCGTCATGAGGACGCCAGAACTGTGAGAACTGCGAGCACCAACAGACAGAACTGCGAGGAGCGAACCGACAGCAGCAGCAGAGAGAGAAGCAGCCGAGAGGGTGAGATGCGCTGGGGGCTGGGAGGCCTACCAGCCTCCCAGCCCCCCGGCACCCATGCCTGCCATGTACCTGGCCACCTCTACTAAATAAAGCATGAAAAGCCACCGAGGGCTCCAAGACTCTCCTTCCCTGACCCGTCTGCCCAGAACCATCCCGAACCTTGCTCCAGTGCTTCCATCCTGCCACTACAGGTGGGTTCTCACCTCCCCGCACCTCTGGCCTGTACCCCAATGTTTGTATGCATAAATAAATCTTTAAAAAAAAGTTTTCATTTCATTGTAGTCAAACCTGGATGCCTGACTATATCAAGATTCTCAGACTCTTTAGTTAAAACAGAAGCTAGAGTCTGACTTGCCAAGAAAAGACTTGTATCGAGATTACAAAGAGTTCCCTAAATCTTTATGCAGTAAAACACATGAGAATTTTAAATTTGAATGGTGTCACCACCCAAGCAATTAATCCACCTACCAGGGCTTTATCAAATGCCTCTTTGCTCAGCATCTTCCCAGAGGAGAGAGGCCAGAAGTGGGGAAGACGCCAGCTCTGGCCTCAAGTAGATGAAAATGACCACAGATTACCTACAATGACCGCTGGGCTCATTACACTCAACCAAGTCACCCTGCAGATTAGGCTCAGAAGACACAGGAAACCAGGTGTGGCATGAGCGCCTGCATCCCTGCCCCCGGGGCAGGACTCACCGGCGTTGATCTCTCCCTCGTCGTACACGTCCACCTCTAGGAGCCTGATGAGCATGCGGAAGAGGATCCTAAGGAACTGTAAATAGGAGCCAGTCTTTCCCACCTGCCGGAGAGTATTTTTATTGGGAAGGGGGAGGAGAGGAAGAAAGGGAGGGAAGAGAAAAGAGATTTCACACCCACGCTCTTCCGTGGCTCCACGGGCCTCTGAGAGGCCCTCGCAAGTCCTCCTCGCTCTGGGCTACACCCCGCCCCCACCCCCACGAGCTTCCCTGGCTTCTTCGCCTCTCGGCGACCCTGGGCGAGGAAAAGACTTGGCTCTGGTCCTACCTGGGGGGGCCCAGTCAGCAGCAAGCGCCGCGGGTGGCAGGTCCGGGCACCCGAGGCGGGGTCTGGCTGGTTGCTGTAGTCGGCGTGGTGCTGCCGCGCGGAGGTCCACTGGCGGTAGTACAGGGACTGCTCCTCGCTGCTCATCTCCTTGTGCAGCAAGGGCCGCAGCGAGCTCACCCAGGCCACGTCCGCGTGGGGCAGCAGCGCAGCAGAGGCGGGCACCTTGCCGCCCCTCTGGGCGCCCAGGAGACTGTAGGCCGCCTTGGATAAGATGACTATTGGGGGCAGGGCGCTGTGCAGGCTCCCGCAGCCCGGGATGGGCTGTACTGGCCACGGCAGGGCCCGGGCTCCCGAGCAGGATGACGAAGGCTTGGAGGTGGTGCTGCTCGCCATCTGGGGACCCAGGGAGTCACACTCCTGCTTTAAAGTCTCTCCAGCTCCCGCTATGCCTGTGGAGACCCCTTCATCCAGCCCCACGCTGTTGGCTGGGCTTTGGAAGTTGGGGGTCAGGGACGGCTTCTGGGACTTGTCGGCCATGCTGGAAGAGCTCACTCCATTCTCCATGATGGAGCCTGGAGAGGAAGACAGAGCCCACCCCATGCCCACCCCGTTACCAGCGTGTCTCGCAACCATCCCAGACCGGGTAGGAGGTTCATCACCGGTTCAAGCAGTCTCTGTCTTCGCTGCCCTCACGCTATCCCTCACACTCCCCCGCACCACACCACCCCGCCGGCGTCCCGGAGAGGCTAGCTTTATACACCTCGGGCGTCAGCCCAGGTGCGTCCACTTGCGCACGCCCACCCAGGCATGCGCACAGGTTTCCATCATTACACCAAGGGTGGAAAAACCTGATCAACGTTTACCCTACACAGCGCCAAGGTGTATCCCCCCAGGCTCCCGGCACTTCTGGAAAGGAGGAAAGGCCAGAAGCCAGCTGGGACGTGACTGCTCCTCCAGTTGCATAAACTGATAGAAAATTCCCCTTGGGCCTTCTTCCCTGGCTTTTCCTGGCCCCCAGGCACCTGTGGGGTTTGCCAGTGGGAGACACCAGCAGGAAATGGGTGATTTATTCCCTGGCTCTTCCCCTACTTAGCCACGGGTGTCTCTACCCTGACTACAGTGCACGTCATGCCCCTGCCAGCTTCTCGGTTCCGGTAACTGCCCCCTCCCTCAGCTTCTTCTATCCCAGTTTGGTCCAGGCACCCTGGGGTTGACCCACCATCTTTTGTCACCTTTCTAAATCCTGCCTGCATCTTTGAAAAATAGTTCCCTTATTAAACTCTCCTAAATCACCTAATTTGAATGTGTCATGAGATTTACTCCAGACCCCGTGTAGGGTCGGAGGAAAGTTATCAGGCTTTTCCGCCCTCCCTCCTTTGGTGTAATGATGGACACCTGCGGTGCTGCACGCGTGCCTGAGTGGGCATGCGCAAGTGGGTGCACCTGGGCATAGACACGGGCGTATAAGGGCGGTGTCACAAGGACGCCAGCAGCACAAGGGAAGCAGAAGCGGCAGAAGAAGCAGAGATGAGAGGCTAGAGGAGCCCAGAGAGTGAAGATGCACTGGGGGCTAGGAGGCCTGCCAGCCTCCTGGCCCCCGGGACTCCCTGCCTGCCGTGTATCTGGTCGTCTCTGATAATAAAAGCCTAAAAAGCCACCCAGGGCTCCAAGACTCTTCCTTGACCCGTCTGTCAGTATCATTGAGAACTTGCTCTGTGCCCTTGCTGGCACCACACCCCGACCAACAAAGGTCGGGCTAGGATGCTCCACATCCCCATTCCAGTGGACCCTTCTGTAGAGTAAATGAAAATTATCAGGTTTTTCTGCCCTCCCACCATTAGTGTCAATGACAGATCCCTGTGGCCCTGCAGGCACACCTGATGGCAGGCACCTGAAGTGGGGTGGGGGGCATGCTTAGCTGGGTGCACCTGTGCTGAAAGACTAGGCTGATAAAGGCGGCATCATGGGGATGCCAGGAGAGAAGCATAAGCGGTAGAAGCATTAGAGAAGAAGCAACTGCAGAAGCAGAAGCAGCAGTCCAGAGAGTGAAGATTTGCCAGGGGCGAGGAGGCCTGCCAGCCTCCTGGCCCCCCAGCCTCCCCACCAGCCAAGTACCTGGTTGCCTCCAATGCAGAAATATTAATAAAAGCCTGAAAAGCTACTGAGGGCTCCAGGACTCCTCCTGGACCCGTCTGCCCAAATCCTAGAGAACCTGCCCCGTGCCTTCCTGCCCCTACACCTTCCTTCTTGGGTCTCAGGGTCCCAAGGTTCTGACTGTGGCTAAACTTCCCTGACTGCAGCTACTTCCAAGGATCCGCAACCAGTGTGGAGACTGTCTCTGTGTGAAGGGGGATGGAAGCAGAATTACTCCCAATGAGGTGTCTGCTCTTGCCTGAAGATTTGGCCAGTTTCACTTCAAATATATTTTTTCCTTTAATAGCTCAGCCACTTTCTGGTTTGAAGACAAGCCAAATGCTCATTGTCTTCAGGACTGAGAGCTTCTCAGGCATGTCAAATCATGAGCTTGCGGGTCCTAGATGAAGAGCTGGTACCTGCAGGTTACTGAAACCAAGTCACCCCGCTTCTCATCTGACTTTTGTGCCTTTCCATCTTGTATGGGAGCTTGCCTTCTCTTGCACCTGCACCTCCCTGAGAACTCCCAGTCAGCCCTGAGCTGGGGTGGGAGCAGTTGGGGTGAGAGAGGTGTGTATGTGCTCTGAGGTGTGAGCACAAGCTGGCAGTCACATTGTCCTAGGAAGGAAGTAAATTCTAAATAGCAGAAGGCAAACCATTATCTTTGTGTGAGTTAATCAGTCAAAACAGTTGAGCTTCTGGGGCAACTCTAGAAGTGACCAGGAAGGAGGGGGCTGATTAAAGTACCACAGGAAGGAAAACAAATTCCCCCTCCCCCCCTCCACTCCCTTCCCCTCCTCACCTTCCCCTCACTGATGCTGGAATCTTAAACTTCTATTAATAGATGTGATATTTTTCTCTCCCTTCCATTACCCTTTATATTATCTGCTTTGAACCTTTTGGCTTTCTTTGCCACAGGTTGTAGAAAATTGGGGAGCCTGTTGTGGTGGGGTGGAGGGTGGTACAGCCCTGATCCATGACTGAAGGGGAGCAGCTGGGCAAACTCAGTAGAAGGACAGTCCTCGTGCCTTCCAGGCTGAGGGTCACTATAGAGAGACAGGAAACCCTGCAGTGTCTGCCTGTTCAATTTCCCCAGAGATATCAGCAGCTGCTGACAGAAAGAAAAGTGTGTGTTTGCATGTAAGGGGTTATGTGAGGGAGGGACATGTGGGAAAGGAGGAATGTTGAGAGTTATCACCTCTTGTGGTGGGGTTCAGTTTCATTTTTAATATCTTCTCTATACTTTGTTACATTCTCTGAGTTTTCTACATTACAACATTATTTCATAATCAGAAAAAAATCTAAGTAGTGCTGTATTCATGTAATATAACTTAGAAGAAAATTTACTGCCATATGGACCACATTGTAATGCTACCAGAGGGACTGGCAGGCTGCACGTGGGTCATCTGCCAAGCAGAGGCTCCAGAAGAGCCACCATTTTACTAACAGGGCCACTATGTATTTACAAAAGTCATTCATTCATTCACTAATTCAGTCAGCAGGTACTAAGCTAATAAGCACAAACTAACAGCTTCAGGATCTAGAAGAAAAAGAACTTTTACGCAAATAACAGTTTCATGACATCTATGAGGTGATTATGGGTGGGGAAGATTAATGAAAACAGTGCAGATTGGACTGATAAGTTCATTAAGTGTTTTTTTAAAAAAGATTTATTTATGCATACAAGAGATGGGGTACAGGCCACAGGTTTGGGGTGCGAGAGGATTCACCAGAGACAGAGTGGGGAACAGAGCAGGCAGATGGACTGAAACACACTGCTGAGGGGAGCAGCGGGCAAGACAAGAGAGGTCTGCTGCGCCATGTGGGTCCCCACCCCTTGCACCACTAGGGAGGCCCTTCGTTAAGTGTTTACCCAGAGAAGTATCTTGTGAGTGTTCACCTGTCACATCTCCAAAGAAACTCTGCCAGGAACTGAGGTCTGCACAGGCCACCTGAGCCACCCAGGGCTCCTCTGCCTACCCTCCTCACTCCTGTCCTTCACCCCTTGACAGAGAAAAGAAAATACTGACCTGAGGTTCCAGTGACAGCACTACTATTGCTCTGGGGCCTTTCCAGGTCCGTCAGCAGTTCATCGGTGTCATTCTCGCTGATGGTGGCTCTCTCCTGCTCCTTCCCACTAAGGTCCAGGGCCACCGCAGGCCCCCGGATGACCTCTTTTGAGACATAGCAGCATGCTAGACCCACTTCTTGCTCCAAGGCAGTGCGTGTTAAATAACTTGAATCAATTAACCGGAGGTCACAGTATTTCAAAGACCTGGACAAAAGTAATGTTTTCGGTGAGTCCACCTGGCCGCACACTGTGTTTATATGTATAGACGGCTGGACAAATCACACAATTAAAATGATGGGTTTCAGTGTCACAGAATCTTTGCTCTAAATCAGTTCTTCCACTTTCTACCTGTTAGGATCTCTGGCTAGTCATTGGATATGCTCCAAGTATAAAATAATAGTGCCTGGCTCGTAGGGTTATTGTAAGGAATGAAGGTATGATCCATGTAAGGCCACTAGGAAAATACCTAACTCAGTAAGCATTTAGTGAGTGCTATTACTATTGTGGTTGGCTTCCAATCTACAGGCCTTAGAGTCTTGAGGGAGCCTGTTGGGAACAGCAGATTGAGAGATGTAAGTCATCCAAAAAAAAAAAAAAAAAGTCCTCATTTGGAGCAGATGCCTTCCTCCGCCTCTCACTCTCTTGCTTTGAATCTCATGTACTTGTTACCTGAGGCTTCCTCCCATTGCCTGCATTGCAAGGTGGTCTCTGGAAAGTCAAAAGGAAGGCTCAATTTCTTGTATTCTTGAGTAAAACAATTCTCTTCTCACTTGCCAAATGAATGATATGGGTAATTATCAGACAAGCACAATCATGAGTTCAGCTGGATGACTAGTGAAAGATGCAAACTAATTATTTACACTGTACCTGGGAAATGTTTCTCCAAGAGGATCTTTGCCAGTTAATATCACAATACAAGGCAGACCTTCTAAATCTTGATATGTCCGAGGGATCCACTCGTCTGGTTCGTTTCCTCTCCAAGTCTGAAGAAAGGAGCCATATGACAAAGTCAAAACCCCTTATCTAAGTTTCTACTTTTTAAAAGGTCCAGATTTCTAGGTCCAGATTTTATACATTTGTGCTTCTAAATGACTTTTGGTAAGTGTGTGTGTGTGTGTGTGTGTGTGTGTGTGTTAAACATATATAAGCAACTCTTAGAAGAATGGCCTTTAATTTTTTTCTCAGTGGGATAAAATAGGAGATCTTGGTGCATTACCCACACTGAGCAGAGAAACATACAAGGAATTCAAAGTAAAATATACCATCAGTGATACAAACCTTATGGAAATCCTGGTTAAGCTACTTGACTAAGTATATTTGACTAAGCATATTTTCTTTATATAATGGACAAACTATTGGGATTGATGACAAAAAAACACAGTTTAGCTGTAAATAATAAAAGAATCTCAACAAAACACCATTAAAAGAGACATTTTTGTTAGCTACCTCTGATGACTATTTTTCCTTTTCTTTTATGATCTTCAAGTTAACTGACAAGTAACTATTGGCTTAGGGCCCCAAAGAATGTCTCTCAAGAAGGCTGAATAAATAACCAAATCTGGACTAAGAAAAAAACCTGCTTCTCAGAAAGGTGAAGCAAAAGTTTCACAAAAAAAATCTATTAGTATGAACTTCTTGAGAATATTAACACATATAAATATATATACATGTGTATCTTTAGTAAATATGAGTTTCAATGAAAAGGAAAAATTCTCACCAACTTGAAGGATGTTCAAAAGTGAAAATATCTCTTGTATTTGTCTATCTTAGAGCAGAAAGAAAGTAGACCATCTCTTAAGTAGGTAAGAGTTCTGCTTTTTATAAAGTGTGTATTTAGCTATGTCAGCTCTCTAGCAGGAGTTATAAGAAATAAGCTGACATTTCTGATACTACCTCAGGGAGCAAGAGACTAAGAAGTGAGGTGTTAAGTAATACCTATGATTCCATTTTAAAATAGGCTGTTACTTTCTCTGCTAAACACAAAATGAAATAAAAAGGAATCACAGGGCAAGAAATAATATAGGGTTTGATTAATGACTGGTTGATGTCTGCAAAAAAGCAGTTTTAGTAATTTGTAATCTGGTAGAGACGTAATCTGATTGCCCAATCATATATTTTTGCAAGCTCGGGGAAACCAGTGGCTCTACATAACATTCTAAGTTTGAGAGACTTTACATGTCTTAGAAAATCAATTTGTCTAAGAGATTTTTATTAGGAGAAAGATTTTCTACAAAAATTCAACTTTTCAGTCAAAGGGAACCATAAGATTACCAGATTAAAGCAAACCATTCTGAAAACTGGAATCATTTCACTTAAAGCTTTCTCATTGACTCATGATATCCTGGCAACTGGGTTCTCCCTGAATATATTTTATCTCCCAGGAATCATCATCCATAGGTCGGGATTCCACCTATCATGGTGGTCAGGTTAGGATAATGGGGAAAATACTATGATTTACTTCATAAAAAGATTAGTAAATAAATCTTGACCAATCAGAGCTAGCCAAAGCACTATGTTTTTCCTTCATATTGTTACTTGTGATGAAAGATGGATGCAGTTCTTCTATGAACAACTATGGCACCCTCAGGGTGATTTTACTGCAGGGACATTGTTAAGACAACAGAAAAGATGGGTAAGCACTGAGCTGAAGAGAAGTATGGGCTCAAGGACAAGAAAATCGAAGCTTCACAGGCCTTCTGGGAGAATTGATTTATTTAGATTAAACCTTGTATCCTTCTAAAGAGCTTGTCATCACTTAAAAGTTGACATAAGATAATCAGGGTTAAACACAAAATAAGAGCATCTATTGGGGAAAGAGGCATTGCATTTCACTAAAGACGAAATGAAAGGCGCACTGTGCCTTCCCAACGATGGTAAAGGAGGCTGGTAACTCAGAAATAAGAGGTGAGCAGAGACCACTTGGCAAGTGGCAGCCTTATTTAGGATGTTAACATCCTAAAGGGATTCCATAATTTCACTTTTGTACAAATAGACCATACAAAATAGATGGATTGATGTGATCCAGAAGTTCTGACACTATGGCAATCTCTTGTGTGGTTGGTATCTAACAGTGCTCATATAAATTATGTGAAGTTTAACTGTCTTGTGAGATAATTACTTGAGATCCCCTTCACGCATGGCACGCTCTCTGAACAGCTAGACAGGCCATTGCTCCTTAACAGCCCTGCAGCTGATTCTGATGTTTTAGCAGGCAGGTTAAGAATGTCAGGTCTTGAGTCCACCGATCCAAAAGAGCACCTGTACTCCTAAGTTTATCGCAGCACTATTTGTAATTGGTAAGACCTGGAAACAACCCAAGTGCCCAAAAGTGGATGACTGGATCAAGAAGATGTGGTACATATACACAATGGAATATTATTCAGCAATCAAAAATGAGAAACTAGGGACATTTTAGAAACATGGATGGAACTAGAAGGAATTATACTCAGTGAAACAAGTCAGAAGGCAAGAGAAAAATATCGGATGGCTTCACTATTAGGAGGAACATGAAAGAACAACAACAACAATAAAGAATAAGCTCAAGGAAATGGGCAATTATAACCAAAAGCAAACAAAAAACTCAACAAAACTAAAGGGACCATGGGTGGGGGGAGGCGGGGAGAGCAAAGACGGGGATGTGGGCAGAAAGAGCACAAGGGACAGAGGTGATGGTGCACGGGTGGAATGGTGGTGGGTGCTCCCTGGGGAATACAAATGATGTAAAATATAATTAATAATAATAATAATAATAATAATAAAAGAACATCAGGTCATAATGCTGGCTTCAAAACTTTGGCCAGAAGACAAATTACTTAGGATTTCCTGACTTAGACATAGTGATTAACACTTCTGAAGGGTGTAAAAAAATGACAAAAACTCTAAGTTATGACACTTGTCAGTGTCGGTGGAGATCCAGAGAAGCCCCTGCAGAATCACAACCTTTTAGACCATCTCCCTGAAACAGGTGTGAAGGACTTCACAGAACAGCACCCATTATTTGCTTTATCAGATGGTTCATCATTAGCATCATTCAAATTGTCTCAAGATCTATGTCTCAATGAGTTAAGTCTGTAAGGAGAATTTCAGAACTCATTTGCTATTCATCCTAGGAATTCCACTGTAGCATGACCCATGGCTGTAATATGAAACTATGAATACTATATCTATATGTGAAATAGAATTAGAACTTCCACTAAGTATGGGAGACTATTTTAGATTTATTGCAATCTTACACAAGATATTTTATTTACTATTTGGATTATTCCATTTAGGTTAGCAAATAGAATAAAATTAAAAGTTTACATTTGCAAAATGCTTTAGGGACACTAATAATCCCAAAGTAGATCTCTTGGAGATCATACAATCCAAGCCTGTCATTTTGTATTTGGGAAATGGCAGCCCAGGCTAGAAATGCAAATCCCCCAAGATTATGTGCTTGCTTTTCATAGAATTTGTGCTGGTCTAGAATTTTTGTTAACCCAACAGCTCATTATTTAATGTATAGATACTATGTTGGTTTAACTTAGATACGGTGCTTAGCTAGGTACCATACCTACATATATATGTATATATGTATGTGAGTATTTTATCAAATGCCCTTTAATGGCTAGGCCACATCGGATTCTCAAAGTTCCCAGAAAAACCTGAGCAGGGCATAGTAGGGAGTTAGATTAGTTGATTTAGGAATCCTACCCCCTCCCAAACTTAACAGGGGGCGCTTAGGAACAGCAATCAGTTTCTGGCCATGCAGAGGGCAGTGGGCTTGTTCATGCACTGTATTCCTCTCTAGGAGGCTTGGATAAGCCTCAGTACAGCCCAAGCCTCGGGGCTGAGGGTCAGAGTAACCGAAAGAAACAATACACTGTTGAAGATCCACATGCAAAAGGGTGGGGAATAGTCTTATAGGAGTAGTGAAGATAAAGGAGAATACTTTACCGACTCTAGACATGAGCTGATAGGCTAGATGGACAGAAAAGGAATAGTGAATTGATAATATTTAAAGGCATACCCCACAGAGACCGGAGAGAACAACTTACCTTTTTTTTTCTGAGAAAACAGATGGCCGTGGGCTAGCTGCATCTTGAACAAGGTCAATAAACATGGGGTCAAATTGGGTCATCTCATTTTTGCACCTGCAGTTGGAGAGCATGGAAGACCAACTGCATGCACATGCTAAAAAGGGGCTTCACAGAATCTTAGTAAACTGTTTCCAATTAGGAAAGAGAACATGTCCCTTCGTTTAGCCTTAATATTGTCATAAAGATCAAATTGACACATGTGCAAAACTCTATTAAAGTCAGGCCTCTGTGCCACCTATGTGGGATTCCTAGAAAACAGAAACAAGTGGTATGCTGAAGGAGAAACGTCTGTCCATGCTAACCTTTAATCGCGCCACAAAGTGAGTTGCAACACTGAGTTCAGATGCAGGATTCCCAAGGATGATCTCAAAGCGGTACTGCAGACCCAGCTTGTCACGCACCTCCTGCAGCCGCTCCTTGGCCAACATCCCCAGCTGCACAGAGGGCACCCTGATAATGAGCATGTGTCCTCTCCCACTTTTGTTTTTTCCTGGGGAGCTGATGAGGTCGTCCATAATGCTGAGCGTTTCTGGGGTGCTGTGGTCTCGAAGAGATGCCATGGTGGTGAGAGCCATCAGAGCCTCCGAGTACTGCTGGATGAGAAGGTAGCAGCGGATGACCATGCTGTGCAGCCTGGGGTACCTTCAAGAGAACACAGGAGGGAGCCGGCATTCAGGCAGCAGGACCAGCTGGGACAGCAAGGTCTGTGCTAGAAGGCGTAGTAGTGAGGGGCTATGACCAAGCATACACTTGAACTCTAGAATGACCTTGGAGCCCACATCACCTGAAGGAAAAGCTGAGTCAGAACCTGTAGGGATAGGTAGGCACTGTAAGTTTAGGGACAGTCTAGTGACTGTTGCTTCTCCAAATGTGCTCTCTGGACCTGCAGCGGCACCTCACAGGAGCTTGTGAGAAATGTCAAATCCCTAGCCCAGACACACTGAATCAAAATCCATAGCAATCCACAGAATCCACTGACAAGATCCCAGTGATCTGTATACATATTGAATTTTGAGGAGCCTGGGTCTAGTCAGGTTGATTGCTGACAGTCATAATGGACCATCTCTATATCCTAATCTCTTGCTGCGGGCACTGTGTCAGAATGGTTGTGTTGTCGGCTTATTCCTCAGACTTAAGATCACAGTAAAGCAAAAAGACTCATGCTATGGTCGTGGATGATCAGAAATAAAAAGTATAAATATGATTACTATTTTGAGATCAGTCCCACAGGGAACAGTAACTACATTGTTGATAAAATATGCCTTTCTGCTAGAGGAAACTTGGAGCTGACTGGAGAAATAGCACCCCCTAGTGGTACGGCCTCCTATCACATGAACAGTGAAGGCAGCAGGGGAGATAAAGAGTAGGGGTGTCCTCACCTCATTCCATCACCCATGGAACACTCCCTCTCCCCTGACTTGGACTGTCAAGTACGAGGATCACTTTGTTCAAACTGGCAGTTTTTACAGTCAGAAAGTAAATCACATAAATGAATAAGTTTATTTGCTTTTCCTCAAAAAGTCAGGTCTACTGACAAAATGAGTAAAAATGGGCACAGGGGATCCATTGCAGGCAATGAAAAGGAGTGGGTTAAGAAGAGTCTTTGGCAAAGCGAGGCCCTTGCCAGAGGCTGGACGAGTGTCTTGTGGAGCCTGGCAAAATGAAGATGAATCTGTGAACTTGTTTTCTGATTCCCAGCTGGGAGCTCGTGGAGCCACTGCGTAGCTGGGTAGGCTAATGGGGGATTCACCTGTTTCACTTTAAAATTATATTAGAGTGAAAGAAGTAGCCCGCTGGCCTTGTACAGAAAATCCCATGGTCATCAGATGAACTGTGTGATATTGAAATACTTTAAAGCTGGAAAGGAACACAGATGTCCTAGATTCTGAGCACTCTACCTTCTCCTAGAACGAGAATGAGTTAAGGGGCAGAAAGAAACTTACCAAAACCATCCAATTAGTCAGAGACAGAACTGAGTCTAGATTTCATTCAGATCTCTGACAGTATCTTCCTAAATTGCAAAGATTTAGATTAGGGCAAAGCAAAGAAATCAATCAATTCTGGGCAGTTCCTTCAAGTGTTCAATAAATCATAGCTATCATTAGCCTGAGGTGACTAGGTTGGAGGAAATAAGCACAGATGATACATGTTTCAAACTTAACTTTTTTGATGAGTTATGTAGGAAAGTCAAATATAGAAAAAATGGTAACTTTCATATGCCGGCATTTAAATTTCATATTCTGAAAGAGGCATGATGTGATCTGGTATGTTTACTTCAAACTATATGAAATTACATAGATTTGTAAATATTACAAGAGTTGTAATAGGGGTTATGTAATATGGGTTATGAAACTCTGCCTGGTGTTACTGGAAGGAAAGAGACATTCCAAGTTGGTGGATGGGATAGGTGGGGTGAAAACATTTAAAGGAGAGACTCATGGGCTGATTTTGGAAATCTAAGATCACATTACTAAGATTACTGCGAGAAGATTAATGTCACAGTATCAGTTAAGTCTCCTCAAACCCAACAGCTGCAGAAATATAAGCCCCTATTTCAGGTCTGTTCCCGTCTCCTGACACAGCACTATAATTTGCTAGAGAGGCTGCATCCACCTGTCCTCATTTTTCTTTTTTTTCTTAGCGAAGTTACAGTATAGGTTGTTAAATAGATAACTTGTGATCAGTTGGAGTTAGTTTAGAGAAGTTCAGCTACTAAAGATCAGAATGTACCTCATCATGTAGACCCCACTTGCCCCATCATTGGCAGATCAGACAGAATTTTGTAGTGAGGGGCAAGAGGGAGCTATTAGGTGAGACAGACTCTAGTACATCTATGTGCTCTTTGAGTTTATGATTCAAGGTCAGAGAACCATTCTTTCACTCTTTTAGAATTTGACCTGGAACTGGGGAATAAAAGACTGAACAGTCATAATCCTTAACAAGAAAGGCAGGGACTGGAGGAAGGGTAAGGACACTGAACTCATTTAAACGACCTGATTGCTCTTTAATTTTCTCCAGTCTACACTTCAAATATCTTAGTAAAATTTAATCATTAAAGTCATCCTGGGTTACTTGCTTCTGGTAGACAGAAGAGAAAAAAGGAGAAAATATCACAGTGTGGGGTGGACGGTGGGGGAAGCCAAACCTTTAAATATGGTCTTTAATAAGCAAGGTCCTCTCTGCCCATGTAGTCTTGGGTGGAAGCAATGGGAGAGAATTTAGAACATGGAAAGAGGTTCTGCATTCCACTTTGGGTTGCTAGTTTTTTTTGTAGGCCTTCCATGGTCATAGAAAACCCATATTAGGGGCCTCCCTGGTGGCGCAGTGGGTTAAGCAACGCACTATGAAGCAGACTGCAGCCACTGCAGCGCGAGTTCGATTCCTGACACAGGCCAGGGAGGGGACCCACATGGTGAGGCAGACCTCTCCTGCCTCGCCCGCTGCTCCCCTCAGCAGTGTACTTCTGTTGATCTGCCTGTTCTGCTCCCCGCTCTCTGTGGTGAATCCTCTCACCCCCCTACACCTCTGGCCTGTACCCCAGTGCTTGTATGCATAAATAAATAAATCTTTTAAAAAAAAAAGAAAACCCATATTAATACAAGGTCATCTTAGGAAAGGCTATTTTTATTCTGCCTTCACATGCCATCTGCACAGCCCAGGCTCCACCAAATTCCCTGTGCTACTGACACAAAAGACTTGTGACTATTTTATATCAACATATGCAAGTACAGCTAAAGAAAAAACAGAAGGTCCTTATTTACCTTTCAAGAAGAGTGTTCACCATTTTTTCAAACGTCTCATCACATCTCAGAAGTGGGCTTGTGATTCCCCACTGCAGGGACTTACTATACTCATTTAAACCAAAGTACAGCTTCTCCTCACAGCTCATGTCCTCCTGATTCAAAACACAGAGTAAACCCAGTGAGAACAAGATCCAATGTGTCTTATTTTTGAGGGGGGGAAGTCCCCGTAATAGTTTATTTCCTGGGAGTTTAAAAAAAATTGTGAGTAAACAGGTGTGACTACAGCAAACTACTACAAAGCTTCTATATAGTAAAAGAAACCACCAATAAAATGAAAAGCAAATGTATGGAACAGGAGAAAATATTTGCAAACCATATATCTGATAATGGGTTAGTATCTAAAATACGTATGTTAAAAACTCACACAACTCATTAGCAAAAACAAGCCAATGAAAAAATATGCAGAGGAACTAAATGGACAGTTTTCCAAAGAAGATCTACAGATGACCAACAGGTATTAGAAGAGGTGCTGGACATAACTAATCATTAGGGAAATGCAAATCAAAACCACAATGAGCTATCACTTCACACCTGCTAGACTTATAAAAAAGAGATTATAAAAAAGAGATTATAAAAAAGAGATAACAAGAGTTGGTGTGCATGTGGAAAAAAAAGAACTCTTGTGCACTGTGGTGGAAATACAAGTAGGCATAGCCCCTGTGCAAAAACAAGTTTCTTCAAGAAATTAAAATTAGAACCATTCAGCAATTCCACTCCAGGTATTTGTCCAAAGGAAATAGAAACAGGATATTGGAGAGATAGCTACAGTTCCATGTCCACTGCAGTATTATACACAGCAGCCAAGACAGGGAAACAACCTAAGTGTCCATCAATGGACGGATAAAGATGAAGTGACCTTGCTTTCTCTCCCTTCCTACCAACCCCCATCCAGAAAAAATTTTCCTGACATACAGATTTTATCAAATTTTTATGGAGGCAAGGTTTTTTCTAAATACAGTGATTACAGTGATAAAATAAAAAAACAAAATCCTAGAGCAGAAGTAAAGCATATCCACATTAAAGAAAAGACAACACAGACTCCTAACAAAGCATTTTTCACAGAGAATCGATTTTGTTATGGGTACCTAGGTTTTCAACTAAATGAATCATAAATCACAGGTTTTCTGACTCAACTGAAGCAGTAAATTTAACATTTAACATTTAAACCTGACTGGCCGAAACACAATGTAACTTACGAATGTGGTGATGGCTAGTAAGAAAACCCATAGAACTCATTTAAAAAATTCTGTTTTTCCCTGACAACTAAGCCAAGCTCCCCTCAGAATTTGCTCAAATAAATGTAAAGAAAAGAGAATTAATTTAAATAGTTACAATAGTTGAAATTTATTGCCAGGACCAAGCACCAAAAGCAAAGCATTTTAAGAAATGGAAGCAATGTAAATCCAACTAAGGGGGGGGGGAGGGAATGTCCCAGCTACTTAGCGAAAGCTGTTCTTCACAGCTAAGCAATAAGTTTGATTAAATAAAATCATACTAATTTACATAGTATGTGTATACACACACACACATATAAGCATTGAATATGAAGGAAAGTTCTGTTTGCAACAGTATGGATGAAACTTGAAAGCATTATGCTAATAAATAAGTTAGAAAAGGTGGTCTCCCTGGTAGCTCAAGGAGTTGAGTCTGGCAGTATGAAACTATTCGTACCCACTGTGGCATGAGTTTGATCCCTGGCCAGGGAGCTGACCCACATGGTGCAGCAGACCTCTCCTGTCCTGTTGGCTGCTCCCCTCAGCAGTGTGTTGCAGTGGATCTGCCTGTTCTGCTCCCCACTCTGTCTCTGGTGAATCATCTTACCTCCCCCCATTCTGGCCTGCACCCCAGTTTTTGTATGCATAAATACTTTTAAAAAGTTAGAGAAAGGCAAAAATTGGGTGTTATCACTTCTATGTGGAATCGGGGGTGGGGGGGTGGGGAAAGCAAACTCAGAAACAGAGAAGAAAGTGGTTGCCAGTGTAGAGAAAATAGGGAGAGATTGGTGAAAGAGTATAAACTTTGATCTCTGAGATGATTAAGGTCTGAGGAGCTGATGTACAACATGGTATCTACAGTCAACAATAATGTATTACATTATTGAAATTTGCTAAGAGAATATAAATGTATTCATGAAAATATGTACATATAGACACATGATGGATGTGTTAATTAAATAGATGGAAAGACTTTTTACAATGTATATGTACATAAAATCTTCATGATATATGCTCTAAATATTTACAATTTTATTTGTCAATTACACATCAGTAAGACTGAAAAAATTGCCTTTTACTACATAATCTGACACGAACTCTACAATCTTCTCTGAGGCACTGAAATTTCCATGTACTTAAAATGAACTTCATATGTGACTAGTGAACCATTCATATGCTTTCTAACCAAATAGTAACTGCATAACGATTTTTTCTCTTTGTTTTAGTTGGACACTTTCTGAGGAATAGCATTTTTTTTTTTAAGTCACGCAGTCACAATGTCAGATTTTTTTTTTTCCTCTTGGAGCGGCTCTCTATAGTAACATAGGGGATTTACAGACCTCTTGAGATTGACAAGCTAAAAAATTACAAAGAGAACTTAACTTTCCTGACATCATTTAATGATGGTATTCATACATGCTTATCCTTTTATAACCAAATGTTATTTAAAAACAGAATGTATATAGCTTTCTATCTTCTTAAACAGAATATGCAGTATTTAATTTTTTCTCCTGGATGTCTTAGTTATCACTACGGAAATGAATAACTATTTGAGAGACAACAGAGACTCCCTCAGACAATCCTAAAGCATGTGACAGCCTGCCTTTAAGTAGCCCCAGAACATTAAATAAGATTTATGAGTTCATGAATCTTTTTCTGTATTAATTTTACAGTCATTTCTTCTTGCTGTCATGTTGCTTGTGTTTTAGTCTCACTTTTGTTATTTGTTATGTATTAGTATTTTTATTTGCTCTCCAACTCATTTTAGAAAGGTAATAGAGCAATTTAAACCATATAATAAGATTAAAGCAAATTAGGCAACCAGAGGGAGAATAAGTAAGGTTAGGAGAAATAAGATTAGGTCAGAGGTTAATTCAACACTCCTAAGGATGCTTACCAGAAGCTTTTGTGCATTTGTTGGACGTGGCCTACACATTTGGTTCTGAGTTTTTTAGTAACCCATCTAAAGGAATAAGCAATAATGTGACTTAGAAAGGCCCTATGATAAAAATAAAGCATTGACAACTTTTAATTTTTTGAGGACCCCAAAGATGTAGTTCATCCTGTTTGGAACAAGATGGTATTTGAGAGTAAATTTATTTTACAAAAGGACCAGTCTTATAAATACTGGAGCGTTAGAGCACAGATTGAGTGACATCTATTTCAGAGGCTTAGAGGCCTTTTTGTTAGTTTATTTCGTTCTAGGTTCTTGGCTATGCTCTGGATAGATGTGTCAAATAAGTCAATTCAGGCTGAAAAAGTCACTCATTTCATTTCCTTCCTTACCTAGGCTGATGAGTAGCATAGAGTGAGTGAACAGGTTTCCTCTTATACGCACCCCTCACATTCTTTCTCATCTTTGGGAAAATATAAGACCCTATTCCAGGCCTGCTCTTTCTCTTGATACACTATATATACTTTGCTAAATAGGATGCACCCAACTGTTCCCATTTTATTTGCTTAGCAAAATCATAGGATAGGTTAAATAAATGGCTTGTGAAGTCAATGTGGAATTTAAGAATTAGAACTGCTAAAAGAATTAGATATAGTTTCCCCAATCTGCTCAGTTTTTAAGTTTCCATTAAGCTATAGTTTCCTAAGAATTACAAAGTTTGTAACAGTAGTTAATAAGATCATCCTTTAAAATACAATTTACAGGGCCCTCCCTGGTGGCGCAGTGGATTAAGCAATGCACCATGAAGCAGACCACAGCTACTGCAGCACGAGTTCGATCCCTGCTGCTGGCCAGGGAGGTGACCCACATGGCACAGGAAGGACCCACATGGCACAGCAGACTTCTCCTGCTGTGCCGGCTGCTCCCCTCAGCAGTTTGTCCACCTGTTCTGTTCCCAACTCTGTCTCTGGTGAATCTTCTCACTTCCTGCACATCTGGCCTGTACCCCAGTTCTTGTATGCATAAATAAATAAATCTTTAAAAAAATAAATAAAATACAATTTACAAAATTCTGAATGATGTTACTCTAAAAAAATCACATGTCCCAAGTAACACAAGAAAAAATCCAGTTGCTGGGGAGCATGTCTGAGACATGACAGAGTAGCCATTGAAGAGGCCAAAAGATTTCAAGTCTCAGATTGAAATTCACTATTTAAGGACCCAAAGATGATGTGGGATATTGATGATGGTGTCAGATAATATCAGCTTTTGGGGGAAAAATTATAGGATTAATTTTGTACCTATATGACCTAAAAGAGATCACCCAATCAAATGTATATAGCACACCATTCACTTGTTTTTAGTCTTGTAATAACTGTAGTTATATGGAACTTTGGGAAGATAAAGCCTAGTGTAGTTAGATTTTTGAACTCTTGTGCTTTATTTTACAAAGCCATAATAACCATACTTATCACAAGCTTCTCTCCCCTGGAGAACTGAGATTACGATTATGTACCAGAGAAAACAACAGAGACTTACCATGTTGTCCAACTGTATCCAGTGGACCTCATTGCTGGAGCTGATTCGGGACTGTTGGGTCTGTAGAGTGTATGGGAAGGAGCTAACCTGGAGCACCAGGAGGTTGAAAGCTTCCAGTACTTCTCTGCAATTAATAACTCTATCAGCCAGTCCATGACTGGGTTCACCATGTGACAAAGAGCCGGAAATGACACTGTAGAAGTAAAGAAGGTCACATTAATACTTCTCAATTTAACTGATTAGATAGAGGAGCAGACACCAAAATGGAGATAATGTTTTGTTCTTAATTATTTAGCTTTTAAAAATTGAAAACAGGAGGGGCCTGCCCTGGTGGCACAGTGGGTTAAGCAACACACTATGAGGCAAACCGCAGCCACTGCAACATTTCAATCCCTGCCACCGGCCAGGGTGGGGACCCACATGGCGCAGCAGACCTCTCCTGCCTTGCCCGCTGCTCCCCTCAGCAGTGTGTTTCTGTCAATCTGCCTGTTCTGCTCCCTGCTCTGTCTGGTGGATTCTCTCACCACTCCCACACCTCTGGCCTGTACCCCAGTGCTTGTATGCATAAATAAATAAATCTTTAAAAAAATTGAAAACAGGAATAAAAGCAACTGCATTTGATTTGGAAGAGCAATTATACTTCTTACCACTTTCAGACAGATTTTAGACATTTTTTAACTCTTTCAGTTTTTCCTTGATAGCCCTCAGAGTGTAAACTCAAGTCATAGTTAGATGGAGCACTTTAGTTTGAAAGCTCAGCATGAGCTTTTCCGTCAAAGTGTGATGCTTCTAACAATGCAAAGGTCTATTATATTCCCAGAGCCACCACAATGTTCCAGAGCGTTTCCTCAGTGTTAATTCCACTCTCCTTTTTCCTTTGAGGCAGCTAGAATTTGGGGAGTCCTAAGGGGGTGTCTCTTATCACTCTCTGTATAACCAGCATTTTAATTTCTACATCACTTTAGATTCTATTCAATCTATATGTACCAGGTTGTTGTGAAGTTGCAAAGTCATGTGTGTGTGCATGTGTGTGTAAAAGAAATAATCTCAATGTTCTATGGAGTTAAAAACAAAGACGTTTAATGCATATGCTTAGTGCTATTATCCCCAAATTTTAAGGATGAGGTAGCTAAGGTCAGAGCTATTCTGCTCACAGAACACTAATGGTAACTGAACAATAATGCAAGATCTTATTTATATCTGCATCTGTATACTCTGCAGATTGTAGAGTTCCAAACATTCTGACTTCTGAACAAGCACTGTTTAAATCCTGATATTTCTATTACAGACTAAAAGTCTCAGTTGTTGAGAAAAGAAAATCTTACATGCTTGATGATGGCTGAAATGTCCCTTTCCTTACATGGAAAAGACAAATTATGGTATGTAACACCTAATGATGATTTGCCCTTTAAAGAAAATAACCTATTTGCTATTTAAATACATAGGAGCAAAGATCCCTCTACTAGAGCATTACTATAATTTGGTCTGCAACAAAAGCTATCTCCATCAAGCCACCTTTACTGTTCTTTTATGAAGAATACTTTTCACATTTATAATTCTGTTTCATTACGAGAAATATGATATCCTTTTTAAACTGGTAAATTAGAGAAGGTTTCAAATGTGTTTTCAGATATTAAGGTGGCACCTCTACTGCTGTTAAAAGATAAGAGGGGAGAGAAAGGCAATGAAGCAGGGAAAAAAGAAAAGCTGTAGAAAGGTAAGTCTGAGAAGGAAAGCACATTTTCCTTCTGGGAGCTCCTTAGCCTCAGCCTCCTTGCTGCTGCCCTTTCCCTGCAGAGCAATAATGCTCCAAAGATCAGTGATTTTTTTCTACAGGTTTAAAATAAGTATTATTTATAAATTTATAGGTGTCTAACAAATACACTGATTCAAAAGAATACCTGCACCCCTATGTTTATAGCAGCACTCTTTACAATAGGTAAGACCTGGAAACAACCTAAATGCCCCAAAACAGATGAGTGGATCAGGAAGCTGTGGTACATATACATGATGGAATACTATTCAGCAATCAAGAAAGAAAAACTAGATGCATTCATAGGAACATGGATGAAACTGGAAGGGATTATGCTCAGCGAAGTAAATCAGAAGGCAAAAGTAAAATACCAGATGGTTCCTCCCCTAGGAGGAATATAAGGGAACCAGATAAGGATCAAGGAAAGGAATAAGAACAATAATAATAATAATACTAACAACAAGAAAGACACAAAAACCAAAAATGAAAAGACAAGGACAAATTGGGGACACTTGCTGGGGAGGGAAGAGAGGGAGGATTGAGGGCAGACGGGAGCACGGGGGACTGAGGTGATGGTGCACTGGTGATATGGTGATGGGGAACACATGGGGATTACAAATGATGTCAAATATATATAAAGGAAAAAAATAAATTTATAGGTGTCTAAATGTACAGAATTCTCCTTTAAAAATTTTCTGGGGCCTCCCTGGTGACACAGGGGGTTAAGCATTGCAGTGTAAAGCATCCACAGCCACTGCAGCACGAGTCTGATCCCTAGCCAGGGAGGTGACCCACATGGCACAGCAGACCTCTCCTGCCTCATCCACTGCTCCCCTCAGCAGTGTATTTCAGTAGATTTGCTTATTCTGCTCCCCACTCTCTGGTGACTCCTCTAACCCCCTGCACCTCTGGTCTGTACCCCAGTTCTTGTAAGTATAAATAAATCTTTAAAAAAGAAAAAAATTATAAGAAAAGTTGAGAAAGGAAGGAAAGAGTAGGAATAAGTTACCAATAAGAAGATGCCAAATGTTAGCACCCCTGGGCTTTCAAATCACTTTTTAAGTAATTTATTACTTTATCATATAATAATTATCGCTGTAGAAGAAATACTGTATTTGCTCACTCTGAAGCAATCACCTCGTTAGTTCCACATGGGAGTTGTCATGGACCAGCACAAACAGCGTGTATGGATTCTGTTTCACCCTTCTCATAAAAACTTCAAACTTGGTTTGAATCTCATTGTCTAGACGAACAACATATTTCTCTGCTCTCTGATAAGCTGTTCCAGTTTCCTCCAGACCCAAGTCCACAAGGACACCTGCAAAAAAGAAAAAAGTTAATCTTCATACATACACATGAATGAGACACTTAAATTCACTGTCAAATAATATTCCAGATAATGTGTATAGAATTCACAGAGTACGTAATTTTCATATCCCCCTACACAATTCTGAGGAGGAGGGCCTCCCTGGTGGTGCAGTGGGTTAAGCAACGTACAATAAAGCAAAACGCAGCCACTGCAGCCCGAGTTCAACACCTGCTGCTTGCTGGGTGACCCACATGGCACAGCAGACCTCTCCTGCCTCACCCATTGCTCCCCTCAGCAGTGTGTTTCCCATCGATCTGCCTGTTCTGCTCCCCGCTCGGTCTCTGGTAAATCCCCTTGCACTGCTGGTCTGTACCCCAGTTCTTATATGCATAAATAAATCTTTTTAAAAAAATTCTGAGGAGGAAATACCAGATTTCCTTTTCTTTAGAACACCCTACCTTACTTCCCACATTTTACGTGGTTGGGTGGGAATGAATATTTGGGCTATAGTTCTTGACCAAATTAATATAATTACATAAGCCTTCCTTAACAAAAATTTAGCAACAAAACAAAATGTAAGAAAAGGGGAAGTAAAATGTACCACAACTAGATTTGTAAAACTCTATTAGGCAGTATTATATTTATTTTTTAAAGTGACATTTTTATGTTATCTGTAGTATGGGAAGCCCAGTGAATGTTGAAATTAGATACCAAATTAATAAAATAAAACAGAAAATTTCAAGATTACTACATTCTCAAGATGTTAAAAACTAACTTTATTACTATATCGCTATATCTGTATACAATAAAATTTCTTTTACATACAAACCTCTAAGATAGTTATAGGCACATGCAGATGTTACTGGGGTAACTAATTAAAACATCAAATCCTCTTTAAAATGAAGAGCCAAAATGTAACTACACAAGGTGAAGGATGTGTTAAGTAATCTTTGAAACCATTGTGGATCAACAGTTCAGCACCAGAGCTTTGCCCATCTTGGTTTCACACCTGTGTGGGTTCACCCCTCCTTAGACAATCTGGTGGTTGCCCACATTCATGGTCACCATAGTGATGTCAAATTTAGTGCAGACACCAGATCAGCTTAGCACATTACGTTCAGAAGTCCTGGCATTAAGCAATCCTCCTGCCTCAGCCTCCTGAGTAATTGGGAGTCCAAGGCGCAAGCCACCATGCCTAGCTACCTATATGTATAAATAATCACATTGTATTACACAGCACTTTACATCAATTTAGTTTCAATACACCTGAAAACTCCCCAAACACCAAAGGGCACACATCCCCCACCGCACTCCCCCAGATAATTAGTTGCACAGTGGGACAGTTAAGCCTCCTGAGATGAGAGCCTTGTGATTCAAGGCCACAGCCTTCCAAACAGAAGGAACTAGAAGACAGTTTTGGGGTTATATATGTCACATCTGTGATTTAGATTATGGTTCTTGGGAACCAGCCTAGACTCCAAGGGTTGAAAACTATTTAGCCTCCGAGATTAGCCACACTGAGGAGGCCCAACTATGCACAAAACTTAAAATTAAGTAAAAGCTTAAAAATAAGTAAAATGAAGAGACTTTTATGAGTGATGTCAACTTAGTTTTATAAGTATATTATAAATTATATGCAATTAGGATTTTTAAAAGCTAATGCAGAGCTCTAAATAGTATAAAAGAAAAAATCACTATCATACATGAAGTTTCATGTCAGAGAAGGTACACAGAAGGGTAACTTTGCTTCCAAACATTTTTCATTAGGAGTCTTTCCTCTGAGATTGTTTTCAATTTCCAACTCAATGTAGTCAAATGTAATGAGTAGTTGCAAAAGCAATCAAGCAAACATTACTTTTGACTGATACTATGATTTTTTTGAAAGTTGGTTGCACTTTAATTTCATCAACATATGACAGTACTTTTTGAGCATATGTGCCACATATGTGCTAGGTCTGAGGACACACAGAGAACAGGACAAAGGTCTTAATTTCATGGAGCTTATGATGGAGAGGACATAATTTTGCCAAGGGAGACAAAGTACTATGGGGTAGAGGAGGTGAACAGAAGCAGAGACAGAGGACCTACTTTATCTCTGAGGTTTTCCTTATCTACAAAATGGGAAGAGTAGGAAAGGTGGAAATTAGCCTATACTAGGAAACAAATGTTATAAATGATTTTAATTAAGGACATCCCTAATAAGACCATAAATAAAAATATATAACTTATATTAATGGAAAGACAAAGTTCCATGAATCTAAGAGGTCATTTTCTTAGAAATAACATGGTATATTAGTCTGTAACTATGCAGCCAGCTGGCTCAGCAACTGGCTCTATTTGAGTGGAAAGTGGGCATATCAGAGGCACTTGATTGTTTTATTTCTAACTGGGCATTCTTGTAGATTATTCTTACATTTAAATTTTGTTTTAGACTTACTTTTATTTTTAAGTTTTGTTTCTTTCCTGGTTATGAAAGTAATAGATACTCACCTTGGAAAAACTGGAAAGTATAGAGATATATTTTAAAAAATTATCCATAACCCTTTATCTCAAAATAAGCCACAGTGAACATTTTTGTGCATTCCTTCATGTCTTTTTCTATGAAATTTTGTTATATTTTGTAATTGTATATACTAATTTTTTCACTTATAACTGAAATATAAACCTATCATTATTTATTAATAGTACACTTTTTTAGAAAACACTTAGTAATCCAGAGTAAATCAAATAATTAGTAAGAATTTAGTTGATGAATTCAAATCAACTTCCAAAAGTTAGTGGCATTTCTATTAACTGCAATAGAAATGTATTTTTAAAAATAATCATTTATAATAATGTAAAAAACATTAAGTATCTAGGAATAAATCATACAAAAGTTGTATAAGACCTTTATGGAGAAAATGACACTATGATGATATTGAGGAAAACCTAAATAAAGCTATATCATAAAATATATTGATAGTTAAAATTCAATTCTCCACAAAGTTATCTATGTGATTCCAATAAAAGTTCTAAGAGTTTTTTTAACTTGAAAAAATGTTTAAAAATTTATATGACAGTCTTGAAGAAGAAAAGGTAGAACTAGTTGTCTTCTCAGCAGAAATTATACAGCTGTATTAATAAGACAGAGTGGTGTCTACAAAAGTAGACACCAGATATAGATCCCAAATGATCCCATTCAACTTATGCTAAAGCTTGCATTGCAGATCAATGGCAAAAGGGTGGGCTCTTCAATAAATAGTGCTGAAGAGACAAAATAGATGAGATCTTATGGATATACATGCAAAAACTCCTGATGGATTAAAAACTTAAATGTAAAAGACAAAACTCTTAAACTTTTAGAAGACAACATTAGAGAATAACTGTATGACTCCGTAAGGATTTCTAAAGTACAAAAGGACAAAGGATAGATAAACTTAAGAACTCCTATTCATCAAATACACTATAAAGGAACAAGTCTCCCAAATCTGTAACAAGCATTACTAGCAATGTACTAATATATAGAATATATAAATTACTCCTACAAATCCAAGAGTAAGGTGAACAAAAATTTTAGTAGGCATTTTTTTCAGAAGAAACCCAAGTGCTTAATAAACTTGGAAAGATGTTTAATATTTTTAATAATAAAGGAAAAATTTAAAGCCACAATGAAACAGTTAAAATATTAAAAATAAGACAGTTACAAGAAAAATGTTAATGGAAGAAAATACACGCCTATCTCCTCATTTCTGTAAAGCAAATTCAGGAAGGATAAACCAGAAACAAAAGATGTTCCCTATGGAGGGTAGATAAGAAAGGGGCTTAAAGAATGGGAACAAAGTAGGGGAAAAGGAGAGACTTTTCTTTGAATATACCATTTTATGTAGCTTTGACTCTTAGAACCATTATTCAAACAAAATCAACCAAGAATAGGGAGGGAGTAGAGAGAGGCATGCCAATTGTTTCCAAACAGTAACAAATGAAAACTAAATCAAACTGAGGGGATGAGGATGAAAAGAACATACCTAAGTGAACAAATCAGTGTTTGGGCTGGATACTGTTATTGTTTTGTGGTTTAAAGATTTATTTATTTATGCACACAAGAACTGGGGTACAGGCCAGAGGTATTGGGGGGTGGTTAGAAGATTCACCAGAGACAGAGTGGGGAGCAGAACAGGCAGTTTGACTGAAATACACTGCTGTAGAGAGCAGCCAGCAAGTCAAGAGGTCTGTTATGCCATGTGGGTCAGCTCCCTGGCCAGAGATCGAACTCGTTCTCCAGTTGCTGCTGATTGCTTCATAGTGCTGAGGCTTAACCACTTGTGTCACTCCAATGAGTGCTTATTTCTTACCTCTGTTTGTTCTATGTCATAGAACAGAGGTAAGAAATAAGCATATGGGTATTAAACCCTATGTGCACATGGGTGCACATACATCTCTTTAATTTCCTATCTTTTTTTAAAACGAGTTTAACTCATCCACTGTAGGCTGTGAATATAAGTTGGTGCAGCTTTTACACAAAATGGTATGCAGATTAATAAAAAAGGAAAAAAAATTCCATATGACCCAGTAGTACATTCACCCAAGTATGAAAACACTAAAACAAGACTTATGCACTCCCATGTTCATAGTCACATTATTTACAATAGCCAAAATAAATAACCAACCTAAATGCCCATTGACAAATGACTGAATAAAGAAATTATGGATATATGAATACTATTCAACTATTTTAAAAAATGAAATAGTATCATTGGGACAAAATGGATGGATTTTGAGGTGATTATGCTAAGTAAAACAAGTCAGAGGGCCTCCCTAGTGGCGCAGTGGGTTAAGCAACGCACTATGAAGCAAACTGCAGCCACTGCAGTGTGAGTTTGATCCCTGTCGCTGGCCAGGGAGGGGACCCACATGGTGTGGCAGACCTCTCCTGCTGTGCCCGCTGCTCCCCTCAGCAGTGTACTTCCGTTGATCTGCCTGTTCTGCTCCCTGCTCTCTGTGGTGAGTCCTCTCACCCCCCTACATCTCTGGCCTGTACCCCAGTGCTTGTATGCATAAATAAATAAATCTTTAAAAAAAAACAAACAAGTCAGAAAGTGAAAGATGGATTCTACAATTGTGGAATATAATAACCAAAGAAAACAAACTCTTAAAATAACCACAAGAATAATTTATAGACTCTGTGAAAAATATAATGCTGGGGTGGGGGGTGTAAGAGATCAGGCAATAGAGGGAGGGAAAATGGGTACTGGCACCGGAGCCTTGTTAGAGGGTGAGTGAAGTACCTGCACATGACGTTATTAAATTCTAACCTCAAAATTACATAGTTGTGTAAATGATGGATCAATCAATAAAACTGGGAAAAAAGCATGAGTTCATAGTGATACCTCCAGGCCCATATGAACACCACAAATTTCATTTTTCTTCAGTCTTCCCCCTTTCTTCGTCACTTCTTTCTCTGACAGGGAGAAACCTGGTCCTCATTATTGACACTAAATTAACTTCTTTGATTTTTTTCTAGAATTTACATAATCACTTACCCATACTTCAGGGAGAAACAGATTTGCTAAAGTTTTTGTGAACAATAATAGTATTCAGGGCCTCCCTCGTGGTGCAAGGGGGTTAAGTAAAAGCACTATGAAGCTGTCTGCAGCAACACAGCATGAGTTTGATCCCTAGCCAGGGAGGTGATCCACATGGCACAGCAGATCTCTTCTGTCTTTTCCACTGCTCCTCCCAGCAGTGTATTTCAGTTAGTCCACCTATTCTGCTCCCCACTGTCTCCGGTGAACCCTCTCACCCCCTACACCTCTGGCCTACACCACAGCTTTTGAATGTATAAATAAATCAATCTTAAAAAAATATGTACTCAGTAACAGGAAGCATAGTTAGCACTCATTTTGGATTCTAAATACCATTCTCCAATAAGAGGAATAAGGGATGATAGCATGTTAACAGAACACAAATAATGCAGGTTCGTCATCTGTAACAATTATACCACTTTGGGGGATGTTGATAATAGGAAGCTTAGGCATGTGGGACTAAAGGTTACATGACTTAAAAAAAAATCATAGCCTACCTTAAGGAATTCCCAAAGACCAAAATTGGAAAACGTCGAGCATCTAAATAAATATTGTTGGAAATAAGCCACAGAATAAATGTTCATGGACTCATGTTGATATGAAGAGGTAACAACTTTTCCTTACAGAAGAATTCAGTTAATAAATTCCTACTAATAGATGTGGAAAATGATAGAAATACAAAACCACCATTGTCCAAATGCCGCAATAATTCATAGGCAAGATTCACTGACAGGTGCTCATAATTTCAAAGCATCCTCCCAAGACTTATCAACTGTGAAAAGGAAAATAATTTTATAATAGAAAAACCTGTCAGATTTTAATCAAATACGGTTAACACTACCAATAATAAGACATAATGACATCATGTACTCCTGACATGATACATCGAGAAAAACACAATATCACACTTGTGGTATTCTTACTAAAAACACATAACTTCAATCTAACAGTGCAAAGTATCAAACATTCCCCAATTGAGAGATCACAGGTAAAATAATTGACTAGTATTCCCCAAAGAAGTGAAGGTCATGAAAAATAAATACTGAAGAAATGTAACAGATTGGAGATTAAGAGGATACAACCACTGAATATAATGTGTGACCCTGAATTGAATCTTGATACAGAAAAATATTAAGGGAAAGAATGGTGAGGTTCTTTATTTAATTTTATTGTTCCAGGTCTTGTTTTGCCACTCATACTATAGTTATGTAAATTGTAAGTTGTTAACTTTAAGGGGAACTAGTGAAGAGTAACAAGAATTACTACTTTTAATGGATTTATTGAGATACACTTCACATACAATGCATCCATTTATAATGTCAATTTTAGTATAGTCTCAGAGTTGTAAAACAATGACCACAATTTTAGAACACTTTCCTGAACTCTAGATGAAACCCTATGCCCTTTAACCTTTTAATTCCCTTTATAGCCTCAACCCTAGACAATCATTCTCTATATATTTTACTTTAATTCTCTAAATATTTACTTATCTGGGACATTTAATATAAACTAATCATAACAATATATGACCTTCTGTGACTAATCTTCTTTCTCTAGGAATAATGTTTTCAAGTTTCATCCCTGTTGTAGCTAGAATCAGTGTTTCATTTCTTTTTATTGTTGTATAGTATTCCATTGTATGGATATACCATATTTTGTATATAGTTATGCTAATACCACACTGTCTTGACTACTAAGCTTTATATTAAAATTTTAAATGGGGAAGTGAAAGTCTTCCAACTTAATTCTTCATTTCCATGCACATTTTAGGATTTGCTTGTCAATTTCTGTAAAGAAGCCAGCTGGGCTTTCGATAAGGAATGTATTTAAAATGTCTGTATATCATACATTCAACATGTGGCTTATATCCCAGATCTAAAAAGAACTCATATAACTCAACAAAAAGAAAATTTGAAACAAAATTTAAAAATGAGCAGAAGAGCTAAATAGACATGTCTCCAAAAAAGACATATAGATGACCAATAGGCACATGAAAAAATGTTCATCATCACTGATTATCAGGGAAATGCAAATGAAAACCACAAAGATATCCTACCCGTAAGGGTGTGGATAAAAGGAACCCTTGCACATTGTTGGAGGAAATGTAGACTTGGTCCACACCCACCATGGAATATGAAGGTTTCTTAAAATATTAAAATTAGATCTGCCATATGATCCAGCAATTTCACCTAGGGACATATCTGAAGAACGCAAGAACATTAATTAAAAGACATGTATGCACCTCTGTGTTCATTGTAACACTATTTAGAGTAGTCAAGTTATGGAAACGACCTAAGTACCTAAGAACAGATGAGTGGATTAGAAAGATGTGGTGCATATTTACACAACAATACTACTCAGCTAGAGGAGAAGATACAATCTTGCCATTTGTGACAACACAGATAGAACTGCAGGGGATTATGTTAAGTGAAATGTCAGAAAGAGAAATACCAGATGATTTCATGCATATGTGCTTAGGTATTAGGTGTTATATAGTAACTTACATCTGAAGAGGGGTGAACTTATCCTCCTTAATTATGTACAATATTATAAACCAAAGTTAACTCAATAAAAATAATTTTTAAGACATATAAAGATATTCCACCCTATTTATAATTTGTAATATGTGGACTACCTTGAGACCATGTAAGTATTTGTTCTTGAATGCATTTTCCAATGGTGGTAGTATCTATTGATAATTCTTGTCAGAATATATATTTAATTACATCAGTAGCACTTACTAAGAATTTTCAAATTTGATAATTTCCCTGCATTTATTACCTGATAATCTTTACTAAAGAAGGATTTGCTATTCCACCCTTTTTATTTTTTTCAGAATTACTATCAACTCAGATTTTACAAGAATTCCATAGACTACAATTCACTGCCATGATTTTTTTAGATATTCAAAATTAGTTAATGTAGTCAGCAAAATCCCCATTTAGGCAGGCTTATGACCTTTTGACATGTCCAGATCAATTTTTTATATTTTTCTGCTTTCTAGCACAACATGGCATCTGTTTCCATTTCAGAACTGGGACAGTAGGGAATGGTATTTACAAGCCAAAATCGGGATGCTAATTGTGAACACTAATACCAAGATGTCATTGTTTTTTTTTTTAAATTTATTTTTCATAGAAGAACTGGGATATAGGCCAGAGATGCAGGGGGTGGAGGTGTGTATGAGAAAATTCACCAGAGACAGAGTGGGGAGCAGAACAGATGGATTTACTGAAATACACTGCTAAGGGGAGCAGCAGGTGAGACAGTTTATTTCCCTGATTGAACACAGGTCACAGTGGAGGTAGTACTGAAACTTAACCCCTAGGCCATCAGGAAGCCCCAAGAGGTCACTGTTTTTTAAGATCTTCCAGTGGTCAGAACTAGGGTGCATATTTAATTTTTTCAAATTATGAGTTCATACTTACATTTCCAGCTTAAATCTAAAAAGGATATTCCTTACTTTCCCCCATTCCATATTTGAGGCTCCTTTCTTTCAAGTAAGAACCCTGGTTTTCAGCATTAAAAATTTTACTCATTCTATTCTGTGATATACATAAAAGTTTTAAAATTATCAATACCATCCCAACAATAAACATAAAAACTATATTAAAAGTTATATTCATCATCCCTTTCTCTTCTATCCTAACACATAAAATTTTTAATTAGTTGCTGGCTTTATATCCATGCTTGGTTTTACTTTGTCTTGACTTTCAAAAATATGCTCAGAAGTGTGGAATCAAAATGGTCAAAATGGTCAGAATGTTGAAAAATGGCTGGTTTGAGAGAACTTACCTTTTGTCTTCTTGATTATTTATTACATATCTATAGGATCAAATAAAAGCTTACACACTAACAAATCACAAGCAAATCTGTCACTTTTTTTCCAACTCTACAATAAAAAACAGCATGGAGGGATTCAGAGCCATGCCACCTAAACAGTAGATCCTAATTTTAACGTGAGTAGTTCCTTAGGAGGCACCAGCAATCTTTTACAATATTTTGTGACTCCCTGGGATTTCTACAATAGAGCCAGGAGTGGTGAAAATCACTGTGTTCCCTAAGAGTGATGAATCTATATCTTGGGGACAACCTCACAGAAATAATGCACCAAAGGGCCCCAGTAGATGATACTTCCCTGATGGCCAAGGACTCCAAGCAGCTGGATTGCAGCTGCCTGTGCCCCCTTTTTCTTTGCTGAAAACTACAGGGTCCAGGTGTTGAAGGAAAAATTGAGTATGTTCCCTCTTTAGGGTTAGATGAAAATAGCATCATGTCCTCTGAAATCACTCCTTTAAGAACTTTAAGGCAGGGAGGCAGCGATTTTTCAGCTGTCCAAGGGTGCCAATGTGCAAAAGCCCATGAACACAGCACCCAGTTCATAATACCTTGTGAACACCAATGTCAAAGGCTGAAAAGGCAGAAAGTGAGTGAGTGGCCAGAACCCATCATTAGAAGCAGCTGATCAGTTTGAATCAAATAAAACTGATATGGATCAGGGGAATCCAAACTGCGCAGGTATTATTAAAGATGTCTCAGCATTCTCATCTTAAAGCGCCTTCACTCCTTTATTTGGAGAGGACAACACTTTTTATACAAAGAATTTATTTCTAATTTTTATCTTGCTCTTCCCATCAGGAAGATATCTCAAAGAAAAAATAAAACTAACTCTTAATTTTAGCTATTCATCTTCACTGTGAATTGGATTAATTTTTCCATAGTTTTGGTAGGCAAAAATATTCTAATGCATAAAAGGATATGAAAATAAAGAAAATATTGGATTGTTGGAGCATGCTGAGTTTTTAAGTATTATTATGACAGTGGGCATTGTTTTAATTGTTACCCTGACAATCTCTTTTCAGCCAATTAATAACCTGGGATTAAAATAGCTGGTTAAAATCCCTGCTAATTGCTTTCAGTGTCCATGGCACTAACAGGCCCTTTGTCTTCTGGTGGTCCTGCTGGTTCCCTTCTGTTCTCCCCTGTATAATCTGGGTTTGGTGACATTTGTCTGTGCAGGTGTATACTACTGTACTATTTGCTCGGATCAGAAGCGAAGCAACACTAGACCTGGTGTTTACTCCACCTCAGGATAGAGTGGCTCCCTAGGACTTCCATCCCTGCGATTACAATGTCTGCCACCTTTGTCATTGACCAAGAAATACTATCTTTCCTCCTGCTTAAATTTTAGGTGACTGTCAAAAGAGTAAAATGAGACAAGGAAGCTATATTTTAGAAAGTGAAAAAAGAAAAGAAAATGCCTTCTTCTGTCTAATTTTCTTCTTGAATCTTTACCTCTGCCTTGAAACGTCCTTATATCCATTTGGATAATCTATATAGCAACAGACAGAAAATGTCTCTCAACCAGACATTTTATAACCAGGTATGTGTCCTGCATCAAATTAGTTTCACTCTCTTGAGCTTGAGATAACAGCCTTGAATGGCTACTGCCAGATCTGCTTCCACTGCCTTGGGCATCCCACCTCCAGGGAGGGAGGAAGAAACTATGGATGGTCACCAGTACTTCTGGTTTCCCTCCTACCCACCTTGAATTTCATGTGGCTTGTATTTTGATCACACCAATATCCTACTATTCTAATTTATAGAATTTGGAAGCTCTTGAATTAGAAGAATTTCACTACAAAAACGAAAAAATTTTAAATGACACTAAAAGTATTTCCTAGTGTAGAATTAATTTGCTTTTCTACTGACCATTCCAGCAGCGACAAATCTACTTTGGTAAACTATTTCTTTTTTTTTTTCTTTGAAATTCTTTTCATAATGTTTTCTAGGGTTTCCTTTTTCTCCCTCCTTCCATTCTTTAATTAGAATGTGAACTGAGGTATCAAATGCTTCACTTTACTGCTGGGTCTGCAGCAACGTGATGGTTTCTATTTTCACCTTTTCCTTTCAGCCACACATGGGCTGCCAAGAACATGCCCTTTCTGCATGCCTTGACTGCTGCTCACTGACTGGTGCTTTTCCTGGCAGACTGGCTGTTGAAATGCTTCCTTTAGGTCAAGGTAAATGGCACCAGAAAGCACAGAAATTGGACATTGTTTCTCTTTCTGTCTGATACCTCCCTTCAATATTAGCTGAACACCTACTGGTGCTGACCTCAGAGAGGTACTAAATGAGGTACTGGGCACCTCGAGATACCAGTCCTGTCTTCAAGGTAATGGTCTCTATGAGTTTAGACACAGTTCTCCTTGATTCACATGAAGAAAAATGAAGAAACTGTGTCCCAAGAATACAAAGGTATTTGAAAATAAAAGTAAATAAATTTTGGTGTCCTTATGATATAGAATTACTACACATTCAGGAATAACTGACGTGGGAAATGTGTATATCATAATGCTAAGAGAAAAAAACAAATACAGGTAGAGAAGAGAGCCTGGAATGGAAGGCATTAAGTTATTTGTTAACACCCAGATTTTAACAGTGGATACCCTTGAAGGGTAGGATTATAAATACTTAAATTTGCTACTTTGTTTCTTTTATTTTTTAAAGAACTCCATAACTATGTTTTTTCTATAATAAAAATTAATAAAGTTACTTTTAAATATATAGAAGTGATTGGTCTTGGAGCAAAAATTTCAGTGCATGCCAATGCCAGATGTGAATAATTTTAGAAATATGCTTGGCCTCAAAATTTCCAAATTTGTCCTTAACATTGACTTTCATGGGTTTGAAACATATGTAACTAGTCAAATTCTGGTATCTATCTGAGAAGTTATAATCTTCAAATACTCACTTAAGAAAAACCTGAGGGTTCTGTAAATAAAAAAGAAGGTTCTATGCTATTTCTTCATCTGTCAAAAGTACAAGGTTTCACTTAGGGATTTGCATTTATTAAGCAAGGTGAAAGTACAGGTCACCAAGAGGTTATTTCAGGAAAAGCTTTGCAGGGAGCATAGCCTGACCATGGATGACTTCACCGCTTGAAACAGCTGCTGTGATGTGTTTGCTCAAGCATGATTTGGGATATCAGATCACAGACTCAGAAAGGCCACAAATGTCAACTGGTGCACGTAAAATACCTATAAGAGAAGGTGCTCCCTCCATGTGGAAAATCCATATGGTAAAGTCATTCTATTTGCCTCAGCTGAAAGGAACAGAAAGAAAATGCAGAAATAGCCAGTAGCTGAGAGATCCTTAAATTCACTCTAGTTTCTGGCACAACTGTGTAAGAAGGCATTTGATGTTTGATCAATCACGTATAAATCAATATTTCCAACAGCTCATTTTGTAACTTGTCATTAAGTGTCTTAAAGGCTAAAAAGAAGATTGCACTGTTAACCAGGCACTTGGTCTCCAGAAGGCATGGAAAGACTTTACACGTGTCAGTCAGTCACTAAGGCATGTTAAAGAGGGGAAAATCAATTGTCAGTTCACTGGGCCATGGAACTAACAAAGAAAGATTTCTTTTGGAGCTGTGCTGCTCAAAATGTGATCCTCTGACCAGCAGCATCCGCATCCCCGGTGGCTTGTTAGAAATGCAGGATCTGGAGTTTGCCTAGTCCCACTTAAGGAAAATCTGCATTTTCACAGGATCCCCAGGTGATGTAGTATTCAAGGAACACCAAATGGTAGGTATGGAACATAAAAACCACTTATGAGGCTATCCTTCTGTTTTCAAGTATATTGAAAGTAAACATTTCCATTATAGCAAAAACATTCACCTTCCAATTAAAATTCTCTCTTCCTCCCTTCATCCCTCCCCAGCCCTGTTTTCTACACAGCAGAGGTAATCAGAACTACATTTAAAATTTATTTTTCAAATCTATTTTATAAAGACAAGCATTTTCCAGCTGTTCCAATTATCAAATTGTTTTTGTAATTATAAGCAAATTATATGTTTAAAGGGATGTCTAGAGTTTTTACTCCATATCTTTTCACATTTTCTGGAAATTTTTTGTCCCTTTATACATATTCTTTTAAGGTAATTTCTTAAATGAGACATTTTAACTTTGTATTTTTTTTAATGAGGCCTCCCTCTTATTGTTGCCATGGAATGGTGTTTTGGTTTCTAGGTTAAAAACGTGTTGGTAGTGTGCTAAATGTCAGCACAGCCGCTGGGAGAATGTGGCTTCTATGAGCCATAGGAGTTCATGGGGCTCAAACCCTTTCATCCCATGCAGAGCTATACTTAACTTGAGATAATCTCTTCATAAATGAGTGACCGACCAGTTTCTAGTCTGCTGATGACATCACTGATACAAAAGACTATCAGACAGACAGGCATGTAAATTTATCCTTGCTTAGGAGGGAGAAGTTCAGAAAACTGGGAACACTTGCAGATACATTTGAAGTAATGCTTAAAGTGATATTGTGTTAAACATAAAGGATGGAACTGTACTATAAAATTTGGATTGAGAAAAAGAAGGTGGCAGAGGGACTCTAAAGTGAAATCTAGGTAGATCTTTGAAGGTTTACTCATACCTGATTGTCGAATCCTTTGAAGAGTTTGCTGGACCAGAACCTCTGATCTTGGGACAATGATGATGAAGTCCACTTTGCTGAAGTGGCCAAGGTCCAAGCTCTGGCTACCACTGTCTGCGATAGCACACACCTGGGATAAGAGTTTTCTGGCAACTGTTAGTTGCGGTTGATAAATTTGGAAGGTTTCATTATCTAAATCTAAGGCAAAAAAGTCATAAGAGCAATATTAGTTCACTTCCATGATGGCCACTAAGAATCCACATGGAGACATAATTAATATCCACAGGGTAAATTAATGTTCTGGCACCAAGAAATTCACTTTCTAGTCTAGTCACACTCTGGATTAAATTTTAATAGTTACTTGTTTTCTTTGAAAACTTATTTGAAAGAATGTGTTCAATAGTGGATGTGGTAATTTTACAGTGTACCATTTTAAAATTAATTGTATCATCAATTACTAACTCTATACCCTTTCCCCACTGAGACACAGGGAGAGACTCCACTCCTGCTGTTGAAGCCACAACCCATCTCTGGAAAGGGGAAGAAAGACTTTCCAGTTTTATTTAAGAATATCAGCACAGGTCAGGTGCCTGAGCCCAGTTCAGGAAGGAGGCAATGTTGAGTTTCTTTGAGCTTTTCTGGATATGCGACAGTGAACAGTTCCTCTCTAGCAAATCAATTGCAACATGGTTTGAAATTCTTCTCCCCCTGACCGCATAACATTCATAGGTCACAGAGACACTACTTTCACCTTTCTTCCCCTTGACTGCCAGTTCTTGTGACCTGGCAGGTCTAGGTGGTTGTGGTCAACTCCAGTGCTGACGCCAGGACTATCTGAAGAGACCTAACTCATGACACAGCCAGCTGGCCACTCAACAGGTGACGTATTAGAAGAACATTGCCCAGATGCTCTAAACATGCCAGTAGCTTTTCATCACAAGTTATAATAACTAAGCAATCAATCTCTCTTATCCATGTGTACGTGCATATACACACACAATGAAAGAGAGACCGAGTCAGCTTAAACACCTGAGCAGGCAACAGCCAAGACTTTTGCAAAGTGTTGCTTTTTATCAAAACATATGTAGATGTTTGACTGGCACAACTAAGGATCCAATTAGCCTGTGCTGATAAAGGTTTTCTAAAATCAAATTGCAGTGTGGCCAAGGCAAGACAGTAATCATCGTGCCCCACCACTACAGAACCCTGACAGTGTGTGGAGATTTATGCAGGTGGGTAGAGGAGCCTGACACTGCAACCTGCAACTTTTAATAGTGGTCCATGCAGTTTTATCACAAAGATTAATAACCAAAATTAATCTATCTTCTGAGAATTAGGGGTATTTCTATCAATTCACAAGTTAGATGGGTGGGTCCAAAAATTTATATGATGGGAAACTTCTTAGCATTTAACTTACTTAGCAAATTTTGAAGTTTGGGGCAACCTAAAAATATCTTTATGCGATACTTAAAAGCAAACAGAGACCCAAGAATCTTGAAAGTATTCTCAGAATGTTCAAATTCCAAATTTGTTAATAATTCAAAAATTGCATAAACACATTTTAGATCATCTTGATGATGACTTCACTACCAGATATTGTCCAGAAGTGAAAAAATTTTATTTCCTGTATTTGCATTTGTTTTTATGACTGAACTGATACCAAGCCATGATACTTTTATTGCCCTGACAATCTTAAAATATAAATGATGCGTTCCTATCAAGTGGAAGCCAAAAAGCTGTCAGCAGCAGCTTGTACAGATCTGTTTTGTATCTGTGTGTTCTCCTGTTCTTTTTTTCTGTCCTTTCCTATGTTGCCCTATTAGTCAGAAAACAGGGGAAATAATCTGAACCCAAAGGGATCCAATCTGACAACAGGCCTCTTCTCCCCTGATCTCGTTACACCACCCTCTGCATCTGTGAAGGTTCTGCACCGGCACTGCTGCTCTGTCTGCTAGACGGGCCTCACTACTGGCAAGGTTCTGTGTATTTGACACATCAGGAGTGGCAAGTTAGCAGCCCTGAGCAGACTGCGGTCTAGACGTTTTCAAGTAATTCTTTGAAACCCCCAATGAGTACTGACGGCTTCTTGGGCACACCTGGTGGAGCTAAAGGGAAGTCTACCAAGAACTCCAGAAATTTTTAAGAAAAAAAAAAAAAAATAGGAGACTGTTTAATATTAAGTCTTTGACTTTGATTTTAATTCTTGGAGACATTTATTAAGAACAAGGCCTTTGATCCAAGCCATATAGAAGGCATTTTAAATTTGAGCCTGCTTTATCATGTAGCTAATGAGGAAAAGCCCATCAGAGCTTGTGACTTGAAGAAGAGTCCTCAAAACCATCAAGAGGACACAGATTCCATAAAGTTTATTCTAAGGGCTGATTTCCTCCTTGTGCTCTATGGTTACATTACCCAGGTTTTGTGTGGGAATCATTGCAGCTGCCTCCTGAGGTGATACACATTCATTAATATCCCCATTGAAAGGGGTGACCACACTGTCTCCTCTTCTTTGTTGCATTTTTTCTAGGAGCTTGTCCAGATCATCACCTATCACAAAATAAGGCAGAGATAAGATTACAAGGAATGGTATGTTTGTATCAGGCTCCAGATTGGGCAGTTCAGCTGAGTTCTCATACAGGTTTGTTGGTGAGCCAGCTTTTCATGTCTGAGTTTACACTGTAGCCACTGCTAACCTCGTTTGTATCCTCCTCACACTTCACACACTTGCACAGGCTATACCTCTCTTAACCTCCACAATCCTCAAAGCAGGCACTTTATCTCCATCTGACATGTTAGAAAACTGAAGTCTAGGGAGCAGAGTGTCACCCAAGGTCACAGAACAATGTCGTGGCTGAGCCGAGGCTTCCAGTCCTAGTGTACCTTCCTTTGGACAGTAACAGAATACTTAGGAGAAGCCATTCCAAGCAAGGGAAGGTCAGCTGGAAAGCTGAAGCATATACTCATCTCCTTGACAGGCTAAGGTTTAAGTTAAAAAACTCAAGCAGCTAAGGGCTGGCACCGTTGCTGACTCCTACTCACCTAATGATGTGGTTTTGAAATGCGATGCCAGGAAACTGACCTTTCCCGTGATGAGCTCATAACTAATTTCTTTCAAAAACTCACTTGTGGTGAGCATGCTCTCTGCCAGCGCTCTGGACTGATGCTGACCTGAGGAACAGAGGGAGAGGAGACAATACACCAGGACATGCTTTATGTTTCCAGCACAAACTGGAAACAAAGTATGTAACTACAGGGACTGGTTTAAGAAAAGTATAGCACATTAAAAGATGGACAGGCACACAGTCTTTAAAATAACAATTACAAACATAATTTTAATTCTTAATTTTTTTTACAACGTTTGCTATCCATAGTCCCCATAGAATTTCCACCACCAATTCATCCATGAACCATCACCATAGTAACCTTGTGCTCTTCCTGTCCCTGTCTTGCTCACAATCCCTCTCTCTCCCCTGCAGATTAAACATAAATGTGTTTAATTTAATGTTAGATGATCAAGGAGAAGAACTGGCACACCTAATATTTGTAGCTGAAAAAATACTGTGTGTGTTCAAAGACTAGGAATATAAAACCTTTAAAAATTGTTTGCAAGGTTATTATGAATATCTGTCTTAAAATATGAACTGCCTTTGTCAAGTAGTTTTTACAAATGAAAAATTAAAAATTTAAAAATTTTGATGAAGCTCTCTGAAAGACATATGTACTATTGAGAGATAGAAGGGAAAGCAGGCTTTGCCCAAATGAGGGGGCTTGGTCTCTATGGTAGGAAGAAGTGAGAATTATTCAGTAGAGAAGAAAAATTTAGTTCAAATGTCACCACAATGGTGCCTGAGAGAAAATCTGCAGAAGAAACAAAAGTACATTTCATAATATACCAACTTTCTAAAACTTTTCTTTAGAGTCAACATTATAACATTAAATATCCTCTCTGACAAGGAGGTGAGTGCATGATCTAAGTTGCTGGCGTCTGATTAACTGGCTTAGGCACCTGTGGCAATGGCTTTATCACATGCTGGAGTGGTAACATTTCCAGAACCTTTTAAGGACAGAAGTTATGTGAGACAAGAGTATCTGTTACTAGGGTATGCTTTGAAATAATGTTCCACAACCAGCTGACAGGAACACTAGCCAAACTAAGGGCTACCTAAACCTGATCTGAAGGGAAAAGGGAAAGTTAAAATTAAAAGTAAGAACCTAAATTGGAGGAATTAACAACCAGAGATTAATTACATAGATGTCTGAGACAAACAATAAATATATTTCTAAATGTACAGTAGATTGAATGGTTGGGTCAAAAAAATACTTTACTTACCTAATACTACCACACAAAATTCATTTCCTCTGATTTTCGATGCACAAATTGCCACAACATAATCTGGTAGCCTTTGGTAGTGTCTCATTTCACTGAGAGTCCTCAATGTCTCTGAAATGCCCTCTGCCAAAGAGTTCTGGGTCACAATCACATGAACCAAGTCTTGAGATACACTGGCAATTAATCGGGCCAGCCATGGGAGCTGTCCTGGTGACACAGGTGCACACTGAGCACCCATTTGCAGGGCTCTCTCTCGCAGAGTAAATTCCTGCATAGCTTTCAGCATAATTTGCTCAAATTCTTCCCTGAGAGGTATCTGATCAGGACCTAAGTTGAAGAGAATTAGAGTTAGGATTTTTTAAAATCACAGCTACAGGACACACACACACACACACACACACACAGAGCATGCTGCCCTCCTAAGTCCACTATACCACACCTGGAAAGTATGCTCATTTTTCCCATAATGGCCCCAAGTATGGAGCCCTTACTAGTATTTCCTATTGTGAAATTTCTTTCCCTTTCTCTCTTTCTTTTCTCTCAATATATATTTCATAAATACAGGCTTCTGTTCTCCTTTATTCTAATTTGATGTCTTTAAAAGAGGATGTAGGGCCCTCCCTGGTGGCGCAGTGGGTTAAGCAACGCACCATGAAGCAAACTGCAGCCACTGCAGCATGAGTTCGAGCCCTGCCGCCAGCCAGGGAGGGGACCCACATGGCACAGCAGACCTCTCCTTCCTTGCCCGCTGCTCCCCTCAGCAGTGTGTTTCAGTTAGTCTGCCTGTTCTGCTCCTCATTCTGTCTCTGGTGGATCCTCTCACTGCCCTGGACTCTGGCCTGTACCCCAGCTCATTGCTTATGACATATTTCTTGACATATTCAACAGGCATTATGGAAATGGTTACGTGACTAATAAAGAGAGAAGTTAACCTACTGGTCTATAATCAATAGGTTTCACTCATTTCTCATTTTATTCATAGGTATTTGGAAAACATTTAGTGTGCTGCCTCTATACCTATTTTTGAGAATATTATGCATAGGAAAAATAATTTTAATTATTTTTCATTTCAAATTTAGGAAGTCTCACACTTTCCCCAGATAGAGAATGCTCTCATTATCTAGTTATTTCCCAGCATTCTGGGTTGTTAAGTATAGCATTTGGATCTCTTCCCCAGCTGTGGTTATAGTTAAGCTTATAAGTCTGACCTGTGGCCCTGGCCTTAGGGGAATTTTGTTTCTCTTTAGAGACTAACCAGACATTAGAACAAAATAAGAAAGTCATTTGACATTCAAGTGACACAAATAAATTCCTATATTTTGTTTAGATTGAAACCATTAAGACTACATTTGCTACTACTATTCAGTCATTTCTTTTATTGTGTATATCTGAAATTCAGCTCTCAAACATATTGCAGATCCCTCAGTGTTTGTGACCTGAGATTAAGCAATAGACTCAAAAACCTAAGACTAAAAGCACCTTACAAATGAACATGGTAAAGAACTAGATTTCTGTGCGGGAAGGAAACAACTTGCATGAGTTAGAAATCTTTCCTTCCTCTACTATGGTCTTCCTTGCCCCTCTCCATATTCTCTGGAAAAGAAAAATGAAAGTTTAGGAATGCTTGTAAGGATAAGAAGAATTGAAATAAAGTATACATTTTGAAAACAAACAATTCAATTGGAGAAAACAGTTTTTTCCTGGATAGATTGGAGACCAGAGGGAGGTAGGAGAATGAAATACCCACAGATATCTTTTTCAAGAAAATTTTAAAAAAGTTTTTAAAAAAAATTATGCATACAAGAATTGGGGTATGGGCCAGAGGTGGGGGGTGGGGGAGTGGTAGTAAGAGGGTTCACCAGAGACAGAGTGGGGAGCAGAACAGGCAGATCTACTGAAATACACTGCTGAGGGAAGCAGCAGGCAAACACAGGAGGTCTGCTGCGCCATGTGGGTCAGGTCCCTGGCTGGGAATCACTCATGCTGCAGTGGCTGTGAATAGCTTCATAATGGCACTGCAGCGAACCACAACTGAATAACATGTTCTATTAGGCAGCATGGTTAACTCCAAAAATAAAGGCATTCTGGGAAAAGAAAATGATTAAACACATTCACAGCATTCTCTGTTGTCTCAAAACTCAACTTTATAGAGATTTGACTGAATTGGGACATAAGAAGTTTAAGTTTAAATGAAGTAAGAAACTTCTTAAAGTAAAATGCCTTCTTCCAATCACCTCCCATTACTTCTTCATCCTGAACCTTTACAGCTAAATTGTAGAAGCCTTTTCTCCACTTTTCACAAACTTGATAATAGTAATTTTTTCCCAACAAGTGCTGATCTCTAGAACCCAGATCTGATGACTTTTCACATAGCCACCTTAATAGCACAAGACAAAGTTCCAACTGGCTCAAGCCCTTCCAAGAATCTGGACTTACTGATTTCATTATCTGCTTGAAAAGATTTTTAGATTGTACAGGTTTTTTTTTTTTTAATGACTGTAGTAGAAAGGCCTGTTCCTTCTAAAGAATCTTGATTTTCTTCTTCTCTATTACCTCTAAGTAACTGAGCCATTATAGTATTAGGTCTGTCTTTCTAGAAGTTTGGATTTATTTTTCTAAATTTCTGTATGTGAAAATATTCTTGTTCCCTTCTTAAGTTTCTAAAGGGGAAAAAAAAAGTTAAGGAATCCAGAAGAGTCACAATTATTGAGAAGTAGAGATGTCCCAACACATAAAATTTAGATTTAAAAAAAACCAATACCTTCAATTGCACACTGAGACAAAATTAATTGTAAAATACTGGAGAGAAGTAATCCTTGAGGGCAAAGAAGATTCTTGTACAAACGAATGTATATTTTTTCTATTTTTTTTAAGACAAGAATCTTTAGTAAATTAACTGAGACATTTTGTTTTGACCATTTACTTCATTTAACTCAGACTTTGGTTTTTAAATTACTACTAAGATTTAAAAATGCTATACTGATTTGGTTTGACAGGATATAATAGCATTGCTGTATGTGAACTTGAGCTACTGATTCTGGATGCACTTACACATTTTAGATCCTGGAAAATAGTTAAGTCAGTAGATAGCAATTAAAATGATGACATCAAATGAGCTGCGGATGCAGGTGATTTTAACATTTTATTACTTATTAATACGCATGGTTAGCACGTCCTAAGTTTATCATGAAAGTGGCTCATGAGCTGCCTGAAGCCTTGCAAATGCCAGAAGCTCATGTCAAAGCAGATCCCACGTCAAAGCAGGCCTTGGGCTCTAAGGGCAACAAGAGCTACAGTGGGGGTTGGAGGGGGGGTGATATGCTAGTTGATTCTCTAAAGACTTAATCTAGCCTGCCAAAGAAGTGTATGTGTGTGCGTGTTTCTTTTTCTAAACACTCTTTAGAAATAATGTCTAATGTCTTTTTTATTTAACACCAAAGTATTTTCAAACATTAAAAAATTTCATGAGAGTACAGATAAAAATATTTATGTGTAGATTTACATCTTAAATATTTTTCTAAGTAAATCAATGGTTTGAAGTCCTGGAGGGAGTGTATATTTAGTCTGCATACTAGATAGCCTACAGCAGTTTGCAAAATAAAGGACATTGCAATGTAAATGCTGCTAAGCCACATTGTCTGGGCACCTGCATACACCCACAGTGGGGCTGGGTGGGGGGCATGTATCAAATGAAGGAAATGAAGGGTTCATGACCTAGGTATCCCAGTAACCCTATAGCCTAGAGAATCTTCCAGGGAGGTCCACAGTTACTACCTCAAATGAAGGAAAGCATGATGGGACTACATCAAAGGGTTGTATCAGGATAAAGAAAAAAATGGGTGTGGGACAGTGGATACACAAAATAAAAAGGTAACTGAAAACCTAGAAAATAATTGTCTAAGGCAGTTGTGCTCTCAGAAAGGTGAGTTGACCACACTTCCCAAAGGAAGGTATCCAAAGCACAAATCTCTGAGGTTCTGCCTATTATCAGCTACTTTGAAGACTTTAGGCCCATCATGAGAGTTAACACTAGGTGGAGCCATTTATCTCTCCTAGGACACAGACTGCAAAGAAAGATGCAAAGGAGGCTACAGCAGAGAGGAATTGAGGGCAGAGGTGGAAAGAGGAAAGGCAAAGTGGTACAAAGTAAATAGAAATGATCAGAAAAGAAATAAGGAAAAGAGAAAAGTCATAGAGATTGGGAGTGAAGGAAGACATTGTTAGAAGTGGAAAAAAAAGAGCACTAAGTAGGTGGATGAATGTGATAAAGTAAGGAAACAAAAGAAAAAGTATGGTTCAAAAAAAAAGAATAAAAATTGTCAACATCAAATAATTATTGAAAATAGCTCACCCAGTCGCACAAGATACTGTATTGTCAGAAGAATCATGCTTTCCACACTCAGAAGTTGGCTGCCAGTCAACCCTAATTGTTCCAAATCTTTGTTTTCCAACTGCGGAATCTTGTAGCAATTCACCAGCAGAGGACTGACAACAATGTCACCAACATTTCCATAGAAGTAGGGTAAAGTGCCATAGCCTGCTCAAGAGAAGCAGGTCGATAAAGGTCAACATTTCTTGTTGGGGTTCAACCAGGTATGTTGGCTCAAAGATGCTTAACAAAGTTCCTGCCCTCTGAGATGTCTACCAAACAAATCATTCAAAATATATTAATCTTAGGATTCACTTACATACTCTGAATCTAGTCCTATATTAAATCAGATAAACAGGAAGAAAACCTACTTAAATTATATTATCCTGTTTCTCAAAGAAAGGACTTAATCTATTTCTGCCATAGAGGACTGAGGAGAGTTCACAAGTCATCTCTATATCCTTTGTAAAAGTGCAATGATAAAAATATTTCTGATAACATTTAATTGTTTCTTTTGGGTATGGAGTCAGAAAACTATATCAATGTTTCACTCTGACATTTTCTTAAGATATTTTTAAGTAAAATTCATTGACCAAAATACCATCCACCAGTTGTAAGTACTTGGAGATTCCGCCTTCTTTTTGCTGTCTTAGATATTTTTATGTAATTTTTCTAAACGTCAGTAAATGGCCTCAAATGATCTTAGAAGTATACAGGACAAAAATATGTTGAAAACCAACCTTGCTTTGGTTGACCTGACTACATGGAATTTAAACAAGTGGGATTCCCCAAGTAGGTACAGGTTCAGGAGCAGCAGACAGGGTAATCTGATAAAGGACAAGGCTTGCTGAGTAACTGATAATGGACAGGACTTGGAGCAAAACCATCCAGGTTAGTAGACTCAAGTCAACCTCGAGAAGCAGATAATGCCTCACATGGACATACCATAAATATATAATGGGGCTTAAACACCTCATCTGCTTCATCTAGAAGGTAAAGCAGGTAGTCTTCTTGATCTAGGCAAGCTCCCAAATGAGAGGACTCTTCACGTGGGTATGAAAAGGAACTAAGTTAAGGGAATCCAGGGGTCCCTAAACTTCTGTGCCTTTACCTTTACATAGATTGGAAAGACTCAGATGCCTTAAAAATACCAATTCATAGATCCCTCTCTCTGTTTCTATCTCTTACTCTGGGGTGTCTTTGTTCTCCTGAGTGGAGCTGTTAGCTGACTTAGCTTGTTTCTTTTTTCTATATTTTGCCTCCCTTTGTCTGGAATGCCCCCTCCTTTAGCTGTCTATGCTTGCCAACCCTTGAGGACCCAGCTGCAAGATCACCTCCAAGAAGTCTTCTTAGACCCTTTTGTGATTCCACAAGGGTGAACCAATCTGGAAAAATTAAGCTCCTTTCCCCCCTGAGCTCTTGCAATTCTTCATTGTGAACCTCACTGGTTCCATTACTGAGTGTTGAAATTTTTATTTATGTGACCGTCTCCCTCACTAAACAGTGCTTCTTTCGGGCAAAAGACTGCTTTATTTTCAACGTCTAGTTTACATATTTAAGTAGAATGAAGAAGTTGACTAATAAAAGCTAAAAGAATCAAATATGGATCAATGAATACATGAATAAACGAACGGTGAAATGGAGAAACACTTAGATTCCAGTGGATACTAGCAACTTGGAATTCTTTTGCCTTACCTATCAAAATAACTGGTCTAACTCCTGAGTTACTCAGCAAGTTTTCAGGAACAATTACAGTTTCCCCTGCAGGAATGGGTCGAGGTTGTAAAATTCCAGTTAATGGCGTCTGTGGAACTGGGGCAGATAAAAGGGATTCTGGAAAAAAAGTTGTTGACAAGAAGAATTAAACATGAAAGCTATATTTATTTTCAAATCAAAGCAACTATAGTATAATATTTTAAAAGATGCTGTGAAAATCTAAGTTTTTTGCTTTATTAATAAATTAATCACTTTTATTATATAAACAGAAATGAGAAAAACAGAGATTAACCATAATTACACTATCTGAAGATACCTACTTATTTATCACCTTAGTACTTTCCTTATAGTTGTTTTTCACATGCAATCTTTTGTACTTATTTTCCCTCCCTAGATTATCAGGGGAAGAATATAATTCACTATAGAATATAAAATCACTACAGAAAATTTGAAAAGTGTAGCAAAGTACGAGGAAGGAAATGCTCATCAGTTAGTACTACTTAGAGGCAGCTATAGTAAAATATTGGCATAATTCTTTAGTGTAATAACATCTCTATGTAATCTTTAAATTATGTAAACAAACAAAAGTCTAAAGAACACTATCCATATCATAGAATTGTTATGTCTATATTTGTCTGTTTATTAAATCAAGGTAGATGATTATTTGAACATCTAATTTAGGCACTAAATGGCCATAGCTTTAATATAATAAAGAAAAACCAGTTCATTTTTCAGGTTTCCAGCCACAGATTGAACTATCCAGGACAGAAATAATATCACGTAAGGAACCTAGATCACAGAAGGAAGAAACAGGTTACAAAAGGAACCAGATCACAGGAAAATCCATGTAATACTATGACTAGCAAAGCAAATCCACTTGTGCTCTATGATGATGGACTGGTAGCATCATGCCCTACATAAAGAAAGGCTTATAGATCCTATAAGCTAAAACAAAGCCAGATTCTGAATTAAGATCCTCTGTGATGGCACATGTGCCTATAGAGTAGGCATATATGATGGGAACAAAATATTAGCTACTATCAATATTCTGACATAATATTAGATACAGTGCTTAAGTAAGTGCATCTTCAAGGGGTCAGGGAAAGAACAGTGGTAGAAGACACTGTATGAATTTAAGAAAACTTAAAACCCATCTTCTGTTGAAATCTTACCAGTTCTTGAAAGAGGGCGAACTGCAGGAACAGGTACAACTAAGCCAGGTTGGGTCACAGGTGACCCAGGATACCATCCCCGGTGTCGTTTCTTTGGTGGCCCAGAAATGAACATGGTAGCTGAAAACAAAAAGAAAGATGAACAAGAAGCCAAAGTAACATAGGACCTTTAATTTGAGTATACCTAGAAAGTCTAAGTCACTCTTCTAGAGGTAAAGGTAAAATTAGAAAAAAAATCACTCTAATTATACCACTTAGCATCTGTGTACTGTTTCACAATCTATAGTTTTACCCAGGTTATTTCATTTGATCCATTAATAACCCTGTGAAGTGACAAGTATATTACTATGCACATTTTGCAAATGGAGATAGGAAGGCTCAGATTTTCCTAAGATCAGTCAACAGAGAGGAACTTTGAATCCTGTTCTTTGGTCAGCTAAACCCATGGTTTCTGAAGACATTTCCTCATATATTTGTTTCTACATTATTTCGTAAATTTATTATTGTGGAATCATCAAGATATTTAATCAGGGCCTCCTAGGTGGCGCAAGGGGTTGAGCGCCGCACTGACCAGCCACTGCAGCTCGAGTTCGATCCCCAGCCAGGGAGGGGACCCACATGGCGCAGCAGACCTCTCCTGTGTCTTTCACTGCTCCCCTCCGCAGTGTATTTCAGTTGATCTGCCTGTTCTGCTCCCCAATTGGTCTCTGGTGAATCCTCTCAGCCTCCACACCTCTGGCCTGTACCCCAGTTCTTGTATGCATAAATAAGTCTTTTTAAAAATTGGGGGCCTCCCTTATAATGCAAGGGGTTAAGTTTCAGCACTCTGAAGCTGTTTGCAGCCACTACAGCACATATTCCATCCCTGGCTGGGGAGCTGACCCACATGGTGCAGCAGATCTCTCCTGTGTCTTCTGCTGCTCCCCTCAGCAGTGTATTTCAGTCAGACTGCCTGTTCCGCTCCCTACTCTGTCTCTGGTGAATCCTCTCACCTCCCCACAACCCCCATACCTCTGGCTTGTACCCTATAGCTCTTGTATGTATAAATAAAATCTTTTTTAAAACTTTAATCGTTAATGTTTACATGAACCAAACAATTTTAAAAGCACTATATCGCAAGCTAAGGAAAAACTCTGGGAATGTGCTGTTAAATAATTGATTATTCAAATTTTGTAGCACTTCTATAATGAAGTTCATCACTTCAGAATTCTAGGATGGGCATTGTACCTTGGTCTCCTGAGGCGTAGCTAGGTCTTGGTGACAAAGAATAATTCCCTGGGCGAGCAGGAGTTGAGCTAGATGCACTGCTCTTCCCTCCATGGCTACTGTTTCCATTTGCAGCATCTGTGTAGTACAGGAGAGGAGCCACTCAGAACAGAGGTGGGCAGGACACTGCTTTCTGTGATTCTGAAACCATATGATAAATCTCACACTCTAGGATCCGAAGATATCTCACTGACAGGACTCAGCCCAGTTACAAACCCAACTACAATTATCAGAACAGTACCTACAGTAACATGAAATATCACCTAAATTTTTTCCTAGGACCCCAAGTGATCTTTCAGATTTTTTTATAAGGAAAACTTTCAAACTTTGTGGTACTGAGAATTTCACCATATACAAAAGTAAAGAGAATTGCATAATAAACTACATACCTGCAAGCCAGTTTCACCATTTATCACCATTAGAATTTTCTAGGACTCTATCCTTAGTTCACAGCTTGCCTTATCCTGCTACTCCCCTTGACAGATACTATTTATCTATTTTCTCTCTCTTCCTCCCCAACCCACATACTCACATTCATGCTCTTAATTATTTTGAAACACATTTATCACACCATTTAATCCATAAATAAATCTGTATCTGTTTCTAATATTTGCTCTCAAGACCGTAACTATCATATCATTATTATACTTAAAATTAACAATGACCAATAATTTCTTAATATCAAGTATTCTATCATTATTTCAATTTTCCCTAATTACTTCAGAAATGTCTTTTTTTTTTTACAATTGGTTAAAAATGGGATTCAAGAAAGATCTAAACTTTGTAGTTGCCTGGCCCCTTAACGTTATTTTAATCTATGGGATTCCCTTATTATTAATTTGCCAAAACCTTGGCGGAATTTCTCATTTTCAGGATTTTGATAACTGGATCCCCATGGTATCACATTTCTTTGTCTCCTGTATTTCTTATAAACTAATTGTTTGATAGAGACTAGCTTAGATTTTGACTCTATTTTTTTTAAGAGTATCACATAAGAACTTTTGTATGCCCATCAGGTACATAAAGGCTGTCTTTTTCTCTTGTGATGTTAGGATTGATCATTGGGTTCAAAGTTGTTAACCTAATTCTCAAATTACAAAGATGCTCATCAGCCTTCATCTGATAGTTTTAGCAAACATGAAGATTATTTCCAAGATCAATAATTACATTAGTGTTTTTAATGCTGTAAAAATTTAAATTTAGTTTGTTCAAGTCTAGCCAGAAAGTAGATCCTGTAGAAATTACTGCAACAGAGTAAGAACAAAAGAGGTTTGGATAAATTATGATGCCTAACTGTTGGAAAGTTTCCAAGAATGATAGGTTCTCTTTCTCTTTTGACCTTTCAGAACATTCCTTTCCTAAAACATTTGAATTTTCTAGGACTCTATCCTTAGTTCACAGCTTGCCTTATCCTGCTACTCCCCTTGACAGGTACTATTTATCCTGATAATTTTAACCACATATTGATGGTCCAACTTACACTGTCAGTCCTGATTTCCCCCTACAATGACTGCTGAGCTGCTCCACTTAGATGTCTCATGGGTATTTCAAAATCAACATGTTCAAAAGTAAATTCACAATTTCCTCCTGGGGAATCTGCTCATCTTCTCTGCACTCTTCATCTCAGGTAATGGTACCATCACTAGCCCAGAAAGATGGATGTCAACACACATCCCTTCTTTGGTTTTCTGCTAACATTAATCACCCAAGACCTGTTGATGTTTCTTGCTGAGCATTTTCCAGTCTGTTCCCTTCTTTCAAATCTATTACCACGTTGGCCAAGGACCTTGTCACTTCTCACCTACAAATAAAATGATGTCCAACTAGTTTCCCTATCTCATGTGTTTTGCTGCTGAAAACAGTTTAGTACAAGTTCAAATGAGTCTAGTTCAAGTTCCCCTGTTCTATAGGTTTAGAGAAACGGTTGTTTCCTAGCCTGGCTTCCTGTGACCTTTTCCTTGCCCAAAACTTGCTTACCTGAATTTTACATATTATGATCCTAATAAGAACAAACTGATAGGCAGTTTCCACACATAAAGTGTTGCTTCTTTCCTTTTCAAGCTTTGCTCTTGCTTTTCCCTGAATATAAATTGCCTTTCTCCTACTTCATTGTGTAGTGAATATCTCCTCATAATTCAAGACCAAACTTCTCCATGAATTAATTCTTCATTACTCCCTAAATGTTAGGTTAAATCCCCCTCTTCCAAGCTCCCATAGAATATTTCTGTATTTACTACAGTACACTGCAACTATATTGTAATAGATTACTTTTGCTATTAGGTTCCAAGTATATTAGAGATTAGGAACTGAGCCTTATTTATCTTTGTATTACCAGTTCTTCACCATAGCAGTCACCCAAGAAATGTGTGAATAGAATCAGTCCATTCTGTCACTCCTGTGTCCTGAATGTCATTCCTGGACTCTTTGTGTTAGAATATAGCAAACACAAAGCTTTATATAACACCACATTATATAGATAGCCTTATTTCCATCTTCACCTGGCAAAGCAGCAACAGACTTCTACCAAATTGTCAATTAATTTCCACACAAATCTTTTGTAGGCTGTATTTACCAAGGAAATAAAAGTAAGGAAAACATCACCTGCAGCAAAAGTCTTCCCTACAACCTGTAAAGATAGAGCCAGTGGCTTCACAACATTCTTATTCCGGGTCAGGTCCTGAGCGCCACTTAAATTGATTGCAGAATTAGCTGGACTGAGAACTGGTGAATCTTTAAAATGAAAGAGGTCATTCAAATTAGCAACTATTTATATATACAGGAAGGAAGTTAATTCAACAAGAATAAGATTGAAAGAAAGCAGATCACAAAATTTCAATATTTTCCTTGATTTTATTTAACATTTTAGAAAAGTCGATTTCTCTTATTTCACGTTTTATGTTCTTTTTTTAATGCACTTAACAAATACTCACCAGAAGTTATGATGCACTGGATGTTAGTGTAAGCACTCTGAATATATCGACTCACTCAATCCCTGTAAGCACTCAATAAGGTAAGTACTATTTACCTTAAAGAGTGGTAAACATTTACTTTGGTCAAAGTCAGGTGATGGGGCATCAAATGTATCAATATATGCTATATTAAAACTATCTTCAGATGTATGAAAATAGTTATTGAAATAGGAATGTTGCTGTCTTATACATCTTCTAACTTGACTAATTGTAATGAAAAATGAAAGTATTAGTATATAAACAGCTAATAATTTACTAAAACTGAATCTGGTTTTATAATAAAGATACAATTGTATTACCAAAAAAAAGTAAAACTATCTTCAGTTTCCAATAAAACCATATTTTAATGATTAAAATATATTTATCTCTAAATGAGTTTGTCATTTAAAAGGTGTCATAAGACTTAGTCATTGCACTCTAGGAGAAAGCATTTTCCTCTGAAAAAAATCTTATTTCAATTTTTAAAATAAATTAGAATTGATTTACCTGTGTAATACCAGATATACCCAAAAGACAGTAAGTACTTGATTCAGAAAATAATTTCAGAAAACCACATTTCATTTCAGAGATAAGCTATGGAAGACAAAGACTGAGGCCAACTAGAATTTTTGAAATGAAGATAGACCTCAAAACCCGGACTGTACTTCACAAAACAGCTTAACAACGAAGATAGGAAAGTTATCTTTTTTTTTTTGGTAGAACAGCATTATAGAAATCAGATCCATTTATTTGAACTCGATTTATTGTTTAAACAATATTTAATTTGTCTAGCAATTTTTTCATTTTTTTATTAAAATATTTTAAAATTTACATATACTTGCCATTAATTGTAATCCCCATGTATTCCCCATCACCATCTCACCAGTGCACCA
>JAGFMF010011618.1:1325441-1337553 GCA_019455555.1 Galemys pyrenaicus | reverse complement strand
TTTTTCATTTCTGATTGCTGAGTAGTATTCCATCGTGTATATGTACCACAGCTTCCCGATCCACTCATCTGTTTTTGGGCATTTGGGTTGTTTCCAGGAAAGTTATCTTTAAGGAATGTTAAACTCTGAGGTTTTGTAAACCAAAGTGTTCTGAATAGCAGGATACTACATTAGAAATGGTGCTACATTAGAAATTACATAAAAAACTTGTATTCATATCATCAGGCAATCCCTGATACTGCTAACCAGAGCTTCTCATCAGACTGAAATGCTCTTGCACAAAAGAGATAATGTGACTTTCTGAGGGTCTAACTTACCAGTAGGTAACATCTACAAGAAGATTAGAAGTCAGAAAATACACATACAACATTATAAAGTCACAGAAAATTGAAGATGACCAAGTTTGTCATGTCAAGTTTTTCAGAGAGCCTTATGCGATAAGAATCCCAGAGAAGTTCACTGTGCCATTACTCAGTCTGGTCATCATATTTCAGGCCCCAATCACATTGTTTGGAACTAGCAATGCTGTGCTTACTATACTACTTTATACTTACAATTTTAACATATTCCTAACAGTTCAGGGAAATATATAGGTGAGATCTGATTGACAAACCATGAAGGGTGGTGACTGCACTTATATTTTCAAATTAATGAGTTCAAATAAACACAGACTAATTTTTTTTATATATAACTAAGGGGTACATAATGTAGAGAAATAGCTCTCCCTATGGTTAGCTAGATAGCTAAACAGAAACATATATGTGCATATATAAATAATATTCATATGCACATACATGTCTATATATACATATATAATACACATATACATATATGTGTGTATATATACAACAGTCAGTAGTTACACAATAAGTCTAGGAATGAGTTTAATAGGACTACATATGAAGAACTTAATTGGATTGTTTCTATATTAAGGTTGTTTCTCCTTTTTAGTTAATATAAAGAATAACTGCAGTGAATATCTTAACTTTCCTTTAATGTTATTTTATTGGTTAAGCCCTTTGAAAAGATTATGAGAATAAAACACAATTTTTTCTAATTTTATATATAATTTAAATTATTTTTCATTTCTGTACAGTGTAGATTTCTCATCCTCGTGAAATTCCCATCACCAATTCCCCCGTGCACCATCACCTTGTGCTTTTCCCACCCATTTTGTTCCTTCTCCCTCCTCCTCCCCTAGGGAATGTCTCAGATTTACAGTTGTTTATTGATTTTGATTAATTTATTGTAATTCATTTTTTTCCTTAGCCCATATTTGTTTCCTCTACATTCCTCCTATAAGTGAAGCCATCCAATATTCTCCCCTCTTCTTTATGGCTTATTTCACTGAGCATAGTCCCTTCTAGCTCCATCCACATTGCTGCGAATTGCATGAGTTTATCTTTTTTTATTGCAAAGCACATAAATATTTTTAATGTTCCTGATATATATTGCCAAACTGCTTTCTTAAAAGGTCACAGTACTCTTCATCTCTCCCAGCCTGGCTGAGAATGTCAGTCTTACCATGTCCTCCTAGAACTGTATATTTCCACTTGATAGGTTCATCCCCATCCTGCCATACAAATTAGGGAATAAAAACATGTCTTCTCTAAATGGTAGATGAATGCTCATTTGAATAATAAAATGGAAAAGTGCACACAACAGTAAATTAATACTCTCCCAAATGCTAACTTCAAATTTAAATAAAAATGGAATTCAACTAAAATTTATTTCTAGGTAAATGTCAGGTACTGGGGATATAGCGATAAACAAAATAGACAGTTAACATATAACTCTAATTGGGAGAAATGTAACACAAGAAGCATATAGCAAGGCTGAGTTAATCCTTAGTTGAAAGTAGGTGTTGCTGTTTTCGGTTTTACTAGTGAGACAACCAAGACACAGAACAATTGAGGGGTTTGTTCCATGTCTCAATGTTGTCAGATATAGCATTTTAACACCGGAACTCTGGTGCAACCCCTGCCTGTGCTGTTTACCTTCTGGTCTGAAATAATGCCAATCCCATAGCACATATTCAATAAATTTGACTATATTGCAATGCAAGGGAAAGAGTACACTCTAAAGGATCTCACCTTTCTCTCAGAGCAGCTTTTTAATGTATTTTTGAAACTTTATTAAGGATTATTCTACATATAAAATACACCAATTTCAAGTGTATAATTCAGTGACTTTAGTAACTTTCAAGTGGGGCAACCATCATATACCATCAGTTTTAGAACATTTTCATTCCCACCCCCCACCAAGAACCCTCTTGCTGATTTTCAGTTAATTTCTTGCGCAAAGCAACCACTATTTCCTGTCTGTATAAATTTGCCTCTCCTGGACATTTCTTATAAATTAAATCACATAATACATGATGTCTTTTCTTTTACTTAGCATATATTTTTGAGGTTCATCAACAGTATTACATGTGTCAGTCACTTGTTCCTTATTATTGAGTTGCACTCATTGTATGGATAAACCACATTTGGTCCATACCTTCATGAATTTATCGACACTTAGATTTTCTTTAGTTTTTTACTGTAATGTATAATGATACTTAAACATTTGTATGCAAGTTTTTGTGAGGACATGTGCCTTCATTTCTCTTAAGTAGATACTTTGAAGTGGAACTTCTGGGTTGTGTGGCAGTTTATGTTGAACTTTTTGAGAACATGCTAAACTATATTCTAAAATGTCATATTTTACATTCCTGCCAAAAATTTGATAGTTCCAATTTCTCCACATCCATAGGCTCTTGTTATTGTCATTGTTTTGATTATAGTGATTCTAGTATGATTGAAGCAGGATCACATGGTTTTTGATTTTCATTTACTAATGACTAATGATGGTGAGCATCTTTTCATGTGCTACTAGCCAGTCATTTGTACCTATTCTTTGAAAAAATGTCTATCCTAAATTGTTTTGAATAGTTCATCATCTTATTACTGAATTGTAAGAATTCTTTGTATGCAAATTCTGAATTCAAATCCTTTATTAAATATTTTGGAAATATTTTTTCCTAGTCTGTTGCTTGTCTTCATTTTCTTATAGTTGAATTTTGAAGTGTAAAAGTTTTGACTTTTATGAGATATTTATCAATTTTTCTAGAAAACAAATCCTTATATTTATCAGCAACTGATTTTTGATAAAAGCAATATACTGATGGGCCTCCCTGGTGGCGCAGTGGGTTAAGCAACGCACTATGAAGCAAACCGCAGCCACTGCAGCACGAGTTCGATCCCTGCCGCCAGCCAGGGAGGGGACCCACATGGCGTTGCAGACCTCTCCTGCCTCGCCCACTGCTGCCCTCAGCAGTGTGTTTCAGTCAATCTGCCTGTTCTGCTCCCCACTCTTGTCTGGTGAATCCTCTCACCTACCGTGATTCCGACCTGTACCCCCAGCTCTTGTATGCATACATAAATAAATCTTAAAAAAAAAAAGCAATACACTGATAAGATGAGTCTATTTAGTAGGTGCCAGGACAACTGGACGTTTACACACAAAAAGATGAACTTAGATGTGCACTTCATGCCATACACAAAATTAACTAAATATCACTCATACATAGAGTTTAATGCCAGAGTTAAGACAATATTATTTTAGAACACAGAAGAGAAACTTTCAAGGTCTTGGATTAGGCAAAGACTTTTTTCATCTATACTTAAATTCTTGTCCTTATTAAACATTATATATATATTATATGTAAACATAATATAGGGCCTCCCTGGTGGCACAAGGGGTTAAGTCACAGCACTATGAAGCTATCTGCAGCCACTGCAGCATGAGTATGATCTCTGGCCAGTGAGCTGACACACATGGCGTAGCAGACCTCTCCCGTCTTGTCCACACTCCCCTCAGTAGTGGATTTCAGTAGATCCGCCCATTCTGCTCCCCACTCTGTATCTGGTGAATCCTCTCATCCCTGTTATCTCTGGTTTGTACCCCAGGTCTTGTATGCATAAATAAATAAATCTTTAAAAATAAATATTTTACTAGATTGTTGGCAAAATTTTGAATCATCACCGACATAACTATGTCGAAAGAAAATCTGCAAGGGACAAATGGCAAACCAGCCAGAACAAAACATGCAGAATTTGGCAGGTGATACTCAAGACAAAACTGTGTGAATAGTAAATTGATCATTTCTTTAAATACTATGAAATTTGTGCACCTACACTACAGGCCAAGAAACACTGATTATTGGCAATCACTGATTGCAGATTAAGAAGGCAAGCTTCTAAGAAGCTAAGGAGGTGGCGATTACCCCAATGTTTGCAATATTATAATGCTAATGTGAAATTCTTACAGCTTATTACTCTCAATATGTGTAGGAAGAAAATATTGAAGAATCTATAGACATAATTCACCAAGAAGAAAGTTCTAGACACAAAGCCTCACTCTCAATGGTACTTCATCTATTAAATTCTCTGGATGGCATCTTAAATTGCTAATAACTAATTTCATGGTCATATTACAACTTTCACCGTCACAAGGGATACACAAGAACACTGATACAACATTTGGTTTTTATATTCATTGTAAGTTAGTCAGTGCCATGCCTGTGTTCCTTCATGGCAACTGAGGGAGTCTTTGCTAGAGCCCGAATGTTGAATTCCTTTATTCAGAGCGACACATTTTAAAAATATTTTTCCTGGTATAATTAAAGCTGCGTTACTGATTAACACATTTCAATATCTTTTCATTACTTTAAGGTACAACTTATTACTTATACATTCACTCTTCCTCTTTGGAAAGGTAATATGTTTTATTATTCTTTTACCTTAATGTTAGTGGTTTTTAAATCTTCAAATGAAGCCATCAGTCAAGTATTAGAATCTACCTTGTGGCACTGGGCAAAGGTCTTAGCATATAATGAACATGTGAAAAGTGTTTGTTGAACCGAAGATTTATTTTTAATACTATAGCTTTTAAGTTATAATTTGCCCCCAGATCTAATGGTAGGAAGTATACCTTGGAATAAATTATGAAAACAATAATCTAGAAAGACATGTACATTTAACATTATTGTAATGACAGTTAATCCTTCAATGCCAAGAGTTAAATGCCAACTTTTTTTTTTAATTGAATACCTAAGTGAGCTGATGTCCTCACACTTATTCTAAAGAAAATGCTCTTTAACCTTAGTGCACAGCTGCTATCTAAATGTCTCAAACTACTTAAAAATTAGACTTTTAAAATTCAGCATGAAGTAGAGATAGGTGACTACGAACATACAGCAGGAAGTGCCTTGCTAAGAAATCATTGCTATTGTTGCTAACACACTCCAATAATTACCTCTATCTCAAAAATAAGTAGAAAAAACTTAGTAGCTCATCAGAATTTCATATAAATTTGAGAGAGGAATGCTTAAGAAATAAACGAAGACCGCCTTCAAATTGTGGTTGAGTGGACTCTGGCAAAGCATGCGTACTATGAAGATTACATATCAGATGAGTAAAATGGTATTTCACAAAAACAACAAAAAAAATTACAAATTCTTTCAACATATTTTCCTTCTTGTCTCAGTTATTACCTAAACTGGTTCTGAATAATTTTCTCAAATCTTATCGGCATAGGTCTTATCAGTTATAACCCTCCAGCCTTTCAGCCACCTGGAAATATTAAGTCCCACCTGGAGCCTCATCCTGACCTCAGGGCCTGGCCAGTGCAGTCCTCTATACTGGAGGAATTTTTAGAAGCCTTAGACTTGTTACTTATCTGTTCAGCACTAGATCAGCTATTCTGCTGATCCAGTTCTAATACCATAACTTAGAAGTTACAGACACTAAAATTTTATCTGGTTATTTGTAGCCTCACCCCTCTCTTGTACCACTAGAGATGAGACCCTTTTTCCTAGAAATAAGAAACTGTGATCTTTATTTTGGTTTTTTGGTTGTTTGATTTATACATATAAGAACTGGGGTATAGGTGAGAGATGTGGGGAGTGGGAGGATTCACCAGAGACAGGGTGGGGAACAAAACAGGCAGATCTACTGAAGTACACTGCTGACAGGAACAGCAGGCGAGGCAGGAGACGTCTGCTGCACCTTGTGGGTCAGCTCCCTGGCTGGGGATTGAACTCAAGCCACAGTGGCTGGCAATAGCTTGATAGCACTAAGAATGTAACCCCTGCACCACCAGGGAGGCATGGAACCTTATTTCTATACCCGTTGGAACAACATTCCTTACGGTGTTCAGTGAGCTTAGAGTACTACTGGGACTCCAGTCTTAATGAGTATGTCCCAATATACACCACCGAATCGTTTGCCTCTTGTCTAGATTTCTGCTATTGACAACTGTTAGATGCCATGAGACATAGAATTTCCTGCCAACTGTCAGTTCCTTTCTCTATTCGTTGCCTTGTAGTGACAAGACTGTTTGGACTTGGGGTCTTGGTGACCCACACACTGACCCAGTAAATGCTGAGTTTCAATTCTAATATAACTCAAGTAATCTCTATTTTACAGTATCTCTTTTCAAACCAACCAGCAATAATTTTAGACTGTCTCATTAAATATCCATTTGCAGCTTAAAATTCCAAAGAAAATACCTCATACCTGTCTGAATGAATCCTGATTTATATCCATTTGTTGTGCCATTTTCTGAGGTCACAGTTGATGACACTGAAGAGTTTGGTTTAATAGAATGGCAAGCAGTAGAGGATTGTCGGCTTCTACATTCTGCAAGGAGTAACATCATATTGTGAGGAGACTGATAATGATGTTTAAGACAGGTCATGGAACACAATCCATAGAATCTCTAAAATAATTTGCTGCTCCTTAAGTGATAGTCATTTTCCAACAGAACACTCAAGATGGTGACCACAATTTGCTTTTTAGATCAGCTGTCATGTGTAGAAGGCAAAGAAAAGGTTACAAATTACAATGGTATTTTTCTTCCTCACAGACTAGATTGCAGAAAAAAATTACTCAGAATGAACATGCTAGTTCTTCAGGTAAGACCAGGGCTAAAATATTTGTTTGTTTGTTTGTTTCAAGACTCATTTACTTATGTATACAAGAGCTGGTGTGTAAGCCAGAGGTGCTGGACTGGAGGGAGTATGAGAGGATTCACCAGAGACAGAGTGGGGAGCAGTACAGGCAGATCAACTGAAATCCATGGCTGAGGGATCAAACTCATGGTGCAGTGGCTGCTGATAGCTTCATAGTGCTGAGACTTAATCCCTTGCATCACAAGGGAGGCCCCCATATTAGTCTTTAAGGGAGCATGTAAAAAGAATATGTAAATGGCTATAAATGACAAAGTTAATTACAGTATCCTGTATAGAGTTTCTAAAGTTTTTCAGATAATGTCATAGAGGTAATTTTTATGTTTTAAGCTATGACCTTCCTTAAAGAATATTTGTACTTTAGACTTAGAGAAAAATCTCCACATTATATGTATATGTGTATATATACACATATGTTTGTATATGTGCAATTCTAATTCCAAAACAGCAACTGCTATAAACATAAGGCTTCAGAATCCACCAAGAATCACAGTGTCACAAGCTATTTCATAAATGCTAATCTTTAGGAGAAAGGTGAATTATAATTGAGAACTAAATAATAAGTTAAAATACTTTTTGCAAACAAAACAACAGTGGGGGGGAAAGCAGTTAAGATGAAGAAGGGTATACCATATTTTATGTTTTTTAGTATTTATTAATATGCTTTTTCTAGAGGAAGGCTCCTTAGATATTAATAGGATAAAGAGTTACCAAATAAGGATCAAGGAAAGGAATAAGAACAATAATAATAATAATAAAGACACAAAACCAAAAATGAAAAGACAAGGACAAATTGGGGACACTTGGTGGGAAGGGAAGAGGGAGAGGGTTGAGGGCAGACTGGAGCACGGGGGACTGAGGTGATGGTGCACTGGTGATATGGTGAGGGAGAATACATGGGGATTACAATTGATGTCAAATATATATGAATAAAAAAATTAATATTAAGAAAAAAGAGAGTTACCTATAAGTTACCATGCTTATGACTCATTGGTCATATGCTTTAAGTTCTGATGATACTTGGTAAGAAATATATAGTTATTTCTCAAGGAGTCAAATATCATTTCAAATGTAACTATGGTGAAAAACAGATAAATCTGTAGTTGTAATTTAGACTTTTAATGCTACTTTTTATGTTTAGGCCAAAATCATGCACAGGCAGAAGTGAAGTTATATTGAAGTTAATTGTTATACCATATTTACTATTATAATAATACTAATAGTTAATGGGAAATTAGCATCTAAGAAACTACTTACAAGTGCAAGGATAATGTCTTCCACTGCATTAATGCAATAAATAGACCTTGTGGCAAGTCCTATTGATTACACGAAGGTGAGAAGTTTCAAGCGCATTCATTTCTGTAAGTTAAATTCTTCCTCACTTAAAATAAATAAAACTGTCACCTTAATAATGCATTTTCCAGAGTATTATAATAGAACTATTTATTCAAAAGCATGCTGAGTTTTAATTAAAATAGAAAAATATAGCTACTTGAGAATTACCAAAGAACCTAAGTAGAACAAACATTTGACCAGAAAAGTGACACTTTGAGGTAGGTACCCAAATCACAGGAATTAGAAAGAATGCTGGTTTTTCCTTGAGAGCTGTATTCCATCCACCCAAGAGACAAATACAAAGACACTTTCTTCAACCTGAAAATTCTCTATTAAAAAGTAGAAAGGAGCAAGTCAAATAACCTGTGAGAGGGATTTATACTTTTGGATAATCTTCTGAATTTAGGGTATTTATCTATATCACACCTGGTTTCTGGACTCCATATGTATCATTTATTTGTCATTATCATAACATCCTCACTCCCTTCTCTTTCCCTTTTGGGCACTGATCCTACCTTTCCAGCAGATAAGTGGTCCCTTTGACAGCACACCTTGGGAGCTTCTGACTAGGTAGTACTTTAAGTGCTTCTGCTTCTTTGGCTGGGTGGTGAGCTTCAAGTTAATGTGGTTGGAAAATTCTGTGAAATACCGAAATCCTCTTTCTCCACAGCCAATGCAGTTTCCAGAAAACCCTGGAAGGAGGAAAACCAAAGCTACAGGTAGCCTCTTAAGTTGATACAATATCTTTTCATACATATACTCATAATATGTGGCTCAATAACGTCCTATTTTCAATGAAGTGATTTAAAAGTGAAAAACAGGTAAAGAATTTTGGTACAAAAAACCCTTATAACCCTTTATAACAGTGAAAGACTGAAAATAAGTTAAAAAAAAACTCCAAAAATATAATGGTTAATGAAATAGTATTATCGTGTGATAGTATTTATTTGTTTGACAATAACTATGAAAAAGTTTGGTGCTAGAGATGTTTGTTATTTCTCCCCCTCCACACTCTTGTCTCTGAACTTTCTACTTCAAGTTCTGTTTCTCTGCCCTACTACAATGTGGACATGGCCACAGTTTATTAGACTATAGACTCATATGACCTAGTTCAGAGAGTCATAATCTATCTTCTGGAATTTTAAATAAATGTTAAAAAGTCTCTCAACTGGCACTGAATATTCAAGATTTTATAAGGAGGAAACCCCATGTCAGTTAAGGTCTGGGGAGAACAAATTTTGAACTGTGAAGAGGAGGCTGTTCTGCAGATAGGACAACATGGACAGTGATGTGTGAAAACTTGGCATTGTCAACCTTCCAGTTTCCATGAGATAGAACTATACCTTTTGGCATGAGTTTCCTGAGACTTCCATTTCCTCTTTATTCAACCCCCATTTGCTCAAACCAGTTTGTTATTACATTAGCTCTAATATCATCCAAACAAATTCTTCACTCAGATTAAACAAAATAAAACTAAACAATTATTTGGAGCAGGGACATAGAGAGAATGGAGAACACTGGAAGAATGAGTGACCGTGCTTTCCTTTATTGGAAACACACTTTTCAGTCCTTCCTTAATACACAGAAGAAATAGAAAAGTGAGATCACGTGGTTGTCACTGATGAGACATAATTAACTAGTATAAGGAGAGAAGAAAAAAGCAATGATCATTAAAGACAGAATATCGCACAATATCCCAGTCACAGGACATTGCCAATAAACTCAGAGTATTTAGAAATGAGCAGATCAATTTGCTTTAATACATTTAACAATTATCTACTGAGGCCCTATATATACCAGACATTGGGCTCTACATTGGAATAACCACTTACCCACCAACAAAACATCCATCCATTGATCCATCCATTGATCCATCCATCCATCCATCCACCCACCCACCCATCCAACAGATATTGGTACTCTATTATGTACTACTTATTAGTTCAAATGCCAGGTTTTACACTGAAGAAAGAAGACAAAACCACTGCCTCACTGGGACTTACATCCCAGTGTGATCATCATGACTTGATGGAAAATTGCCTTAATTTATAAGGCAGACACAAAACACAGTAAAAAGCTACAAAAGCTTTTCAGTCAAAATAATTAAAGACAGTTGCCCTCAAACAAGGCTTATTTGATAGGTCCAATTAAATAACAAATTACTGGGACTGTGTTTATTTTTTAATCTTAAAAGCAGTAGATAGATCTAGATAATTTTCAAATGAGAGAAACTTCACATTAATGATGAAAATTAGCAAATATTAGAGTTAGAATCCTGCTATTTATTTTAAAAACTTTGTATGGTTTTAGCATTAGCTCTGGTGTAGTAGAGATATTATCTACTCAAAGTTCGTGCTGTCATGATCATAGAAATAATGCCTCTTACAGCCAAATTACCTTTCTAGTTTTTCTGGCAATCAAGCCTTCCAATTGCATGGTAGATTTGGGACACATGCACTGCCAACTGGATCAATACACATTTTTTAAAAAGATTTATTTATGCATACAAGAACTGGGATATATGCCAGAGATGTGGGGGGTGAGAGGACTCACCAGAGGTAGAGTGAGGAACAGAACAGACATATTGACTGACATATTGACTGAAATACACTGCTGAGGGGCACAGCAGGCAAGACAGGAGAGGTCTGCTGCGTCCTGTGGGTTACCTCCCTGACAGGGGATCGAACTCATGCTGCAGTGGCTCGGGATAATTTGACAGTGCTGAGACTTTAACCGCTGTGCCACCACAGACCTGAAAATATGGAATTTAAACTTTGTTCTGATTCCAGAGTCCATGATCTTTGGTCTCATATGCCAGATTACATGGGATTATGAAATGTATTGTTCTCAGGGTGTTATTTCCTTTCCACTTTGTATTCTAGGAGGACTCCTTTATCTATGAGGAATCATTTAACAAAAAGGAATTGTGGGGAAATTTTTCTGTCTGTAGTTAGAGTCACTTATAAATTATTCCCTTTGCTAAAACTATGATGCTTTTCAAATGTTAAAAAGTTTTCTAAAGTTGTTCTGTGACAGGATCAACTAGGTCATTAGCTCTGTGAGGGAAAGGACTATATCTCATCAATTTTGCCCTTCACATCATAGCATGATTTCTGTCACATAGTATATTTTAAACAAATACTGTGGAATAAAGGATACAATAAAGGAACAAATACTTGGAACTTCTTTGCCAATGTTCAATGTATAGAATTTATTATTAGGTTTCTGTAATAAATCATCTCCTCAATTTCACTCAAAAAGTAAAATGAACATTTTTATTAAACATATAAAAAGTGAAAATTGCTACTTTTCCTATGAATGAAAGAGAAGGCTTTGAACTTTAAGGAAACTTTAGAATGTAAGCACAAAGTAACTTCCTGACTCAAGGTACTGATTTGTGTAATTCTAAATTCTGATGACAATGTAAAACTAGGAAGAATATATCCAAGTAAACAAAAATACATCTCATATTCAATATAATTGAATCCTTGCCCTCTTATCTTTCTTTTTACTGATTTTTGCTAAAAAATCTACTTGTCCAACTACAGTAATAGATATTCTGAGAAACATGAACAATTTTAGAGAAACACAGGAGAAAAAGGCAACAAATCTCATGTGTCCTCATATTTTTCATTTGAATTAAAACACCTTTTAAAAATCCATTCTGCGGGCCCGCCCTGGTGGCGCAGTGGGTTAAGCAACGCACTATGAAGCAAACTGCAGCCACTGCAGCACGAGTTCGATCCCTGCCGCCGGCCAGGAAGG
>JAGFMF010011618.1:1282020-1325370 GCA_019455555.1 Galemys pyrenaicus | reverse complement strand
TCTGCCTGTTCTGTGTCCTGCTCTGTCTGGTGGATTCTCTCACCACCCCCACATCTCTGGCCTGTACCCCAGTGTTTGTATGCATAAATAAATAAATCTTTAAAAAAAATCCATTCTGCATTATTTCATATGATAAAAGGAAGATATGCTGTGGGATAAAAGTTCAGACTCTAAGCAATATTAGAAAGTGAAACGATTCTGAGATGAAGCTATATATAATACCTCATATAAATGACATACATACATTTATCACTATGTCATTTGCAATTAAACAGAGGCTAAAAGTATGATAAATGCTATTTCAGAAAGATGTGAGATATGGAAGAAATAAATATGTATATTCTTAATTATTTTGGGTGAACTAATGTAATCAAGTGAACTTAGAATAACCGGTGGCATTGCAAAATTATAAATAATTTACAAAGTTGATAATCCACATCTGAATAATTGAGTTAACTTGACTTTAAGTCTAGACCAATAATGACTCTAGTTTATTTTTCAAATATTAATTTTTGATAAATCACACACTGGTCTTTAATGTCTAGTCAAAAAAGTCTTCATTAAGGCAAGTTTTTTGAGAGTGAATTAAAAATGACAACTAATTTTTAAGAAGTTACTAGAAGAAAAATGTCTCATACTTGAACTAAACTACAATACGATTTTTTAAAAATTTGCCATAATTTAAAATAAAGTTGTATTTTAACGATCTTGGAAGGAATTTTATGGGCATGAAATACTCACCTAAAAGTGCATTTTTTCCATGATCATCTGGTAGAAATCGCTTGTCTACAGCACACACAAGGATGTGTTCAGGGAGATTGGGAGACTTAGCCCCAACCAGAAGAAATCCTGCTGGGATGTCGATTTGTTCCATACACAGAGATACCAAACGCAAATCCTTTCCAGCTTGACAAAAACCTAAAGCCCAGTAAGAAGGTCACAGTGAAACATAGAGAAAGGTCATATCTCATTATCACCTATTTGGAAAGCAGATTTACTTGTTGGAATTACTAAGTTTAAGGTTCCTTTGTCATAAATTGGCCTGTATAAAAAAGATCAGAAACAAGTGTTGGCAAAGGTGTGAAGAACAGGAACCTTCATATACTGTTGGTGGGTATGTGGACTAGTCCAACTCCTACTGAAAACTGTACAGCGGTTTCTCAAAATATTAAAAATATATCTACTATATGATCAAGCAATTCTACCATTTTATATTTATCCAAGAGTACAAAAACATTAATTTGAAGGGATATGTGCACTATTTGCAGCACTTTTTATAACAGCCAAGTTATAAAATCAACCTAAGAGCCCAACTACAAATGAGTGGATAAAGAAGATATGGTGCATACCTATACATACATACATATATGTATATACACACACACAACTACTTATTTTATTAAAAAAAGATGAAATATTGCCATTTGTGACACGTAACAGAACATGCTAAGTGAAACAAGAAAGGACAAAGGCAAATTACTGGATGATTTCACTCATACTTGGACTATAAAGAAACAAAAACAACACACAAAACCAAGCTAAAATAAGCATAGAAATATGACTACAGAATTGAGGCTACCTGGAGGAGAGGGAGTGTAGGAGTGGAATACAAAGGAAGGAGAGGATCTAAAAGGTTCTAAGGGAGGATTTGGGGTACCTTGGTGGTAGGTGTGGTCTGGTAATATATGTATAAAATATCTGAACCTGTACCCCTATGTCATATTTAGTGTTGTAAATCAATGCTACCTCAGTGATCAATTATAAAACAATCAATTTCATACACTCCAATCAGATGATAAATCTATTATATATGAGCCCCTCTGAGCAGAGTTGAAAAGACACCAAAAAGCAGGTAATTCTAATGGATTTAGTCAACCTTAACAGGCTTATATTTTCTGATCTACAAATAAGGAAATGATAAAACACAACAAACCTTAGGAAATGCATGTACTTTTTCAGGTGCAGACAATATAGTATTTTTGCTTTCAATTAAAATTTACTTCTCTAAATGCGATAGAACAGAAACACTCACTTCACATAGGAAAAGACAGGAGCTCAGAGTTTGGTGACTCATAAATGATTGGACTAGAATTAGAACTCAAAGCTGGTATTTTCACTAGATAAGACAAGGTAAAATATGACAGGACATGACAAAAATCTTACATAACTACTCTGTATATCATGACTTATTACACTAATTCATCAGGTCATCCTTAATTAAAAATGATTTGCAACAGATCCTATCCTAGGCCTGAAGATAGAATTGAACAAAATATATCTTCTCTTAAGAGCTCATAGCCACTTGGAAGAATGTATAAGTAACTGATCACACAAATCAGTACTATAGGGAGCAGTTATTTTCCGCTGCAAAACACCAATCTTCACATCTTCTGAAAAATGATCCAACCTGCATTCTAATCATATGATTCCCCTGATTATAGATTGATCTGGAGCTGGCATCAGATCTAAGCAAGTCACTATATTATTCCACCTCTCTGACTTACTTGATTGGCCCAGGATTAGGCATCTGGTTAAACCAGGCCAATCAAAGCTTTCCCCCTAGGAATTCTGAACATGGAGTCAGGGAAAGCAGCCGTGTGGCAGCTCTATTCCTTGTTCTGTGACAGAAGTCTGTCAGTAGAGACAAGAGGCTGGGGAGGTGGTTAAAGAATATCCTGAAGCTCAGTTTTATCTGCCTTTGCAGTGATTTGGTCATGAAATCTTGTATTTTGGAATACTAGTAACTTCATCTTACTTAAACTACTCTAAGTTTGTCACTTACATTGTGCACTAGTATGTTTCTAGGACAGTAACAGGAGAAAAAAAATGCAAGGAGAGGCCTCCCTGGTGTTGTAGGGGTTAGAGTCTCAGTGTTATCAAGCTATCACCAGCCATGAGTTTGATCCCTGGCCAGGGAGGGGACCCACATGGCACAGCAGACCTCTCCTGCCTCTCCCCCTGCTCCCCACAAAAGTGCATTTCAGTCAACCTGCCTGTTCTGCTCCCCACTGTCTCTGGTGAATCCTCTAACCCTCTGCATCTCTGGCTTACACTCTAGTTCTTATATGCATAAATAAAAATAAATCTTTAAATTAAAAAATGAAAGGAGAAAGTAAGAATTTAGTGATTATATTTTAATTTGGATTTTCATGTGAGGGGAAAAAAAAACCACTACCTCTTTTAGTAGAATTTATTTGCAGAGAAATTCTGCAAATAGCAGCCAGAAATATTTATCATATAGAGAAAAAAAATGCAAAGATTATAAACTTTTAAAATGCAAAAATTCTAAAATTTGGATATTAATAGTAGATTTTGACTTGTTTTTGAGCCCAGGGAAACATTTAAATATACTTAGCTTCCCCTTTCACCCCCACCAAAATTACAACATTTAAAAAAGAATTTGTCAAATAAACCTGCTTTTTTCTTACACAAAAAGTAAATTTTCTCTTACAAAAAGTGAATTTCAGTCACTGAATATTAAAATGTAGACATTTTTATCATATACATGAATAATATCAGAGTATATTAATATATTAGTTCAAAATAAGTACTTTCTACTTTAAGTCAATTCTTCATTACATGCCATGTAATCACATAATCGGTGTTTAAAACCCTAAAGAGTTTAGAAGATATATTACTCTAAGAGAGTCAAAGATTGAGTTAACACTAATCTACACCAATTTCTTTGGTCTGTGCATGAGGATATTAGGGACCATAAAAGTTAAGAAAATGGCCCAAAGTCAAATACAACAGCAAACAGAAAAGCCGGAATTGGAAACTAAATCTCTAGACTCCAAATTAGAGGCTCCTTTATCATCATTAACATCTCTCTGACTCATGTAATGCCTCACTTCCCCTTAATCTGATGTAGGACACTTTCCTACAGCTTCTTCCTTGCTATGTGCTGTCATCCAACTTTCTAGGCTGAAATCTGCCGGCACTTGATAAACCAGCCCCCACCACTCACAGGTTGTATCAGGATCCAATTACCTCATGCTTGTGAGTCCTTAAAATGCATGGCTTTACAAATCACAAAGTAACCATGATCAGAGTGACATTTTTGATGAGATTTTTCAAAGCAATACATTGTGGCAAAAAAGAGATTAAGGGGGGAATTTTGGTTCTGGACTAGACAGGTATAGTCAAGAAGACACATTGCAGAGAATATCTAAAAAGAACAGAATTTTTGTGGGAGAAACATGATTTTAGAGGGATTTCTATGATATAATGAGAACTATAAAGCAAACTAAATCAAGAAGCACAAATTGCTTTTAGTACAGTCCTTTACTATGAGGAGACGTAAGTCAAAAGCAACAATTCAACAATGGCTGGGTTCTATGGGAAGTATGTTTTCTAGTCTCATCTTAAAGTTTTTTATTTCAAGAGGTACCTGTGATCATGAAAAGGGAAAATATTTTATGTGTAAAAAAAAGCCACCCACAATAATGGGATATGTAAGAGACTCAGGGATCAACAGTAAATGCTCGCCATTGTCAAAACTGGAACAATTTGAGTAACAAAATAACACCGAATTATAAATCAAACATAAAATAATACTCATGTGTGCATAATGATATAAATGAATAAATTAATAAATGGAGGAAAAAAACAAGTTCCATGACGCAAAATTCCAAATATTTTAAGTAGATATTCTTATCTTCTAGGAGGTAGCACCACATTCTTTGAGAGTGAGCTGAGCATCCCTTCGATTTACGATTTACGAGAAGTGGAGAAAAAGAAGAGATAAAGTACCTCAGCCAGGTGATCTAGGTGAAAACCAGCAGCCATAAATCAAGTTGATAAAATTAACCCATGATACAATATGATGAAAATGGCATTTTACCTTTATTATCTTCCTCTTCCAAACTCACAATCACAATCTAATCAGGAGAAAAGCATCAGACTAATCTCAGTAGAAAGTGTCCTACAAAATATCTGACCAATTATTCCTCAAACTATGAGTGTCATAAAAAATAAAACTGTCTAAGAAACTGTCACAGAGAAGTCTAAGGAGAGATGACAAGTAAATCTAATGTGCTATCCCGCATGAGCTTTTGGAACAGAAAAGGGACCTCAAGTAAAACCTAGGGAACTCAAATAAACACTGGTTTTAATTATTGTTAAAATTAATAATAATGTAACCTATTAACAATAGGGGAAATGGTAGGGAATAAAAAAGGAACTATAGTATTTTTCCAATTTTCCTGTAAATCTAAAACTGCTCTTTTTAAAAAAAGAAAAAGTCTGTCTTTTATAAGTTCAATTTTTTTCATTTTGCCTTCCAACTTGCTAACACAAGTCTCACAGGCAATTTAATTAAAAGTTTATAGGAGAGAAAGGGAAGGCAAGGTTGAGTCCAGTAACAGGGTCAGGAAAGAATGAATTCAAGGCCAAAAACAGTTGTAAAATCAAGAAAAAGTTTCCAAGTTCAATTTGTAATTATTCTGAGAGTTTGCTCACCTACCAGAGACCTGGCCTTTTGCTGTATTTATTAACTGACTGTTACCTCCCAACTCCTGTTCTTGGAATTCAGATCAGCTAATTAAATATAATTTATACCACCAGGGATCCCCAGTTAGAAAAAAGCATTATGCAAAGAAACAATATTTAATTTAGGTTTTGTGAAAAGATCAAAAGTTGTGCATGTTTGTAAAGGGTGGATAATTGAAGAGTATGAAATATTACATTTCAAAAACTATAGGATCCAAAGATTCCAAGGAGCAGGTAGTTGTTTTCCCAATTAGAATTATGTCAGACTATTAATCTAATAGTGTTCAAATATTATCTTAGGTAAAAGTCCAAATATTAAATCTTAAGTAAAACTGCAAACAAAAAGAAATCTTTACTCCCCTGTGGGGTAATTTTGAATGATATCTAAACTAATCCTTGAAAAAAAGATAGGATCTTTCTTTAGCAGTAAATTACTAGAAGACCTGGGAAAGTGTACCTTCAGGAAGCACCTAAGCCTGTTTACTGTATGCAAAGAAAGATAAGTCGTGGGCATACAAATAACAATTTGACAAAGTTGCCCTCAAATAGTTTCTATTTTCTGAGAATGTCACCCAAAAAACAGAACTCCTACACAAATTATTTTTAATTTTAAAAATGAATAGTAGCATAGGGTCCTTTATAAACTTCATCTGCATTTCCTTAAGAAATCAGTCAAGGTTTTCACTTCAGTAGAAAAGATTTGCATTCTTCAATTATCTCCAACTTGAAGGTTACTGAGTAATCTAAATGGGGGAGGGACCCATTTACTGAAACAACTGTAAGCACAAATGAAAGTAATCAAAGCAGTATTTGGAGGTCTAAAATTTGGTGCCCTTCACCTCTTTAGACAGTCACTGCCTCCCAGCAGGGTAGGAACCTACATTATTCCAATAATTTACATAAGAAATTAGCAACCAAAATCTACATCTGAATGGGAACCCCCCCAGCAGCCCATCAGGTGTTAAGTATCTGCTTATCTAAATTGCCTCTAAAAATAGCTTTACCTTCCTTTAAGCCCTAGGTAAACAGAGAATTTCCCATGAAGGAAAGGTGGGTGCTGAAAATTTCAAGGCTGTTCTCCCTGTGAGTAAGAGAACTCTTACAATAAGCCACATTGAGACTTGCCATCTGCCAGATCACTAAGTTTTTATCTTGATAGTACTAAACAGCTTTCCATACCTGGTTACAAATACTACCAATAGTGGCAGATATCCCAGAGGTAAGCTAAAAACATACCTAAGACATGAGAAAAGCAGGGAAACGTCTCTTCCATTTTTGATATAAAATTTAACATTCAAAAAGGTTCTCTAAAGCTTTAACTCTGTGTCTTGCAACCATTCCTGGCCGGGTAGGTTCAGCATCCTTCAAACAGCGTCCTTATCTCCACCGCCACTCTTCGGCTTCTCCTCCCGCGCCGGGCAGCGGCCCCGTGACGCTAGCCTTATATACCTCTTGTCTCAGCCCAGGCGCACCCACCTGCGCATGCCCACCCAGGCATGCGTGTAGAACCACAGGTATCCATCATTACACCAATGGTGGGACAGCGGAAAAGCTTGACAACCCTTCATTTACCTTACACTCTGGTTCAACTTAATTATTTTTGTTGTTGTTTTGGTTCTACTTAATTCTAACTTAATTCTTATAAACCAACAATATTTAAAGCACTGTTTCAGTTTATAGTTGTTAACTGATAAACAAGTTGACTGAACAATTAAATAAAAGGTATGAAAACAGATTAATACAGGTAAGTGGAAGCCTAATATTACTCAGTTCCCATACCGCCACAGGTTTAAAGCATTTATTCCATCAATAATAAGTCTATCAAAACAAATAGTTGGTACAAGCCTTTAAACGTGCAGATGAGTGAGAAGTGGCTGGTTATATATCATGTAATCTAATCTAATATGATTTGATATAATAAATATACATATAACATAAAAGTCTAAGCAAAAGAAACCAACCATGTGGAAGTAAATTCATAAGGAACAATGTATTCAAGGCCCACCTAACTTATAGAGAATGAGGAGCAGAGAAGTGTAGCGGCAGGATGGCGGCGGCACTGGAGGCAGGTTCGGGATGGTTCTGGGCAGACGGGTCAAGGAGGGAGAGTCTGGGAGCTCTCGGTGGCTTTTCATACTTTAGTAGAGGTGGCCAGGTACATGGCAGGCAGGGGTGCCAGGGGGCCGGGAGGCTGGCAGGCCTCCCAGCCCCCAGTGCATCTCACCCTCTCAGCTGCTTTCTTCTCTCTCTGCTGCTGCTACTTCCTGTTGGTCGGGCCTGTTGGTTCTCTCAGTTCTCTGTCGATCCTCACAGTTCTCACAGTTCTGTCTGTTAGTCTTCGCAGTTCTCACAGTTCTGGCGTCCTCATGACGCCACCCATTTATGCCCGTGTCCAACACAGGTGCGCCCACTTGCGCATGCCCACCCTGGAATGCTCGCAGCACCACAGGTGTCTATCATCAGTGGTGGGAGGGTGGAAATACCTGATCAACCTTTATCCTACAATAAGCTAGTAGGAGAATTAGTCAGGTCTCCTCACCACAATAGGTAGGGGATTTTAAGCCCTTTATAGTTTATCAGATTCTCAGAAAAGAGAAGGTAAAACTGCTTGAAAGCACTCATTTATCTGGCTTTGTGTAGGGTAAATGGAAGTATTAGGCTTTTCCACCCTCCCACCATTGGTTTAATGATGGACACCTGTGGTTCTGCACGCATGCCTAAGTGGGCATGCGCAAGTAGGTGCACCTGGGCTTAGACACGCAGACGAATAGAGAAGAAAGAAACGGAAGCAGTAGGAGCAGAGATGAGAGCCCAGAGAGTGAATATGCGTCCGGGGCTAAGAGGCCTGCCGGCCTCCTGACCTCCAAGCCCCCTGCCTGCCATGTACTTGGTCACCTCTGATAATAAAAGCCTAAAAAGGCCACCGAGGGCTTTTCCTTGACCCGTCTGCCAGAATTGAGAACTTGCTCTGTGCCCTTCCTGGCACCACACTTTGCCTATTTTAAACTCTCATTTATCCTAATTTTTAATTTTTTTTCTTGCATCAAGCTTATAGAAGAAATGGACTGAAACGTTATCCTTCTCCTCCTGCCCATACTCCAAGATTTCATGCATTGGAATTTCCAGGACTCAAGCAGTCAGGGTATGAATGTTACATTCTGACTAATATAGATAAATTAGAATACACATACTAGTTAGGTTGGAAAGGCCCGAAAATACTGAATACTGCTAAATGGAAAGAAGAGAGTACTAAGTTGTGACACCCTCGAAACCCTGAATATTAAAAATGTTCTATAGTAGGATTTTCTTTTTAAGAAATGTGTTATAAAATAGGGGAAAGATCAAATATACTTATTTTTAATTATATCATAGTTCCATAATAACTGTGACCACCAAAGATCCTCACAACTTTCAAAAATGCTCCTATGAGTTGTCCCCAAAAACCAATGTCAAGTGAAGATCACCAAGGAAAACCCCTACCCATGCACACAGAGCCCCCATCATTAAAAAAAGAAAAGAAAAATGTGGTTTATAAAGTCTTGGTGGAAGTGAAGGCTGAAAAAATTAAAGAAAACAGAAAAATTAAAGAATGTAATTCTTATCTTCTATAGATAACAGTATACTGGGTAGGTGTTCAAGACGAATGGCAAATATAAAGCATCTGATATTTTCACTATTGTTTTAAAGGTAGAACAGAAAGAAGGAGAAAGGGAAAACACTAAAATGTTCCTAAAACAGCAGCATTCTTGCAGGAAGTAACTGAAGTGCTGTAAAAGTCCTGACTGGAGTCTTAACTTGCCTTTGCCACATACCAACTCAGAGAAGTCATTCATGTTGTGAATCACAGTTTCTCATCTCTGAGATGCAGTGATTATACTTGTCTTTCTTATAGACACCTGCTATGAAGCCATAGGAGATAAAGTGAGTGAGAAAACAATCATTCCTCATTCCTTTCCATAATTACTGTTTTTCAGCATTGAGCAATGTATAGAATGATTGCAAACTAGCCAGATAATATTAGAGGGATTGTGAAAAACAAAAACGAAACCCACCATCTGTAGTGCAAGACCCTTCTGGGGCAGGTTTTTGTGAATAAGGAATTGGTGGGCTATTTGAATCAGACATTTCTTCATCATCTTCATCATCTTCCATTTCGTTAGCTGTTAGATTGTTAGAAAAATCCAGGCTTCCATTTTGAGTGTAGCGGTGTACCAAATCTTTATCGAGATCTTCCACTTTGGGTTTTACATCTGGGTAGGCAGATAAATCATAGCTAATTTAATCAAAGGCTAATATGGGGAAATAACCACAAGAAAAAAATAATAATTCTGAGAGACATCTGAAGACAAGGAGACTTAATATTTTCTAGCATTGAAAATATTTAATTGAGAGGATGCGAGATTTGGAAATCCCACTTCTTCTAAAAGGAAATTAGAAAGGTGTGGGATTCAGACTTACCTGCAGATGAGAAAGGATGCTGATCAGGGTCCAAGTAGAGCTGGGAAAAAATTGGCCGAGGTACCACACTACTACATCTGAGAGAGGCTTCTATGGAATTGTGGAGCGCTTCCTCAAATCGAGCAGATTTCAGTTGCCCAGCATATGAATTCCCCATGGTCTATACCACCCCCAAAGAAAACGAGGAAGAAAAGTGATAAAGTTAGAGGGTTACATACTACAAAGTACACATACAACTGATATATAGAGTAAACCCACTCACTTATAATAATAATATGTATTATATAATAACAATATATATAACCCACACACTTATTATCAGGGAAATGCATACCAAAACCACAATGAGACACCACCTTACCCTTATAAGAATGACCCATATTTTAAAAAAACCAGAAACAACAAATGCTGGGGAGAATGTGTGAAAAAGAACCCTCTTACACTGCTGGTGGGAATGTAAACTGGTCTAGCCACTATATGAAGCTAAGTGGATTTTTCTCAAAACACTGTAAGTGGATCAACCATATGATCCAGTGACAACCATATGATCCAGTGATTCCACTCCTAGAGCTCTACCCAAAGGACACAAAAACCCTAATCTAAAAGGAAACCTGTACTCCTACATTTACTGCAGCACAATTTACAATAGACAAGATATGGAAACAACCAAAATGCCCCAAAATAGATGACTGGATCAAGACATGGTGTACATACACACAATGGAATACTACTCAGCAATCAAAAAAGATAAATTCATGCTATTTGCAGCAACATGAATGAAATTGGAAGGGATTACGTTAAGCAAAATAAGTCAGAAGGAAAAAGGATATGTAGTGCACTGCTTCAGTTATATGTGGAATATAAAGAAAACATATAAAAGGTCAGGAAAAGATAAAACTTGAAAGCTGACCAAGGATCTGAGACATAGAGCAGAGGAGAAGGAGGGAAAGGGGTCAAAACTGGGTAAAGAAGAGTGCAAGAGACTGGTTGGTAATTGATGACAGGTGCTATGGTGGTAGGAGAATTATGGTACTACACCTGAGTAGGAGAATTATGGTACTAATTGTACCATACACCTGAGGGAAGAAATCAAATACTGTCCAAAAATTAACAATTATTTAACAAAATAAATAAATAATAAAAATAAACTAAATCCATATATCCTGTCATGATATGAACTACACCTATATTTCTCGTTAGGACAAATTTCCTAGGTTATCTTAACATGTTACTTTTGTTTTTTTGTCTTTACAGTCCAAACCCATGTTAAAATTCATTTAAAGAAACTTTGTCTAGAATTAAACAGTAATAAATGCTTTAAGCAAAGTTTTCCAACTAGTAAGTCAAGACTGCCCGTCAATTGTAAGTGAGTGGGCTACCATAACTCCATACCAAGTCTATCATGGTGTCAGAGTAAATGGATAATTGTTTCCCTCTCTAATGAGATTGTATTACCCTATGGGGGAGAAAAAGACTCTGGGGAAAAAAATGAAAGTTTGATGACAATATATTTAACTGGCAAAATTTTGAAAGCAAGATTTGGGCTTTTCAAACTCAACTTATTTATGTATTATTAGTATTTATTTGAAAAACACTTTTTAAACTCCATCTAAATACAACCTTATTTGGGATCCTTTAGTATATAGTAAGTATATAGTAAGAAATGTTGAAGTCATGACCTTTACTTCTCATCACTAATATTTTTATAGTACTTGCTAGCTTCAAAATTTTCCATCTATGTTAATGATGACTACACTTTATTAAGTGTTGACTGTTAGCTAGGCCAACAATTCTGAAAGTATGGTCCCAGGTGCCCAAGACCCTTTCTGTGACCTATGAAGTCAAACCTCTTGTTTTCAAAATACTAGTAGGACATTATTTGCCTTTTTCACTCTTGTTTTTTCATTTGTATACAGTGGAATTTTCCATAGGCTGCATGATGTGTGGTATTGCAACAGACTACATGCAGAAGCAGACAGACTAGTTTTCTCACTAACCTTTTTAGGAAAACAGAGTTATCAATTTGTAGCTCTTTAGTCACAAATCCTGCACTCCTAAAGTATAGTCAACTTAGGTGAATCTGATTTTAAGACATGCAATTTGGAAAACATCTTAGCCTCATTTGTCTCATCAATGACAGGGATGGATGTTAAATTTCCTCCAGAACACCAACTCCAACTGAATCCCTGGAGAGAGTTCTTGGAGGGCTAGTAGAGAAGGAGCGTGAGTGTGCATGTGGGCTCAGCAGGATAAAGGGCCAAGATCCTATGGTGATAACATCTGTGTGAAGAAGGGGCAATACACAGCATATCACAACCCTATTTCCAGACTTATACGTAAGAACTTTATATGAGATTTTGGTGCCCCTGAGTTGCCTGTATATAGCGAAGAAATCTGCTTACATAATTCCTGGTAGCAACGAGTCATGTACAAAGATTTCTATCAGAGTGACTGGGTTTATCAAGGATTTATTAGTTATTCCTATGACTTGGAGAAAAAGTCAATCATATTTTGGCAACTTTCTCATAATAAGTTATAAGAAGTACCATGGTGTCTTTCTTACAAACAGTAAATACCCAAAAGTATAGGTCCGATACCCACTTTAAAAGTTGTAAGTGTAAGAAATTGAAGTCTTTGTTTTTGTCCCAGCTACTACAACTCCCCATCAGTACATCTATAAATATGCAACTAGCAGGCAGACTATAAATTGGAGACATTCATCAGGGGAAGGGGTGGGAAAGGGATCAAAATAGAGGGAAAGCATAAGAGTTGATGGCGATGGTTCACAGGTGTCTTGGTAATTTTATGGGGACAACACCTGAGAGGAGAAATCAAACATTGTACAAAAATGAAGAATGAAGTAAAAATAAATAAAGCTTTCTAAAGCTCAAAATCAAGTTATTTTGTAACAACCACACCCAAGTAAAACAGGGTGGGACGTGGAGGATAATTATGTCATGCCACTAAATTTATCTACCTAAGCCAAAATTTAATAGTCAATTCACTTTTTTACTGAAGGGGAAAAAACTACCAGAGTCTAGCACCAAGTCCACCTTGGGATTTGTTACCCATGGGAGAATAATGTAACAACTTCAAAGGTGGTCCTTTAGTTTTCCTCAGAGCACCAAACGCCTGGAAACCTTCCCTCTTTTACAGGTTCAATTATAGGTTCGATTCCCTATTACAGGCTCAATAAGTTATTTTATTGTCATCATTTGCACACCTTAAACTTACATTCTCTAATATGTATTTTTCAGTCTTTCTCACTGAAATTTAATTTTTATTCCAAATGACTCTAATGTCCAAGGACAGTAGCAAAAGCTGAAAAATAATTTGCTAAATAAATATTAGAAGTAGTTGATTTGTAGGCGAGCAGAGGGTGGGGAGACAGCCATGGCACAGTAATAGTGGTTATAACAAAGCATAAAAATAACCACTGTCTTTCTGACACAAAATCTGGATGTTCAGCATTTACAGAAAATAACATAAAAACAGGAAGATTTTTTTAAAAAGGGGGGGGGGGCAGGAAAGAAAACCCTCACAGAACCCCAAACATTCACTTAAGAACACAATGGTGAGGATTTTTGATAGCAATATTTTCACAATTCTTAAAATGGGAGTCTTCAAAAGTACTTCTTCAAATTCAAAGGTAAAAACAAAAAATGAAGAGGGAGCAGTTACATGGGCTTAGAAGACCTGACAGTGGCCCAGTGGGTTAAGCAACGCACTATGAAGCAAACCGCAGCCACTGCAGCACGAGTTCAATCCCTGCCGCTGCCTGGGAAAGTGACCCTTGCCTCGCCCACTACTCCCCTCAGCAGTGTGTTTCAGTTAATCTGCTTGTTCTGCTCCCCACTCTATCTGGTGAATCCTCTCACCTCCCGTGATTCCGGCCTGTACCCCAGCTCTTGTGTGTATAAATAAATATTAAAAAAAAAAAGAGCTGACAGTGTGATGAAGATGACAAGCAATCCTACTTCCAAACTCAGGAACAGCCCGCCAACCTGACAAACACAGAAGCTGACTGATGGGCATTGACATTGCTGGTCGTACAAGGACATGGATTACTCATCATTAACAAAGCCACAGCTACTGCTCCTCCTTGCTGGTGCCAAGGTTGCCTTTCTGCACCTTGAATTCCTTGGCGGTGACCATCCACAGGTCAGTGGTTGAATATTTGGTTCAGAGGAACTGGTGCAAATGTGACTGTATATAAAGACTCACTTCTGTGTGGGTATGGGAAATTACCTCCTGTTCTAAGGTGAAATTTCCCAGAACACAGATCACTTTGCACATTTTCTTCTGTAGCTTCAGTTGAAAGTGCACTCTAGCCAAACATATCTATAATGGTTACAGGGATATCCTGAATTTTATGAGGTTCCATATAAGAATTCTAACAATACAGGGTATGTCTTGAAGCCAATAATCTCTGACCCAAACTTTCAAGCTTGTCGACCATGAAGTCACTGTCATCAGCCATCACAGGATCCACTGGGCCAGATGAAAAGTTTCAGAGAACTTTTCTTTTTTTTTTTGTATAAATTATGTCATCAGCCAAAAGCTATTTGCAGTGCAAGTTTGGTTAAAGACAAATCTCTCCAATTAAGATTACGATTAAAGACTTAATCTTTCCCATGATAAATTGCAATGAAAGTTAAACCTGTGGTGGTCACCCCCAGATCCCTTTTCCTCTTCCCCAAGATGGCTCTTCCCTTCAGTATGTGCACTGGTCAGATAAGCTGCAAGGCTAGGGAGAGGCAGAGTAGCACCAAGTACCCAGGGATAGTACGCTAGAGGCTGTGCTGGAGGGCGGGCCTGACTCACAACACTTTGCTTCCCAGAACCCATCTGTGCAGCTGGTGGGAGCGTCTAAGATCTTTTAGTTTAATAAGTGCCTACTCATACACAGATGATCGCATAATCTCGACCTTGTCCCTTTACAGTTTAGAGTAATGTGACAGATAAACACATGTACAGGGCAAATACTGCACTGAGTAAAAACGTTACATCAACGTAAAAATGGGCACTCAAGTTTAATCATCATACACATAACACAGCAAGCGCTTTAGCAATACTCAGATGAGAAAGACAAAGGGAAGTAACTATGAAACAGACTGCATAGTAAAAGGAAGTGGCTGACTCATTCCACATGAAAACATACCTGGGCATTATCTTAGCAATGATGCTATGAAGAATTACAGAAATAAATACAGACTTTTTTTAGTGCTAGTATACCATTCTTCCCTTGGCAGTTCAGTGCTACTCAAAGAAGGGCAGAGTTCAAAGAAAGAAGTCTTTTCAGTGCAATGTATTCTTAACATCGTATGCCATAATACTTAATTTTTGTCACGTAAATGATTGCCATTATTCACCTAGACTAGCATCCTTTCTTTCCCCTGAATTTCAGAGCATATGAGATGACATAACAGTCTACTAAAAGTTAATCTGAATAATCTAACTTAAGGTCAGACAATGGAGAAATAGTTTTCAAAATGAGTTGTTACAGAGGCCTCCCTGGTAGTACAAGGGGTTAAGCAACTCATTGTGAGGCATCCACAGTCACAGCAGCCTGTGTTCGATCCCTGGCCAGGGAGCTGACCCACATGGCATGGCAGACCTCTTCTGTCTCTCACTGCTCCTCTCAGCTGTGTACTTCAGTCAATATGCCTGTTCTCTAGTGAGTCCTTTCAACTCCCATGCCTCTGGCCTGAACCCTAGTTCCTGTATGCATAAATAAATAAATCTTAAAACAATCAGCTGTTACATACAAGAAGAAAGGTGACTTGTGATTTATTATATGTATATGTCTATAATATATGTAGTATTTATATACATAATATATGTAGTTGGCTGACATTAAGTTATGATACTGCATTTCATTGTTTTTCTATGTTTTCTTTTATTCTTGCAAAATTACAAAAGGTCAAACTATATTAAGTGCTTTGTTATATCACTAGAGACTTCTCAGATGCTGAAAGACATCTGACACTCATGCTATTGATATAAGCTCTAAGAAAAGGATGCTATATAATATGGGCTCTTTCTGTGCCATTAATTAATTGCTCAAATGCAATTGGGATCAAGTTCAAACACCATGACATTCTGGTTTGCTGTCTTTCTGCTCTGTCCTTTATCCTTTGCCACAGAAAGTAACTCAGAGGAACATGGGTAGAAGAAACAGGCAGCTTCTATTACTGATGGCTTTAGGAATAAGGACTGAAGAAGTAAAGGGTGGTTGAGGAATAGCTACCTGCTAATGCCTCCACAGCCTCTTCTAAATTCTCCTTTTCCTCTTGAAAATGGAAAAGATAAACAACTTCTCATTTCAAGTATTCTTGATCAGTAAGGTTTTGATTTCCTTTTTTTTTTTGACAAAGGCTTCATGGTTGATAATTAACTATATTATTAATGCAGTAATTACTTTTCCAGTAATTATTAAGTACATGGGAGACAGAAAAATTTCCCTTAACTCCCCAAAGACTTTTTACAATTAAAGTGTCAGATAAGATTTCAGCATACAACTTCTTGTTTTTTAGATGTTAAGTTATATGTGAAGCACATATCGCAATGGTAGACATCTAATAGAGAGGTGATATAATAGTAGCTGCTACACTCATTCCTGCTATTACTCCTGGTGGCAGGAGTAACAGAGGTAGTTACCATTGTCAAGAGTATGAAAGGAAACATTCTTCTGTGAATGATTATAATGATACTAACATGGACAGCTTACTAACTGCCAGGCAAGTACTATTTTTGTTTCCATTATAAAGAGAACTGAGGCCTAGAGTTGTTAAGCAACTTGCCCAAGATAAAGACAGGAGTAGAATTTAATTAGTTTGTCTACAGTAGCAGCTCTTAGGTTATCCTAATCACTTATTGTCATTCAGCTGTTAAAACACCTGCAATAATGAGCTAACTGGGTAAATGGGCACTCTATAAAGAAAACTAAATTGCCAGGCCCAAAAAAAAAAAAAAATGAAGGAAGATTTTTTTTTTCTTTACTGATTTGCCTTTCTTTTTCCCCCTCTCTCTCTCTCTGTCTTTCCTTCCTTCTTCTTTTTTTTTTTTTTTTTTTTTTTNCTCTCTCTCTCTCTTTCTTTCCTTCCTTCTTCTTTTTTTTTTTTTTTTTTTTTTTATCATAGCTACAAGATAAGGCTGAAAGGAGTGTTAAGATATGGGGCTAATAGGCATAAAGTCAACCAAAATTTCAAAAATAAAACAACTACCCCTCTCCTCAATAATAATAAAAAAAGACCCCACTCTTCATTAACAGCGACGGATGAAAGGGAAAGTTGAACAAAAGGTAAGTTTCTTAGCAAAGAACACACACAGGAGAGGAAGCTTGAGCCTGCCTTAGACATCATAGTATCAGAACACTGATTTTGCAAAATTTCCAGCCCACTATCTTTTCTGTCCCCATTAATCACAACCTCAGAAGACTCATTAATCCATTATATGTTTTGTTTGTTAATCTATCATATAGTGATTCCAGAAACAAAAACAATCTTATGACTCCCTAAAAACTCATGAATGTTTATATAACTTATTTTATTCTAATTTTTCTTCTTTCTTAAAAAAATGCTTTTGTTTTCTAGTAAAGACAAGAGAAAGTTTAATGTTCAAATGATAAAAAGAAATTTATTTGAAACTGAATCTTCTTTTTCTTCCTTCTCACACCAGTTTAAAAAAGTATTAGATTTGAGATACTGTCCAATCTGTGACCTTGAAAAACTTAAACAATTAATTTTGATTTTCCTCCCTATAGCAGAACATTTAATTTTAGTAGGTAACAATCACAAGAAAAATTATGTTAATATGAATTTACTAGAATTTTTTAAAATAAGAATTTCATGTAAAATTATCAATGAAAGTAGGGGAAAATGCCAAAAAGCATATACAAATATGTATTAATAATGTTTATCTAATGATGATGGGTTGTTTAAAAATTATATTTCATTGTTATATTGATATCTTCTTATTTTTTAAGTAATAAAAATGTTTTTACAGCATAACATAATAAATGAAAAGGATATCGTATAACAGTTGAGCTAATTCCAACTCTGATTATGCTTGAAAAGTAGTTTTAAAAAACTACCTTTTACAGTAGTTTTATTGCTCAAAAAGGTGGTAAGAACAACTGAATTTGCAAAATGACTATCCCTCCACTCCTTGCTGATGTTTTAGGATTCCAGGAAAAATAAAATCCACTCCTGTGCTTGGACTGAGAATTCACATTAAGAATTGGAGAATAGTTTGGAGTGTAATTCTCCAAACTATTTCCCCAGTTATGATATACTTGAAATGACCCGACCATACTCCCTCAATAAGTTTCTCTTTTAACTACTGGGCTACTAAGTTGATTTTTAATACCTAGATAAGCTAGACATAAATTAAAAAAAACATTTTAAAAGGATCACAGTTAGTGACAAGAATCAACAAGAGAAACACCCAATTTTAAAAATGTACACACTAAAAGAAAAAGAAATATATCTAAGACACTAAGGTTATTACTAGACTATAAAGTGGGTAGATGGGGATGTACAGACCATCTCCAAGTTAAAGTGGTTGATTTATGATTTTTCTACTTTATGACTGCATGAAAGCTACATGTGCTCAGTAGAAACCATACTTTGGGACCTCTCTGGTGGCACAATGGGTTGAGCAATGCCCTATGAGGCAAACCACAGTCACTGCAGCACAAGTTTGATCCCTGACTCCGGCCAGGGAGGAGACCCACATGGTCAGTGGACCTCTCTTGCTGCACCCGCTGCTCCCCTCAGCAGGGTGTTTCGGTCGATCTGCCTGTTCTGTTCCCCACGCTGTCTCTGGTGAGTCCTTTCACCTCCCATGATTCTGGCCTGTACCCCAGCTCTTGTATGCATAAATAAATAAATCTTTAAAAAAAAAAAAGAAACCATACTTCGAATTTAAATTTTTTTTCCAGAGTTGGCAATCTGTAACACAATGGTATGATGATATAATTCTGGGTAGCAGCAATGAACTCCAGCTCTCTGTTATCCATGAGATCATGAGGGTAAACAACTTATATTCTGCTTTCTACTGTGTTGCCAGTATTTTCTGGATGTTGTTTTCTGTTTTCACATTCCTTCATGTATATAAAATGCTCAATTATGTCTCCTGTTTCTTCTGAGAAAAGGAAGGCAATTACTCTTGTGATGAAACTAAAGATAACTGCCCAACTGTAGGCTAATGTACGTATTCTAAGCATGATTAAGGTAGCCTAGGCTAAGCTGTGTGGTAGGCTAGGTATATTAAATGCATTTTTGATTTATGACAATTTCAACTTATGATGGCTTCGTCAGGATACACACTTATTGCAAAATGAGGAGCAGCTGTATTTTTTTTAAGTCACAGCTAATTTTTTAAAGCGATTCAAACCTGAATTTCCATGTTTTGTCCAGCAAAATCTGAGAAGCAATAATTCAAAATAATAAACACTTCCTAGTGCCCTGACTGTGGCTTTCTAATGCCATTCCTACTGAAAAGAATAAGGCCCATTGAAGGTATAGCCAATTCCAGGGCAGGACATACACAAGATGAGCCTTAAACAGCTTTGCCAATAAGCAGAGAAGCTAACAAGGACTAATGAGTCACATCAAAAGGTATACAAGTCTACATGAAGGGTTATGATGGCCAAAGATAAAATAAATTGAACATAAAAGAATAAATGCAAAGGACCAAATCACATCCAAAATTTAAAAACTTATGAATTAATTTTGCTGGTCAAAGAAAGAAAGAGAGCCTCTTGGAAAAACAAGAACAAATCTAACTGAACCCTAGAAAAAGGAAAAGGAAAAGGAAAATGAGCTGCATTTATCCTAGGTTATTTTTGTTTGTTTGTTTTGTTTTCCCCTGTACTTCAAAGTAACCATATAGTCCTGGTTTTTTTGTGTTTTTTTAAAAATTTATTTATTTGAGGTTTTTAATGAAAAATTCCAGCTAATATATGGAAAGAATGATAAAATTATAAAATTACCACTTTGAAATCCTTAAAGCAAAATTCACTTAGGCAGTGATAATGAATGAAATCAGTAGATAGAAGGACGATGGAGGGATGAAGGGATAAGGCTGTCACCTACATTGATCAAGGTTAGCATAACTAAAAAGGTAAGACAATGAATGTTGTGTGCCTTCCCAAGGCAGACAGTATACAGCATACACTCTGTCTAGGAAGCATTCCTACCAGTGGGTGTAGTGACAGTGATCAAATCTCTAATGAGAATTTCCATTTATAGGATGGAGAAAAGTAAATGAAACCAGAGGAAGCCAAAAATTTAGAACCAGGGGCAGAGGTGGAGAGAGCAAAGTTTCTGCAACAAACCATATTTATCTTGTTTATAAACCAGATGCAACTAGAATTCAAATTTAGAATCAAAAGCCCATTCTTTTTCCATTAAAACATGCTATTTCTATTTCTATTTAAAATAGAAAAAATGCAAGCATGAAGGAGATTTATTTGGTGGTAGTATGTGTACATGTGTGTAGTTATTTTGGTTTTTTGATTTGTTATTGATTGGGTGCTGAGCATAGTGCTAAAAAGAAAATTATAAAAAACAAAGCAAAAATCTAAAATTAAAAAAATTTTGAAAAATACAACTATATTTATCTTGTCAGCTTTCTGTTACCTTTTTATCTACAAATGTTGTCACCTAATTTCCAAACTTAAAATCCACCCAGCCAGGCAGCATTTATAGAAATCGCTCTTTTTTTTTTGTTGTTTATTTATGTATGCATACAAAGCTGGGATACAGGCCAGAGTGGCCGGAGCGAGTCAGGAGAGGTGTGCTGCGCCATGTGGGACCCCTCCCTGGCCGGGGATCGAACTTGTGCTGATGTGCCACGGATGCTCCACATTGGGGCGCTCAACCCGCTGCGCCACCAGAAAGGCCCCGTTTATAGAAATCTTACCATCAAAGTGGTTAAGCATATAGACTCTGGATTCAGATGACCCCAATTCAAATCCTGCACACACTATCTTATATGATATTAGGCAAGTTTTTCAGTCTTTTATCAGTAAAACGGAATAATACAACCATGACCATAGGGTTTTGCGAGAATACGTGAGACTTTATACTCACACAAAATTTTAAAAAGTTCCTGGCTGGGCATCCCTGGTGGTGTAATGTGTTAAGCAACACACTATGAAGCAAGACGCAGCCACTGCAGCACGAGTTCAATCCCTGCTGCCGGCCAGGGAGGTGACCCATATGGTGCAGAAGACCCCTTCTGTCTCGCTCACTGCTCCCCTTAGCAGTGTGTTTCAGTCAGTCTGCCTGTTCTGCTCCCCACTCTGTCTCCGGTGGATCCTCTCACCCCCACACATCTGGCCTGTACCCCAGTTCTTGTATGCATAAATAAGTCTTTTTTTAAAAAAATAGTTTCTGGTATAAAATGGCTTCTGGTACTATACTAACAATACTAAAAACAGGAAGCTGTACTCCTTCCCTAATACATACTGGTCACTACAGTAGGTTCTGGGGCACTGTTCTAGTAACAAGTGACCATCAACAAAAATTTCCAAAGTTGCATATTCATTTATTAAGAAATTTCACAATCATATACAAATCATTGTCATTCATTATAGCTAGTAATCAGATTTTAATTTTTTCTGTTGAAAATGTTCACTGATGACAGTGACAATGGAAATTAAACCTGGTTCTGACAAGTTCTCAAAGTGCCTATAATCCAAAATTAAAACCAGCATATATTGAAAGCTCTCTTTTTTGGTGCTCTTTTCATATTTCACTTATCCTTTTATCTTTACGTTTATTGCTCTTAATTATAATTAGTGGGTTTGGTACTTGTCTGGCTCCCCTATTAGATTGTGAGTTCTTAGAGGAGAATATTTTGTTTAAAACTAGAATTGAGTAAAAAAAATACATTGAGCTTTTTTGTGTGTCCTATCTAATTATATATATTAAGTGGATTTGAAGAGATACTACCTCTTCTCAAGCACATTCCCAAAAATCATAAAGCTAACCACACATTAGAAGTAAGGATTTTTATTCATCCTCTTTCCTGAAAATCTTTAGAAAATGCAAACTGATTAAAAGACAAAATTTCCAGCCTCTTTTGGTACCTTTCAGTTCAGATGAAGCTCAACAGTTTCTGAGGGCAAAATCATTTTAGGTACTGAAATAAAAATCCAAGCTAGTGCCAATTTTTAAATTAGCTATTTTTATCAATATACTTATGGTTATACAATATGTCTTAAATTGTTAGAGAAACAATTACTGTACTATGCCAGCTAATTTCATAATAATTATTAAAATCTATTATAATTAAATGATAAAGTATATTTATATCTTCCTTTGTAACAAAGAGTTACATGTTACTACTGGAAACCTTTACTTTCTTCCTTGAAATGCCAGAAATTCTTTCGTAAAATAAACACATCTCGTCAAGACTCTCTGGAACTAGTATAATTACCAGAGGCAATCCCTGTGTAAGATCAAAGAAGCAAAACAATAATAGGCAACGTGTGACCTCTACCAAGTCACCAGAGACCAATTTTTCAACAGAGGGAAGAGTCAATAATCCAGAACAGAAAACATTAAATAACGAGAAATGCTTCCAAAGTGTGGCTTACCACATCCATCAAGACTGCCACATTCAGAGACTTTAGAGTCTCTATGGTTTTAGAGAACAAACTTCTGGGGATTCATCACAGCAATCATTAAAATCTGCATGAAACACCACAGGCAAAAACCAATTCCCCAAATGCAGAGTAGAATGTCAAAAAGATAATAATTTTCCAAATTTCACTGAATACTTAACAAGTATAATATTTTTTCATATAACATTTACCTAATTCCTCTAATTTACCTAGCCCCATTTAATTTTTCTAAGAAATGGTTTTGAAAGTGGGTTATGAACATTTACTTGATAAATATAATTAATAAAAACACATGAAAGACTTCTGCAGGTTTTTGTTTTATTTTGGTAGTACTGGTTTACTAAATCCAAAAAAAAAGGGTTTTAGTTTCCTTATAATGTATTTGGATAATTAGAAAGAATTATAAGGTTGTAAAGAAGTGTTAAGAAGTTCCTACTCATGGTAATTACAGTCAAATAAAAGTACATTTAAAATTAAGAAGTACAAAGAGTATCACAAATAAACTTGTGCCTCTGAATCAGCAAAATTTGATTGTTTTTCTTAGATACTACTGCCCAGCATCTGTCTTCTTTCAAAATCAGATGAGTTAGGGACTGAACAAAAGTATATGAATTATATAACCCCTCTGCCAGTAATTCAGAGAGTAGTAAAACAGGGAGTTAGTTTAAAAAAAAAAACAAACCAAAACTCTAGAAATTCAAAGCAACTGTAAACATTCTGTTCACATATGGATTTGTTACTCTGCTTCCTTCATCTTTCCACTCTGTCATCTGCCCCTGTCTTTCCATCTTCTTATCTTATTAACATTGCTAATTGTATTTGTCGGTTTTGCCACAATTTCAATGCTACTTAAACAGCTGTGGGTTTTCTCTAGGCAATTATCAGTCACTACACTCAGGTTTCTAAATTAGTTGTTGAAAGGTACTTTAACCTTGAGAAAATAGACACATAGCACACTCTATGCTGAACCTTACGTTTTGGTATAAATTACGTTGAGGAATTATTTTAAAAGAATTAAAAAATTCACATACACAGGTAATTCACAAGTATCCTGAATTTATGAATTACTAAGAAAATCCTTAACAGAGCCTGTTTTATACTATTCATCATTTCATCTTTTGCCCCCATACTATACACATTGTGATATATGCTCTCTCTGTACACGAATACAGAGTAATAAACTGTGTATAAAAAAAACTGGGAAAATAAAAAAACTGTCAAATTCCCTTAACAGTCCTTTTCTACTACCTATCCACCAGATGGCCAACTTTCAAAGGTATCTACAATCATAGAAATGGTATTATGAGGTCATGTGCTATGGAGGAGAGCTCTTACAACATACAAATTTTCCCCTCTCTATTTCCCTTCAAAGAGAAAATTCTGTAATTGCTTCTCTTATTCTCTGACTTGACTCTGATAATGATTTTCTTTTTACTAACACAAAATCTATAAGAAACATCCAGGGAGAAAACAGATTTAAAATTATTTATCAACAGATAGGCATCTCTATTAAATACAATTAAATTTTTTTACGTGAGAAATGCAACTAAATTAAAAAAGAATTTCTACACTCCAGAAATATTACACTTCCTGTGCCACTTATTCCTTCTATATGTTCAAATAAATTCAAATAAATTTTCTTAGAGTTAACAAGTACTGATGTTTTAAAAGGTTTATAATATCCTGTTTGTGGGTCTGTCAAAAGCTCACGGAATCATTTCTTAATTAGTATAGGCTCACTCCTTAACCCCTTATCCCACAAACATACTTTCTGCTCCAAGGAAAGAAAAAGGTGATATTTCAACTGCACAAAATCTTTACTGAGAGAGAAATACTGAAACGATAAACATTTTGGAAAGCAAAGTACACTTTAAACCCTCACTATTCTTTCAGATCTATATTGACTTATAGAAGTTGCCAACATTTGGTAAGGATTATCCTTCCATTAGACAAAAGCAAGCATTCCTTAGATAAATCAGGAGTTTTTGCCATGAGACTCATAAAACCTTTTCACAACACAGATTTTCAAGAGAATCCTTTAAGGTTTTAGGAGGCTGCTCCTTTTACCAAGTAACAAAATACACCCCATGGTGTCTCACTGACCCCACTCAGCTGTCCTTTGACCTCTTCAATTGTTGAAGCCTAACTCCAGGGCCCACAGAATTTGCCTCCCATATCAAAAAGGCGAATGTCGCTTCCTCCTAGCACCTGGTGTAACAAAACGCAACAGTTCCCCCTCTTTTCTGTTTCCTTCGCTCCCTCTCGGACCATTTTCCAGATGTTCCAGATCCAAATGTTAAGCCAATACTAGCTTTCAGGATCTGCATGGTCACCACGAAGGAACAAACAGGGACCAGGCTGAAGTGGCAATGACCCTCTTGTTCTTTTTGGTCTCAAAAGGATACAACAGGTCATAAAAGAAGAAAAGATCTTTGGCCTCCGTTGGAAATGCCAGGCTATTTAAGCACGTTGTAACTTCCAAAAGGAGAGACTCTTGGGTTGTACCCCGATAGACAAGTTACCTTAAACAGTATCCTAAATACTCAGTTCTACACAATGCTTTGATTTTCTTTGACATGGAGTAGGTGGAGGCAGTAGTACCTTTTTCCTTTTCTAAACTAAGTCTCCTAAAAATAGGAAAAAAACTTTAATGAAACTTTTTTTAAAAAGTACATCTGTGTTTTGTGATAAAAAATTTAAATATACATGGTTACTAGGTATGGTTTGTATTTCTTTGCCAAGATCACAAGACTAGTTGTCTTTCTTACTAGAGATAGTTCGAAAGATAAAACTACAATTTACAAAGGAAAATAAACTGAGTTGTTATCCTAATTTATATGGGAAATATAACACAGTGAGTGTTGTAGGGAAAAATAACTTCTTGCTAAATTTGTTACTTTTTGCTGAAGAGAATGAGGAGGATGAGGAAAGCAGAGTGGAAAGAAAAAGGAAGGAGAGGAACTCATAGAAATAGCTGCTTAATCCATTTGCAGACTAATATAGTAGCTTTATTTAAATTCTAAATATAACTTAGTAAAACAAATTTGATCTTGAAAAATTTGGGGGGCATATTTTATACAATACCTTGGTTTATATATTAACATTTTTGAATCACGTTCATGATTAAGTTGGGTTGCCAACACTTCAGGGAGCCTGTTGCCTAGATTTTACTTGTTTAAAACTTTTTTGCACCTGCAAAAACATAAAAAAATAAAGATATATATGTAAGGACATAATTCCACAATATAATAAACTAAATGTTTATAATTCTACAAAAATTACAATTAGAAATATATTATCAAAGTCTTATACAATTCTATACACACAACAAGTAAATACAGATATTCCTTTTTTAAAATTCCCAAAATACCAATTATATATAATCAAAAATAATTTCTGTTGTTCCTCCAACCCCCCCAATAAGTGTAAGTTGAACAACTGTCAGGTCTACATTTTTGATAGCTATTACAATAATGCTAAAAATCCACAGATTATTTTTAGGCATGAGATCAGTAAAAAGGAATTTTTTTTTTTTTACTTTAAGGAGTTTAAGTTTTATAATCTGATGCTAAATTTTATCTCCTCAAAGAACTAACAAAAATTTAAGACATAACTAATTTTGATTGAAATTATTTTTCTGCCTTTTTGAAACTAATGCTTTCGAAGAAAGTATGCAAGAAGAAAAGAGCTACTATTTCCAACCCTTTGAGAAGTGTATTCCTAAAAGAAATTAAACTAACCACAATTACATGTGACTGACTGAAAAGCATAGTGTTCAATATTACTCTTTTCTCTAAGTAAATTATGATCAATATAAACTACTACCAGAAAAAATAGAAAATATGTTTTTAGAAAGCATCAAGTGAAATAAAAACTTTGTCATTGATTTTTATACATAATTTTCCTTTGTTGCTATGTCTAAAAAGAAAACAAGAGAATTTGCCTAAGAATGTACTAATATTAATATGAATAGTTATAACACTAAATTATGTAGCATAATCTTAACTTATGTCTTCTAAAAAAAGTTTCATTTTACCTTTCTTTTATACGAACTTGAAAAAGAGGAAAGAGTGAAATGAACCATTTTAGATTTTGAAATAAAGGTCGTTACCTTTCTTACTGTCAAGAAAATGCCTTCAGGCAAAAGAATGATTAAAAATGAAACACCAAATTTTTCGAACTCATGTACTTTCCACCCACCCAGATACAAATACACATCTTGTTTGGTAAGTCAGGAGTCTTGCTACCTACATTCAAACCCAAGATTACTCCATATGGTCAACAAGGTCAAACTGCATTACTGCCAATGAAACTATATGACTCCACAAGGACCTTAATGATTTTTAAAAAAGGTCAGTAATCCAATTCCAATGGCTTCAGAGTCTAAAATTGCTAATTTTGGGCCACGTGCTGCACACTTCACCTGCTAGTAATGACATTTTTGTATTTTCTTCTAATTACACTCAAAGCTAAGACCTTTGGCCCTGGGCCACAGACCCCTATTCAAGCTGCATACATTCTCTTAAACGACCTGATCCTTTGTTGTCACTCTTACTCTTTCATCTATTATTTACACCCTTAGAGAAGGAAGATACTCTGCCATTTGTATAGCTTAAAGCTTCTAATCATCTTAATTTCTCTGTCTTTCAACCTATGGTCTTTTTCATAGACTAATGCCAAAAAGTTTGAAAAAAATCATCTTTTCAACCACAAGACCCCTTTTCTCCTTTCTTACTCCCTGGTCAACCTCCTTCCTCTTCCTTTTCCTACATAGAGGGACTTTGTATCAGCCAAAAATGACAAATTTTGACTTTCACCAACAAAATTAATTACTAAATATAATTAAAAATCTCCACCTTGTTCTGGCAGATCAATAATTAGCATGTGTTTATCTTTCATCAAAGAGTTCATAAATTAAGTGAAAGTTTACTTAAAATAACTTAAAATCTGCTCTTGTCTCACTGAGGCATGAGTATAGAATTTTCAGAATTCCCCTGAAAATAATGCCAACTAATGCCAAAGAAGCTCCTGCAAACAGTAGGGATGTTAATGATGTGGCCAAACATTTTCAAACATTTCAATACCTGCAATTGTTCAACTATTCCCAAGAAAAGAAGAAGGAAAGAAAAAATATACAAAAATTTAATTAAAAGTTTTACATTGTAAAATACTATTATTCAAACAACAAAATCCTGACATCAAACATTCCCTACTGTTGCAATTTCCCAACACTTTCCCCAGACTTTTTTGTGAATGTCCAAACCCATTTTACAAAGCCAAAGCAGAGAGCTGTTTACCATGATGCAGATGTCCCCCTCAGAGCACTGCAGCCACCAAAAGATTCTGATTTCCAAGATGTTTATAAAAAGACGTATGATCCATCTTTGGGTCTCTTCCTCTATTGCTCAGCTTACTCTTGATTTCTAACAGTATTTCCTTGTTGTCTGTCCTCTCTGCAGACCCTGAAACCCCTTGTCTTTTCTTATTTTCACCATTTGCTTCAACCAGCAGTTCACTGGAGACCCATCCATCTTGTAATGCCTAAAGTGACAGATGCTCTCAGGAACCACCACACTGCTGAGTGAACAAAAGATAACATCACCTCTAGGAACTCCAGAGAGAAATACAACTGCAACCTTAAGACAGGGGCTGACTTGACAGACATTGGACCATAAACCTCTTCTAAGCGAAAAAGAAAACAATTGCCACACACAAAAAAATCTGACACAATCAAAGGCAGAAAAGAGTGATTATTTGTGGATTGCCTTTTCACTCTGCGGCTCACTTTTCCCCCCACAACGCTTTTATATTGGGGCAATTCACTTGCCAAGAGGCAAGAGAAGTTCTTGGGGGGGAAAATGCCTTTCTCAAGTACCTTCTTTTTTTCCATAAAATTCAAAGTGAAATTCATTCACATGTGTGCTCCAGTGACTCTAAGTCTATAATAAGCATTCTTAAGTCTGACCTGTCTTGTTTACATAAATAGCTGGTTTCAGAAATGCTGACTCACTTCTACTGCTGTGAAAGACAGACACATGCTTTACACATTAAAAAGGCATTAGAAATTAAAAAGCAACATGTGACACAATGTCAACAATATGGTAGCTCATAAAAAAAGCTCACCGTTGATTCATCAGACAATCTCCAGCTTGGGTTAAAAAGACAGTTACAAGAGGATTCTGGGAAGGACTACATATCTCTTCTAACAAAGAAAAGGTCTTATTAACATCTCCCAGCATCAAGCTAAGGACAAGTAGGATGCAGTAGATTTAGGGATACTGCCTTATCCATCTAGGATTTTTTTTCTTGAAGGTTTGTATTTAAAATCTTCATGCATCAATAGATACATTTAAAACTAACATTCAATTTTAAATTTATTCTAAAATTTAGGTAAATAAATAGAGGAAAGGCAATTTTTGAAGAACAGTGAACAAAAAACTGACTTGGTGTTCAATTAAGAACATCGTGTGATCAATGTCAATTATAGAGATTAACAACCATTTTTATAATAGATATCAAGATGACACTGCAGCTGAATATATTATCATTTTCAAACAGGGTAGATGGCACAAATATCTGTATTAAATCTAACCGAGCCAAACACTCAAGGAAAGTTGTTAACTATATTTATTAGAAGAAACCTAAGCATTTACAACAGCATTTTCTTAAGACAAGGACTGACTTTAAAAATACAAAAATAAAATAAAAATATTTTATTTTTCTTTAAAATTTTTGCGCAAGAAGTCTTAAGTTATAATTATTTTTCTTTAGAGTCACACTCATTTTACTAAAAAAATAAATTTTTTAAAAGATGTGTTATTTCATTTCCTGTCTTTGAATTCTTTGTGGCGTAGAAGAAAAAAATTTCAACTTTATAAACCAAGATACTTCATTCTTAAACACCTGCTGATGTCTCCCTTATTTCCTGTGTGTCTGCACAAAATAGGGAAACCATTTCAGTTTCTAAGTTTTATATTAACATTGGCAAAAGAGATGCACACAAAAACTTTAAATGTGTACAATTATATAATTCAACAAAAAAGATAAAATAATTACATACTGTTTACTAATATATGAAGGATTTGTTCTAATATAGACTTGCTCTATCAATGACAAACACTGGACAATTACATAATGAACAATTTGACAAAATAATATACTCACAGAAACTATTGGACACTAATAAACAAAGTGAGGGTACTGAAGTTAATAGGGAGAGGAAAGGGAGAAAGACAAGGGGATCTAAGGGGTTGTAGTAGAAAAAACACTGTGGACTTGATCTTTAACTAGACAACTTTGTTTAACACACACTGACTCTAAGTAATGCCCTCAAACTAATGATTCAAAAGTACTACATCGTTCAACACTTGCAAACACTGACATTAATGCCTAGAGAGAGAGAGACATGACCTTGAAATGACAGTTTCATTGCAGAAGCTTAAAAAAAAAACCAATTAAATGACCTACTTTTAAATACAATAGGATCGATACGCATGCAGAAAAAGTACACCCCTGTGGAAAGTTCTTATTGCCTGATTGATCAGAAACAAAACAAAACTTCTTTCTTAAGGGCCCCTTCCAGATCACAGTCAGTGCCAGAAATCCACACAGGAAAAAAATCCATCAAAATGAAACCCTAAAAGGGTTTACCCTTCACCATCCTATTTGCACTTCAAAACCCTGTAAGTCCTTCAGTTAAACCCCAGGCCTGAACCATTTCAATAATAAGAGAGGTGGCCAGCAGTGATTTATCTCCCATTTGGCCTCTGGACAGAGCTGTAATGTCTATGAAGCTTCCCTTCTCTGAGGAACCCTCCCCCCAAGTCAACCTTCCTTTCTGCAGCTTTGGATCTGCAATACCTTATAAACAACTTTAACATGTCTCCCAATCAGAAGCCAGAACAATCTGTAACTCAAGATTTGGGTACATTTTCTTGGCAATGCTTTCACAAAACAGAATGCTGCTGAGTAATAAGAAAATACCAGGTTAAATTTTAGGTCCCCTTTGTTATAAGTAGGGGAAGAAAAGGAGCTTCCTTTGTATGTTGTTATCAAAACTTTTTAAACTTTTTCCAAATTAGACCCAATATCCTTCATGTTTTCGGCCACATCAACCAACTTCCTGAAATGATTTTCATTAAATTTAAAGTCTTGCACTGTAAAATATTTTACCAATTCCAAAAAAGTGAAGATTTCATAGGTCATAGACTCCTGGGTCAAAAAGACCTTAAAGACAGATATCAGAACACTCTGAGTCAACTGATTTATTCTATCCTTGTTATCAAATATAACTGCCACGACACACACTGCAATGCCAAAAGTTATCAAAGTGAAACACGGTGACGCTTCATCATTAAAGATGAAGGAAATTTTGTCACTACACGTGAGTTCTCTATTTCAAAATTATGTTCACACGCATCCTACTGTGTAGAAAGAGAATAACAAATATGTGCACCCTTTTTCCTACTTGTTCACTAATTTCAGTTTTCATTTCAATGAGTTTGCTATCTAATTACTTCTGATAAATTTCATCTGAATGCCACATTCACAATTTGCTCTAAGTGATTCCACTGTAGTCACTCCCATTTCACAACTTGAAAATGTTCAAGTTATTTCATAAATTTAGAGAAACCACAGGAAAATTTAAGTGTGTTTTATTTAAACCTAGTACCAATTACAAATCAATAAAATTTGAGAAGAAAAAAATAAACCTATTATCAGTTAATAAAGGTTAAGAATAAAATCAAATACATGTCTGATATTTAAAATACAAGAAATACAAATTTTTGTCAATGAAAAGGAATATATCATTGATGGTTTGGGAAGCATTTATCAATAAAGATTACATATCCCCATTAAAAAATGTACCTCCAACATCATTAAACCTCATTAGCAAAGATTTTTTTCACTTTTAGACCCCCAAATAGCACAAATTCTAGAAAAAGCAACTATCATAGTAAATGACTTTATTGTGTAATGGCACATTCAATGAATCTGACATTTGTATTTGTCACTTAAAATCCCAAATATATAAACCAGGAAACATACCATGGGACTAATAACAATGCCCAGGAAAACAAATATCTTAAGCTACTACATACCACTTTAAAAAAAAAGCTTTCATCAGAGAATCAACAAGAGTAATTGATCTACACAGAGGAAATATTCAATTTTCATTAAATATTTATTCCGTGCAATAGATTGTTAGGTCTATTTAGACCTCAAAGAAGAAATAGTTCCTGTGTGATAGGAATCAAGGTCTTGAGAGAACTAAAGCCATGATATTATATTTCAAATTACAATGCTAAAAACTGCAGATGTGCCATAAGATGTCTATTACTACCTGGAAATCTGATATTAAAGAATGTTACTCTTATGGGAGTATTAATTTTAACTAGGTTTGACTGGTCATACAATTTGATTTCCTATTAATGTAGCACAATGAAATTTGGATGTTCAAGATTTGCAGTTCCCTGCTCTGACATTCTGTGACTGTGGCCACATGGTCTAATTGTAAAAGTACCTGTTTCTAAAACAAATTCTCAACAGGTTTTTGCAGAACATTATGAAAACAGTCATAAACTCTTTTTTTTTAAATTCAGATTTTTGTCTTTACTTGAGACAACATTGGAATACCACACCATATATGACTCATAGGTATAGGGTCACAATTCTTCAGATGTGTTACCACATCACACCTAGCATTGAGGTATACATAGTACTCCACCACAATCTATTGGCTCCCTTCCACACTTTGTATCTTCCCCTCCCCTTCCTACTCTGGTAGCCTCAATTCTACATTCAGATAGTTTTGATTTGGTTCTGTCTGTTCCTTTGTTTTGTTTGTCTATTATATATACATGAGTGAAATCATTTGGTATTTATCTTTCTCTTTCTCTTTATTTTACTCTGCATAATCCTCTCCAGTTTCATCCAAAACATTCATATGGATTATTCATGAGGATTATTATTTTTTAAAAAAAGATGAACAATTCCTTTCCAAAAAAAGGCTGTTAGTGGAAGTGAGTCAAAATAAACATAACATCATGAAGGAAGAGATTTTGGACATTAAATTAAAGTTACTAAATCCAATGAACATTTTTCAGGTCCCATCCCAAATGCCCTCCCTCCTGGTAGATTTCTTGAAACTTCCTTTCTTGGATTTTATTTCACAAATTTTCTGGTTTCCCTCCTCCCCTATACTGCTTCTGAATTTCCTTTGCACTTGCATAATATACTCAGAGATGAAATATTGGAGTTCTACAGGCTTTTTAGTCCAGTGATTCTCATTTGCTGTCTAAGCCTCTTCCACATTGAATCAGGGCCAACTTGTGTGATCAATAAAATATTAAACAACCTTGAGTGTGTGATTTTTCAGGATCAAAAAAGATACAGCAATTTCTGCCCTTATGTCTGGATCACATGCTTTTAGAGAAGGCAGTCACTCTATGTAAGAACACTCATGCAGTTCTGTGGAGAAGCCCACAAAAGTGGAACCACAGCCTTCTGCAAGCATCAGCATCAACTTGCCTACCTACTCTCCTTGCCACCAGTTTGCCTCATAGGTTTCCTTGCCTCCTCTCTGGCACCCTCCAGTCACTTCTCTGCATTACTATACAAATAGAAGCAAGCGACCTTTAGCTAAAACCTTGGCATTTTTACATTGCTCTGAGGATAAACATTAGTATTACAAATATTTCCTGCCCATCTCTCCAGCTTTATCCTGCACTGTTCTCTTAAACGCTGTGCTCCAGCAACACTGACCAAACTTTAAAAACAGTTCCCTCTGCCTGTAATACCACCCAACCAATCTTTTACTTTTGCCTAGTTTTTTTTTTTTTAAGATTTATTTATTTATGCATACAAGAGCTGGGGTACAGGCCAAAGTTGGTCTCCCTGGTGGCAAAGGGGTTAAGTATCGCCCTATGAAGCATCCTCAGGCACTGCTTTTGCCTAGTTTTAAATCTCCTTTGCCCTTTAAATCTCAACTCAAGCATTATTTCCCTTTGCCAAAAGCTGTGACAAAATCTTACTTATTGTCTACTTAATAACTAACTTACCTTTGAGTTAATGGAATTCATATGATTAATGAATAATATTTGTCTTCTCTATTACAGTCTAAAGTTACACGAAATACTATGTTTTCACGATTTTGTCAATTATTGAAATCACAGCACTTGTTATGGTGCCTTCCTACCTTGAACGCACTCAAAAATATTATTTGGATAATATAATCCTTTAAAATTAATAAAATGCAACAAGAATGAGAAACTCATTGGTGATGGTCCAAGAGGAATTTACTACCTATAAGAATTGTTATGTGACAATTGATGAATTATAAAATAATAAAGGAAAGGAGAATACATTTGTTACCAAAATAATGATCAACAGTTTAAAAAGTAATGGCTAAGACACAACTTATGTTAAACACTAAAAATAAATTTCAGAGACAATAAAAGATTGCACTTAAATATCTGTACCTATATACCTTCACATATCCACTGACATTAAGCCACATAAAAACTAAGAGGAAATGTAATTAATAATTCATTAGGCCGATATTCATCATCTATCAATATCTATTATAGTATCATAGTGAGGCTTTAGTTTTTTAAGGCTAGAAATCACAAAGGCTGACAGATTTGAGTAATGAAAATATAAAACTTTTATGGAGTTAACATGTAAAATAAATTATAAGAAAAATGCTTCTTTTTTTTTTTTTGCTTCTTTTTTTTTTAAGAAAAATGTTTCTAATGAAAGAAGTTACTGCCCACTATGTATCTTAAAAAGTAAAACATAATACTCTCACTTCCCTGGGGACAACCTAATAGTCCATCAATAGGGAAAAGGTTAAGCACATTATAGTAGCAGTAATAACCACTTCTATTTATTGAGGATTTACCACACATCACATATACATTGTCTTAGACATATCACAGACATTTATCCCTCACAAATCCATCTATAAAGAGAATACTATGAGCTATAAGAAGTATTTTTTTAGAAGTATATTCACTATATCCAATATATGATACAGAAAACATACTATAAAACATTATGGTTCCATTTCTTAGAAGAAAAAAAATGCATAAATATGAGCTAAAAATCTAAGTCCAAGAATGTAACGAAAATCATAAAACAGTGGGTGACATGATTATAACATGTATTTTTTTTCTTTATGCTTATATTTGTTTTTCTAGTTTTCTTTTTTTAAAAAAAATATTTATTTTACTTATGTATACAAGAGTTGGGGTGCAGGCCAGAGGTCGGTGAGCATGAGAGAATTCACCAGAGACAGAGTGGGGAAAAGAACAGGCAGACTGACTGAAATACACGACTGAGGAGAGCAGGGGGCAAGACAGGAGGGGTTTGCTGTACCATGTGGGATACAGCCAGGGATCGAACTCGTGCTGCAGTGGCGGCGGATAGCTTCACAGTGCTGAGACTTAACCTCTTACACAACCAGGGAGATGCCTGTTTTCTAATTTTAGACAATGGAGTTACTTCAAAATTTTATGCATGTTGAAAACTTATTTAAGCCATTTTTACAATTATTATCATCATCTTTACTACCATTCTTGACTTTGAACATTTGAGTTATGAAACACTCATTATCTCATTTGACAATATCTTTTCAACACTGTAGGCTTATTGTAATAGGTAGACAGTAGCAAACAGTTTATGAATGTGTGCATAGTAGAGGCTATAAATAAATACAGCCTGCTTTTAATGACCCTTCAAATATCATTTTTATTATCATAGCCAACAATTTTCTTAAATTACAACTGATTATGTGGAGTTTTGAAAAAAATTTCTATGACAATATAGGGAGTAGCCCCAAATTAATCCCTAAAACAGAAATTTCACAGCCTAGTGTTTGAAACTTTCATTTGTTATCTTTCTGCACCTTTCCAAATTTAACCTTCCATCACACTCCAATATGAAACACCTGTTCCTATCTATATTATTTTATTGTGGTTACCCACAAATAAACCCAGATCCATCTCTGTGCCTTTATTCAAGTTGTCTACCCCATACCCTCACTTAACTTCTCTGCTAGTCTGAATCTTTTTCCTTCTTTGCTCATATTTATCTTTCTTATGTAACTCCCACATCATCCAGTGTGGTTTTGAACATAAAACTGGTGCTTAAACAATGATATCACAAATACCTTAAAGGTTAATCCTACTCCTATTGAAATTGTGCTTCTGTCAGTGTTTAAAATAGAATATAGCTATTTTAAGGATTTTTAAATGATTCTTTTAATTGTACTGCATAGGTAGTATATGTCAACAATTAAAAATCTAGTACAAATGTATAAGTAAGCAGTGTGTCTCTTCAACCCTTGCCTCATAGTCTCATCTCACAGGAAACACACAAACACACAAAAACACTTTCAATTTTAAAAATGCATATATAAGTAAAGATAAACCAAACACATTCACTCTTTTGGGTATTGCTGTTTTAAGTTAAAAATGTCTTGGACAAAGAGATTGATTGGAAGAAAATTTTTGCACTCCATATAACTGATAATGGACTGATCACAAAGATCTACAAAGAACTCACACGATTCAACAAAGACAAAGTAAAAAATCTGGTAAGAAAAAAAAAATGGGCAGAAGAGCTAAAAAGACACTTTCAAAAGAGGAAATGCAAATGGCTAAAAGGTATACAAAAAAATGTTCAACATCACTTATAATCAGGAAAATGCAAATCAAAGCCACAATGAGATACCACCTTACACCAGTAAGAATGGAACATATTAAAAAAATTGGCAACAACAAATGTCTGCAAGAATGTGGAGAGAAGGGACTCTTCTATACTGCTTGTGGGATGCAAACTGATCCAACCACTATGGAAAACTGAGTGGATGTTCCTCAAATAACTAAAAATGGAGCTTCCATATGACCCAGCAATTCCACTCCTAGGAATCTACCCAAAGGACACAAAACATTGATTAGAAAGGTTACCTGTGCCCCTATGTTTCCTGTGTTTATTGCAGCACTATTTACAATAGGTAAGATGTGGAAACAAACTTAATGCCCAAAATAGATGACTGGATCAATAAGATGTAGTATATATACACAATGGAATACTACCCAGCGATCAAAAAAGATAAACTCATGCCATTTGTAGCAAAATGGATGGAGCTGGAAGGATTATACTCAGTGAAGTAAGTCAGAAGAAAAAAGACAAATATTAGATGGTTTCACTTATAGGAGGAATATAGAGGAACCAGGAAAAAATATATAATAATAATAAATAAATAGGGTCTCCCTGTTGATGCAGTGTATTAAGCAATGCACTATGAAGCAAACCACAGTCACTGCAGCAAGAGTTTGAGCTCTGCCACCCAGGGAGGTGACCCACATGGTGCAGCAGACCTCTCCTGTCTTGCCTGCTGCTCCCCTCAGTAATGTATTTCAGTCCATCTGTCTGTTCTGCTCCCCACTCTGTCTCTGGTGAATCCTCTCACCACCACCCCCCACACCTCTGGCCTGTACCCCAGTGCTTGTATGCATAAATAAATAAATCTTTAAAAAATAATAAACAAAACTAGCAGTTAAATATAAATTAGAGATATTCTACAGGGGAGGGGGATGGAGAGGGTTCAAAACAGGAGGAGGGAAGAGCACAAGGAACTATGGTGATGGTTCATGAGTGAATTGGTGGGAATTTTATGGAGATTAGCTGAGGGGAGCAGCGGGCTGAGGTAGGATAGGTCTGCTGAGCCATGTGGGTCACCTCCCTGGCCAGGGATCAAACTCGTGCTGCAGTGGCTGTGGATGCTTCATAGCGCAGTGCTTAACCCCTTGTGCCACCAGGGAGGCCCTCCCATTTTGATTTATTATTCATTTCTTCACCCTAAAGTGCTATGCACTGTGCTAGGAAAAATGATAAAGGCAATCCCTTATTTTAAAGAGATCCAAATTTATAGGTGAAGCAGATCTGTAAATGTGTGAAATGTTCAGTAGCAGTAGGAACAAAGTACTATACAAGCACAGAGAATGTAACAATTCTACCTGGGAAATGTCAAAAAAAAAAAAAAAGGCAGTAAAGAAATGACATTGGGTCATTTTATTTATTTTTTTTAAAGATTTATTTATTTATGCATACAAGCACTGGGGTACAGGCCAGAGGTGTAGGGGGTGAGAGGATTCACCACAGAATGCGGGGAGCAGAACAGGCAGATCAACAGAAGTACACTGCTGAGGGGAGCAGCGGGCACAGCAGGAGAGGTCTGCTGCACCATGTGGGTCCCCCCCTGGCCGGCCGCAGGGATCGAACTCGTGCTGCAGTGACTGCAGTTTGCTTCATAGTGTGTTGCTTAACCCACTGCGCCACCAGGGAGGCCCGACATTGGGTCATTTTAAAGGATAAAATAGGAATTTATCAAACAGAATTGGCCAAACAATTCAAGTTATGGTGTATTTTAGAAATACTAGAAGTTCATTGTTTAGGAGTGGAGAGAAGGGCAAGAAAAGAAAAAAGAATATATCAAATTAGGAACTTTAATTCTAGAAGCAGAAGTAAGCCAATGAAAGTCTTAAAAAAGGAATTAATAATCAGACTTATGGTCCTGTAAAAGTTGGATTAGAGACCAGATAAAAAAGCATGCAAGTGTGGGAAGAGGAGATTTAGGGTTGCACATAATCAGGAGGTAGGAGGAAAAAATAAAAGGAGCCCTTTTGGCAGGCAGTTAGTAATCCAGAACTGGAGCCCAGGAGTGGGGATTTAACAAACAGACCCTGGAGACAGACAGCTGCCACACAGATAGCTGGTATCAGTATGGGTGAGATTACCTATGGATTGCCCTGGTAGGGAACGTATGTGGCTTAAGAAGGTCAAGAAGGAAGCCTAAAAGAGAGCCAAATAAAGGAAGAGGAAAATCCAGCAAAGTAGATGGAGAAGGAGCAGTCAAAGTAGAAAGGAAACCAAGAGCCAAAGAGTTATGAAAACCGAGGGACAAGAATGTTTTGAAAAATAGAAGGAGGTTAACAGTTTCAACAGGTAAAAGAGAACAAGAATGAGAACGAAAATATGCCATGCATGTAGAGATTACTCTTTCAGGAAATGTGGTGAACTAGGATGGAAATAAGTTAATAAGTAGAATAGGTAAAATGGCAGAAAAGAATAATTAGAAAGAGGGATACTTATAGGGTGAGGTTCTTGTACTTGGAGGACCTCAAAGAAAAAGAGAGGTGATGGCACAGAAGACAGGAGATGATTCATGGAATAAGGTCCTTAACAGAACAGAGAAGGAAGAGAGGAACAGCATGGGAGCCACACATGGATGGCAGAAGCTTGGGATGCTAATGCTAGCAGAGATGCTTTATCAAACTCTAAACTTTGTTTATGCAGGAAAGAAAGAAACATCAAATACAAGCTCCTCAACAGGAAAAGAAGATGAGTATGTAGGCCCAGGAATGAGAAGTTGCGAATGGATCCTGTAGATTAAAACATAGTCATGCAAATGGGCAGTTGGCAAAGAAATGTTCCATTTCATCCTTGAATAAATTTCTCTAGTGGTAGTCTGACAGGGACTCCTGAGGAGGGAAAACGTGGTGCAGGGAGTGTTTAGAAACTTCTACCGTAGTCCTGGTGAGAGATCATGATGCCTGCATGAGTGTAGCTGTAGTAGGGTAGCAGAGAATAGATATATCTTAGAAATATTTCAGAATTAAATATTTAGAAATATTTAGGAATTCAATCAGTAGGAATTTGTGACAAACAACATGGCCAGTGATTGAGGTTAGGGCCTCAGTCTCTACCTTGTGTTGCTTTTTTCCATCCCCTCTGCTAGTCCTTTAATTCAGGTATGCCACTATCTTGTTGAGTCATTCAACAACTATTTATTGAGCGCCTTTCTATGTCAGGTTCTGCAGATACAATAGAGAACAATCTAGAAAAGTTCTCTGCCCTCATAGATCTTAGGGACAGCACTGCTGAAAGTTTTATATGTGATATCTTATTTAATCCTATGATACAACTACTATTATTGTACCTTTTTTTTTTTTTTAATGTGCTAAGCCAGGCTTGGAAAGTTTAATAATTTGTTCAAGGTCACATAGCTAGTTGGTAAATGTTGACTCTAAGAATCAAATACAGATTCATCTTACTTCGAAGTCACAATTTCAATAACTTTACTATGTTATCTCTCATGAAATTACATACAGTGGGTTAACTATTATGACAAGGAGCACAGCAGTTTAGACTATGATAGCCTCTCAACTGGATATTCTTTCTGCATACTTGGCATATACCAACAAATGTAACTTTTCTAAAATGCAAATTGTGGAAGATGGTGTTATTTTTTTTTTGATTAAGATCATTCTGAGGAGGAAAGTAAGGTTTAAATGGAAGATGATGTATTCAGGTCTTGAATATATTGCTCTTGAACTGTAAAACCTCCAAGTGGATATGTCCATGAATAATTTGGTAAACAAGCCTGAAGGTTAGGGGGAGATAGGGTTGGAAATAAAGTACTTAGAATCACTAGTTCTTAGAGGTCAGTAAAAAATCAAGGCTATAGTAAGACCTGGAAACAACCTAAATGCCCAAAAACAGATGAGTGGATCGGGAAGCTGTGGTACATATACACGATGGAATACTACTCAGCAATCAAAAAAGGAAAAACTAGATGCATTCATAGGAACATGGATGGAACTGGAGGGATTATGCTCAGCGAAGTAAGTCAGAAGGCAAAAGAAAAATACCAGATGGTTCCTCCCCTAGGAGGAACATAAGGGAACCAAAGGAGGATCAAGGAAAGGAATAAGAACAATAATAATAGTAATAATAATAATAAAGACACAAAAACCAAAAATGAAAAGACAAGGACAAATTGGGGACACTTGGTAGGGAGGGAAGAGGGGGAGGATTGAGGGCAGATGGGAGCACAGGGGACTGAAGTGATGGTGCACTGGTGATATGGTGATGGGGAATACATGGGGATTACAATTGATGTCAAATATATATAAATTTTAAAAAGTTAATAAAAATTTTTAAAAAATAAAAAAATTATTTTATAAATTTAAAATTTAAAAAAATTTATTTTATAAATTTAAAATTTAAAAAAAGTAAATAAAAAAATTTAAAAAAAATTTTAAAATTTCAATGGCACACCACAACACTAAAACAGAAATCCAAAAAACAAACAAACAAACAAACTAAGGCTATAACTGTGAATTTTCTTTGACCTTCTAGTGAACACACCTGATATATCAGGTTCTATTTCAATCTATCCCTCCTTGGATTCTGAAATCCTCAAAGTTCTTTGGATTTTGAAAACCTGTCTTCATTTAATTTTTATATTCAGCAATTTGAACACTGTATACTCATCTACAGTTCAGACTGTAAAGTCTCTGGACTATGAATTTGCATAGTTTAGCAGGAGCATACCTGAGTTTAATGTGTCCTTATTAAACACCCACATAGTATGTCCTCGTTAAAAATTTGTGGGATTGTATTTTACTTCAATCGGGAAGCCATAATGTAAAAGATAACATCTAATATTACCAAGCAGTGATTTAAGTTGTCAGACTTGGAGTAAACAGTCCATCCTCTTAAACTTCCATTTTGTTTTCACCAAAAGGTAGTTAGGACACCTTTGCCACAGCAAGCATTCTGTCTTTGGAAAGTGTGCCCCATTAGCAGCTCTATAGGGTCCGTGACCATGGAGGAGCTAATAAGCATTTCTGTGTCTCCTGCATCCTTATTTGTATCTCAAGTTACTGGAACTGATGATTGCGGATGTCCCTTCTCACTCCAAAACCTGATTTCATGACCTCTGGAAAACCTTTGAACCACACCCGAGAACTGCTTCCTTATAAAGCACAGCTAAAACATGGGCTCCATATTTCACTATTGGAAAATGAACAAGTAAAACCTACTATAAAACTGGATTATAATTTATAAAGTACATTGCTTCTAAAAGAAAGACAGTGACATTTTATATTTAATTATTGCTTTCACTTCTTGCTAACATTTTTTCATATGCAATTTGTTTTTCAATGATAGGTTTATCCAAAAATAAAAATGAAAGGACACCCACCACATTTCATTTTGGTAGTAAAAAGAAAGGAAAGTTGGAAGAATATATCATCTTGGATATCATAATGGACCTTGGTAATACTTTCCCTTTTTTCCACCCCAGATGAAACAATCAAAAGAGTGTAAATGACTTACTCAAGATTACGGAAGTATTATATTCAAGACTGACACTAGATAGAATTCAAGGATCCTAGTCACACACACACACACACACACACACAATGAGAGACTCTACTTTGTTCTTTCTAGTTTCAATAATAAACAATACTAGTGATTAGCATGAAGAACTGGCAGATGAACCATTCTGACTCCTAAAGAAAAATATTTGTATTTTTGTACCACAGTCAGTAAATCAATTGTAAAAAATTTAAGTAAACAGAAAACAAGGGAAGTTAGCAAACCCAAAACACAATTCCCCTCCACTCTTTTTGGAAGACAGATTGAAAAAACAAAACAAAATCCCTGTGGCTCCCTTCATTAGCAGCCACGGTGGTGAGTCCCATTGTAAATCCCACTTATAAAGGCTCATGGCTACCTGCAGAGCCTAGGAGTGCCAGTCACATTAGTGAAGACACCAGATGACGAAGGAAGCCATGAGGGTCTGGGAAAGCAAGTAAACAAAAGGCAGCATTCCAAATGAATGCCATTGCTAGAGTCTGCATTGTAAAATGCCTTGATTTGAGAACCCTAAAGCAGATTAGCTAAAGCAACAAAAGATTCAAGTAAGATACAAAGAACTCTTTGACACACTAAGAAATTGTCTTCATTAGATCATCAGGTGCTTAGGCATAATTATAAAAAAAAATTCCCCCCAAGTTGTGTTTGGGATAGTAAGGACTAGACGAACAAGGAACCTGAAAATGGCTCTTGGAAACAATGTGTTCATAATAAAATTCATAAAACAGACACAAACCTCTTCTTTTTTTAATCTTCCTGACATTTTAAAGGCTTATAATGACTTTAAAATTGTGTTGTACTCATCATTTCAACTTTACCACTCTGCTGGTGAGTGTCACATTAAATATCAGCTAGAAAAACCTGAATCTCTCTAAATGTTAAGCGGTTTTTTTCTCCCACACTATTGCCTTATTTACAAAGAAAACAAGTAACACTTTCGAGTGTAAACTGCTAAAACGAAAAGAAGCAAAACGTTAGACCATGGCATAATTCCTGAAAATTTCCCATTATTTTATATGAGTGTTTTCTTTTTGTTGCAAAGTTTCAAATTTGACAGAGTTTGAAAAGGAAGCACAGAGGTAAAGGGATGTGGCTGACTATACTCCAGGTTGGCTAACAATGAGGACACCCCCATCCCCAACGAACTCTCAGCGAAAGACACTTTGACCAGAACTGTGGCCTCTTTGGCTTCTCAGTTTTGTCAAAGAGAAAAGTGGCAGAAATATGCCCTATCTTGTCAGTGAGTGTATTTTCTTAGATAGCTCCTTATTTGCCACTAGCACACACAAAACATCTTCCACTTTCTCCTAGACTCCTTCCCTCTATTTTTGGTAGCCAAGGGCATGACCAAGAATAGCATGAACTGTGTGCTACTCCAAAAGCAAAGACAGGCAGTGTGCTGAGTGATTCACTTATGACTGAAATCATGTTCTACTACTTTATTTTTTTTTTAAAGATTTATTTATTTATGCATACAAGCACTGGGGTACAGGCCAGAGGTGTGGGGGGGTGAGAGGATTCACCACAGAGAGCAG
>JAGFMF010011618.1:1263279-1281970 GCA_019455555.1 Galemys pyrenaicus | reverse complement strand
CCATGTCCCCCCCCCCCCCCCCCCCCGACCCGGCAGCAGGGATCGAACTCGAACTCATGCTGTAGTGGCTGCGGTTTGCTCCATAGTGCGCCGCTCAACCCTCTGCGCCACCAGGGAGGCCCCTCTACTACTTTATAATCCCATGGCTTCATGCTAGCTATCTGTAAAATTGAATAAAACCTCCTACCTCATAGAGTCATAGCAGAGGAGATAATATATGTGGCATACAAAAATGTTAATGCCTTTCTTTACATAAATTCCTAGCCATAAGAATAATGCTTTTATAAGCTTTACAGAGTTCTTTCATGTATATTGTTCCTCAGTTACTCTTTATAACATTACCATACTTTGAAGTTACCAAGTACTCAAATATATGCCCTCTCTGACTTGAGGGACATGTTTTTGTTGGTTGTGTGCTATATGAAAGGTTTTGGTGATTTTGCTTTTTCCTTAGTGTGTTGATAAGTGAGGTGGAAACCATGATTATATACCTACACCATCACTCCTGTGTGTGTGTAGTGGTGGGGGTGGGGTTGGGGGTGGAGAATGGACATGAGTTGAACTGGGAGGGATCATAGAAGTAAAGGAAGCAAAAAATATATATGCAATCAAATAAACCCATACCATTTAGTAGGGTAATTGACAGAAGGATAAACTGCCCTTAGGGTTCATTAATAAATTATCTTCTCATGATTTTTAAAAATATGAAACACAATTATAATGCCCCAGGTTCTAGATCTTTATAAGCGTGTGATTATTTTAGGCTGGCCAAAGACAAATTTATAAAAATAACAGACCTACAGAATATTGTGCTCATATACTACTGAGAGAGGGCTCCAAACTGTCATTAGGAAATAGTATTGATCATGTAACCAGCATCTAAATTGACCAATTTTTTCTAAACACCTCAGATACACTGGGAGCTTGCATACATTTCACTTCATCTAAGCCTCACAATAACATTTTGAGATACTATATTGTTACATGGCTCCAAAAGATTGAGTAACTTGTTTCAGAAAGTTAACAGAGCTGAAATTCCATATTCTTTAAACCCTATAAACTGTTCTCTTCAAACTAAGTCACACTATATTCTCTATAGTACTGAAAAGAATATGTGAGGTGGTCCAAACAAATCAAAATTGTTAATTAAAACTCGAAAGAGAATTAATTAACCATAGGTTGCCTAAACATGAGTTTCCTTACACAAATTTTCAAATCCTTAATTAGAGATTTCTGAGGTCAGGCTGACATCCAGAAAATAACTGGTTTTAATTTGAAAAATTAAATTGTAGTCCTGGTGTACTACAAAACTGACACTAAAATAAAATGGGATTCCTACCTCACTCGTATGATTCTGTATAATTAAATAAATTCTAACTTTACTATTTGCATTTTTTAAACTTCAAATTTTCTACAAGGTAAATTTAAAACAATGCAGAGTGACATTTTTTTAATACAGAAATAAGATCTCTCTCCCTGAAAAGCTTTCATTCTCTTATTAGAATGGGAAAATCTTAGTTGAAAAGCAACACACACAGAACTTCCTAAATGAATTGGGTTGATGACATAGTTGGAAGAGAAAATACTTTTTATTTGTCTTTTGGATAAAAAGTGAAGAAACTATGGAAAACAAGTGATTACATCATGGATGGAAACAATCAATAGATAAGTGAGGAGGAGTGGGTCTGACCTGCTGACCTCCATGCTCAGAGAATTTCTGAAAGTCACTTATATAGTCAGCTGGTGATGGTGGAAAGTGCTGAACGATGACTCAGGAGAAGTAGGGAAGAACATGGGAAGATGTTCCCATGGGCCTATCTAGTGTGCAAGTGGTTAAGGTACAGCACTATGAAGCTATCCGCAACCACTGCAGCATGAGTTCGATCCCTGGTCAGGGAGGTGACCCACATGGCACAGAGGACCTCTCTTGTCTCACCTTCTGCTCCTCTCAGCAGTGTATTTCAGTCGATCTGCCTGTTCTGCTCCCTACTCTGTCTCTCACCCCCTGAACCTCTGACCTGTACCTCAGTTCTTGTACGCATAAATAAACAAATCTTAAAAAAGAAAGAAAGATGTTCCCACAAGAATCCCAACTTCCTGGGGAAATACTGGTCTCATAAACTCTCAAAGAACATTGGGATGGAACATTAATCTTACCATCAAAAGGAAAAACCCAGCTCCTCTAGGTTTTGTACTCTGTTACACTCCCACCACTCTCACCCGGCTGTGGCTTCTAACCAAGATTTAAATATGATAATTGGATCATGTGTTACACTGAGGGTGTAGATCTAAAGAAACTTGTGTAATGTTCAACTATGTAACAAAATGCATGAAATCTATGGAGTGGTGAGTTAAAGGAAGTTGAAAATTAAATAGAAAAACTGAAATGTTATTAAATATCAATTATTAAACTACTTGATTTAGAGAAAGAATTCCAGAGGGAAGGGAATTCTAAGAAAGTTGTCCAGGAATATAGAAGGATAGGAGTGGGAGTAAAAAGACATGTAAGGAATCTGCAAAGATAAATTTTGGCAACTAGAAGTATCCTGGTAGTAAATGTCAATGAGCCTTACAAGTCAGGCACTGCAGTCTGTGACAGCCTCCCACATCCATCCAAAGGTGCTTAGAAGACAATAGAACTTTGATGCATGGCATACAGGAAAATACACTAGTCACATTAAGTCAAGCTCATGCACACAAATAAGCACAATCTAATTTAATATATGTGGGATCTAACAGAAATTGTTTGCTGATTTAAGTTTTATGGTTATATTATTGTCCTAAGGTCATATTGTTTTACTACTAACTTGTGTGGGAGACTGGATCCAACATCATCTGGTGTCATTCCCAATACTGCGGGCTTTATTATGTTTGTTTCTATAGAATGATGTTCTTGAACTGTTAAAGAAGTCAGGGTCTTTCCTTAATGTAGCTACACATGTCACTTTGCAGAAGGAGGGAAGACACCTGATTCACACACCAGGTATAGCAAAGTGAACTTATAACAAAAGAGGAAGCTTTGGAACAGATGTGAAAAAGTAAAGTTAATCTTTCCAATTAGTCTGTATTTTTTTTTTTATTTTTAAGAATGCAAGTGTCAATGGCTGCTCCCCATTTCAAATTGCCCAGAGAATTACTTTTCTCCTTCTTCTTTTTAAAATAAATGAACAAAGTTGGTTACTACAGTTTCCAGAGGGTTCTTAAAAGGAACCCAAAACACTAATAATTACATTTCATCTGTAGCTAGTTTAACCTTTGAAGCCCACCAATCAAGAGAAGACCAAGACGGAAGGTCAGCGCAGCCTTGCCTGTCTAGCATTCTCTCACTGTTTAAAGCAAAAACAACTTATTATGGAAATTATTTTAAGAAATTCAAAGCACATTATAGAGACTACAATCAAGGTTTTCTTAAAATTGCTTTAAACATTAACAGCTGAGACACTCTTAAATCTTAATTTTTTCCCCTTTTAATCATTGTATATGAGAAGTAGAGTGATAGAGATTTAACATTTAAAACAAAATAACAAAAGAAAAACATCTTTTGTCCTTGATTCATTTATCTTTTCACATTATTTTGGTTTGACATAAATTTGTTTCTAGACTAAAGATCTTCTGGGTATAAACCCAAAGATACGCATTATCTTTTTCACAATTTGTTGAGACATTTCTTTTAATGCTGAAAGTATGATTTGCTATTAAAAATAAAATACACAAAATAATCATTGGTATTTTGAATGTGTATTTGTTATCAAAAATGTCAGGCTACAAAATATGAAATGACCTTCCTCTGTTATTCATTTGCACATTCACTTTTAAAAACATTTGCCTCCTCTTCTGTTTCCCTAATAGTCCTTCATCCAGTTTCTTCCAGAAAAAGAGAGATCATATCACTCTGATTAATGATAAAATATTTTTGGGTACAAATGACCAACTTACATGTAATGCCAGAACAACTCAGCAAGGGTTTAAGAAGGAGAAAGCACAAAGGTCTTTTCCACTGAATTCATGTAGCTGGTGGTGATAAATTGATTGTTCTCCTTTAATGGTAGGGTCACAAAGACAAAGAAAGAAGCATTTTTCTATAACTGGCTATATATTTTATTAATTACTAAACTGTTTTTTCTTGAAATATTCTATGTCGATGAGATGAATAACTTCCAGTTCTGAAGACCTCTTGAAGGCTAACTCATTCTGCTAAATGCGAGTGCAAGAATAGCATAACAGGATGATTTTTCTTTCAGTAAGGCAAATGCAACAGATTCATTGATTGCTTCTTTGTAGGAGAGGGAGAAACGGGATTGCATTTACCTCCTAAGCTTTTATTTCCTGAATTGTTTCTTAGAGACTCCTTCATGAAAACCATCATTTTAGTTTATCATCTTCAAAAACTCAAACTGAAAATACAATTGGTAATATTTCAAATTTTGATCCAGTGTGAAATTCAAGAATTTTAAATTTTGCACTTGGATCTAATCATCTAAGTATCACTATCACATATTAATCAAAATAAGTTAGTCTTAGCTATGAAACTTCGAAAAGATCTGAATCGGTTCTACAATTACTACAATAACTGCAAAACTTATAATTACTAACACCAATTAGTGTTTAGTGCCCAGTTTAAAGATTTTTTCCCATGCAATCTAATTGTTGATTTTTATTTAAAACAATTACAGAGTACCATTTCACAACAGTAGTGATATGGCTTCAGGAAAGGTAGGAAAGAATTATCTAGAGTGGGAAAGAATAAATTAAGAATGCATTCTTAAGGTTGAGATGTAGAAGTGTGCCACAGGTAATACACACTCACAGATCCTTCTAAAATAATACATGATATTGGAAGGAGCTAGAAGGGATTATGCTCAGCAAAATAAATCAGAAGGTAAAAGAAAAATCCTGGATGGTTTTACTCCTAGGAGGACTATAAGGGAACCAAATAAGGGACCAAGGAAAAGAACAATAACAATAATAAAAATTTTAAAAAGACAAGGACAAATCAGAAACACTTTGTCGAGGGGAGGGGAGAGATTGGGATGAGAGCAGAAAAAGCACAAAGGACAGAGGTGATGGTGCACTGGTGAAATGGTGGTGGGAAATCCACAGGGACCACAATTGATGTCAAATATATATAAAGAAAGAAAAAGAGGAAAGAAAAAAAATAATGTGTGATATATAGTATTGATATTTGCTATCAGTAAATGAACTCACTTAGTATGTGGGTGTGGGTGTGTGCATGTGAAGAGGACATGTGTGTTTAAATAGTAATGCCGCCTTCTGGGCATCAGACTTCTGAGAAGGCTCAATACCTACCCTAGAATAAATCGAACACCTGGAGGAAAAGACTTTTTACAGTGATATAATGAAGGAAACCCAACTGACTGTATTGTAGGTGGGTTTATGCTTATCCTCAAGCACAAAGTAAATAGCAGTTTGCCAGCAATATTACACACAGATCCTAGGGATAAGTGAAAACACACCTAAAGAGAAGAGACTCTATATCTACAAAAAGCAGATAGTAAAAATAAATATATGGCTGCTCAAGCCATTTAAGGCTAAGGTAAACAACCCCACATGAAATACTTCAATAGTCACCAAGGACACATTTCAGGACAGCACAATAGCTGGTTTTTATAAATAGGACCCTGAGTCAGTAAATGTACATTACTTAAAAGTCAGAATATTAGGTAACATATCATAGGAAAACTGTTCACCGAAATAAGTTTTGAGGCTTCATTTATCTGGAAAACAAAATTATTTGAATATTAATATTTTATTATTGTTATGTGCTATGCAATGTATTTTGTCTCTAACTTTCAAGTTTTTCTGAATACTTATTTGTTAGGCTCGGAGAAATTGTGAAGAATGTAAACATCTTAAATGTTATCACTATTTATAAATAGATGAAATTATAGAATTAAGAGTTGAACTTTTTAAGGATGCCTTTTCATATTATAGAATTATTTGTTTTGTTAAAAATGTGTTTACTAATGCATTGTACAAGTTTGGTTGTATTGCAGTGTCTCTTCCTCCACATTACCATAACATAATACCATTTCTGGCTTGTAATAAATTATCACTTGAACAATTATTATGTGATTATAAAATCTGGTGTACAAATTCAAGTATTAAGGCTTTGAAGAAATCTGTATGAGGAACAAGAGGAGCAGTTGCTTAAAACTAAAATTCCCAATTCTTTAAACACCACAATGTCATGGGTGTAATCCAATGGTATTGGAAGATGCTTAGAAGACAACAGAATAAGAAGATTTCAGAGTAGCTGAAATCTTTAACTCTCTCTCTTTGAAAATCTTCTGTCACAAGTCAGAAGGATAATGTCTCTTTTCACCCAATGAGAAAGCTGTTCTCACACGAGCATAATTAATCTTCTGACACCATGACAAAGAAATTCCTTAAAAGGATTTCTCCGATTTCCTCTCAAGACAGAAGATTGTCTTTATCCATCATCTGTTCTTCCTGATCCCTTCTTTTTGAATATCCACATCAGCAGAATTGTCCATCAGAAGAGACAGCAGGAGGGAAATCTCTGCATGACTGATAGGGCCCCAGTGCTCTGTGGGCCTATTTAAGTGCAAGCATCTATTGTTGCAAACTTACTTTACAGCAGTTAAACAAATATAATAGTCACCAATTCAACTATTGTGTAGCTTAGACTTGACTAAAACTAGTAAATGAAGTTTGCTAATGACAAGGCACTGATTTTGAAGCCAGATAAAAACGTCACAGATAAGTTAACCTGATGTCTATTTAGAGAATAGAAATGTCTCAAAGTCAGGCAACAGAACATGTATATTAGAAAGTGTTATGTACTATACTGTATATAGATGGATGTTCCCAATAAAAAGCAACACTTTAATACCTTTTATTCTAACAGACACTCAATATTCTATCCCACATAACAGCTGATTGGGGGGGAAAAAACCCTCAACTGCATATGTTAGCATAGATAAAGTAGATGTATCAAAGAAGAAAGTGCATCCAACTCCCTTGATTTTTTTCAGACTACTCAGAAAAGTTTCTTCAAAGAGTCTCTCATACACACACACCATCTGCGGTGGGGTGGGGGGGGTCGAAAAAACAAAGGCCATTTGAGACTTCTTGAATACATGCTACTTCCTTGGGTAGGACAAACGAACCAGAGCACTACAGGCAGTTTCAAGTGGAGGAGCAAAACCTACTGGATAGAGGCCCAATCCACAGAAAATGCAAGCCTTGCTCTACTTTCAAAACAATCTACATGAAATGGAAATAGATCTAGAAATCTCACTAAGGTGTGGTTAGAACACACCCAATATCAATAGTAGTGCTCTGTTTTCTTTATAGATGCTGCCAAGAAAGGCCACTTGAGACCAGACACCAGGACACACTGACATCATGTGTTCAGTTTGCACCACAATGACCTTGACTACTCAGTTCTGGACACACCCTATGGAAATATTTATTTATCCTTCCAGTCCCCAAACAGTGAGACTAGCCTTCATGGGCCAGAGCCCCAGCTCATTGGTGCTCCCTTTAGAATGGCTAGAAGGACAGACTGCCACTGCCTGGCCCACCATGCAGCTTTGCCTCCAGCTGACCTGCACCTCTAGCTAAGGAGAGCAGCTGTTGGCTAGACTTCAGTTAGGACCCACATGGTCTTTAGTGAGTAGCTTTCGTTTGCTTACAGATTTGTATTCAGGATTAATTACCATTTGAAGACCTACGAAAAAAGAGTTATGTCCTAGATAAAGACCTAGGAACACCTTGTGGATGAAGCAGGGCACGAAGCAGTTTGAATGTAGTTGACATGAGAGGTTAAATACAGAAAAGCTGGAAATCCACAGAAAACAAGCTGGCAGTGAAAATAACACAGAAGTGAGGACCGGGGCCTCCCTGGTGGTGCAGTGGGTTGGGCAACGCACTATGAAGCAAAACGCAGCCATTGCAGCAGGTAGGTGACCCACATGGCACAGCAGACCTCTCCTGCCTTGCCTGCTGCTGCCCTCAGCAGTGTATTTCAGTTGATCTGCCTGTTCTGTTCCCCACTCTGTCTCTGGTGGATTCTCTCATACCCCTCATTTCTGGCCTGTACCCCAGTTCTTGTATGCATAAATAAATAAATCTTAAAAAAAAAAAAAGAAATGAGGACCAATGGAGAATGCAGTACTGCCCAAAGGGACTCCAAAGGGACAACCAGCAGGGGACTCAGAAATCTCCCAAGAGATCATAGCATCAACAGCTCCATATTGCTGGTTACAGCGAAATAAGTCAGAGGCAAAAGAAAAATACCGGATGTTCTCCCCTCTAGGAGGAATATAAGGGAACCAAATAAGGATCAAGGAAAAGAATAATAACAATAATAGTAACAAAAGCAAAAAGACAAGGACAAATTGGGGACATTTGGTGGGGAAGGGGAGGGAGAGGGAGGGCAGATAAGAGCACAAGGGACTGAGACGATGGTGCACTGGTGAAATGGTGATGGGGAATACATGGGGAATATAATTGATGTCAAATATATATAAATAAAGAAAACAAAACAAAAGAAAAGAAAACTACTTAAAAAAATAGTTCTTTTGTCAATGGTTTGTCTCTCTGACATAACTGTGTGTAGTAGGGAGTAAAGGGGGCATCAAAAAATCAGTCTTCCTCATTTTTGTTTGCCTATTATATTTACACTGTATAGCATCTTGTCAAGATTATCAAACACTTACTAACTGGTTAGAATGGAACTTGAGTAACAGGTTACTAGTGTTGCTCAAGGAGGCGTGTAAGATCCAGGAAGGGTATAAGCAGATCTTACTGGACACTGGGTGGAAAAGTAATGAGGTCTTTGAGATTAAGTCCAAGTTCAATAAGAATATCCTTTCCTATAATGATCTTTGGAGTTAAATCCTTGATGAGAAAAACCAAACAGCATGCATGGGAAATTTCTGTACTTTTCTCTTAATTTTGCTATGAATCTAAAACTGCTCTAGAAAAGGGTCTTAAGACATCAGAATCTAAACTAAACCATGATGTGGTAAGAAGTGCGACAGAGAACTTTAGTCCTAGGTTCTAGGAGTTCTCAGATGAGGCTATTAACTTTTTCGAGGTACAGTCTTTTTAGAAAGCCCAAAACAAAACATGCTAGTGCTCAAAAAACTCAAGGAAAAACACATTTCATTATTTTGTCCTTCAGAGACATCTTTTTAAGTTGTGATGTGTCCATGGTAGTATTTTAAGACTGTGTCCACAGCACTAACTTTGTATTAAGACAAAAATAACTAGATCCCAGGGCAAGGGGTTATGTTGCAGTACAATGAAGCACCACTGCAGCATTAGTTCCATCCCTGCGGCCAGGAAGGTGACCCACAAGGTGCAGCAGACCTCTCCTGTCTCGCCTGCTTCTCCCTTCAGCAGTGTATTTCAGTCGATCTGCCTGTTCTGTTCCTCACTCTGTCTTTGGTGTATCCTCTCACCTCACATATGTTCTGGCCTATACCCTAGTTCTTGTACGAATAAATAAATTAATTTAAAAAAATAACTGAGTGGATCCCTGCTCCCCCTCTTCCAGTGATGCATAAGATTCAGTTTCTCTTTGCCTCAGTTACCAAATATTTAAATTAGGGGTAATAATCACAAAGTATTGTGAGGATTAAATGTAATTCCTGGCATTTGGAAAACACTAGGCACACAACTAATTATTATTCATTCTCTGTTGCCTCTGTGTTCCTTCCATGAACACAAATCTCTAATTGGGCATATCCAGCTCTATTCCTGGGAGTTTATTTACACACACAAACACACACACTTTCTCATCGGCACTGAGAAAGGAGTAGGTCCAACAGAGTAAGTGAATGGAAACTTCTGAGCAATTGAGAAAACAGAATAGGAAATTAGGCAGAACAAGTGAAGAAAAAACAGGGCAGGCCAGGGAGACATGGGCCTGGAAACAGACTATTTCACAGGGCCCTAAATACAGCAGACCTGTGTGTGCCTCATTTTGCCTTATCAGTTCGGTTTCATTACCTGATTTCCTGGTTATCTTGGCATTATTTCCAGGTTGGGGGTCTCATTGGGATACAATGCACATTCTGGACTTTCTTTTTATTTCTAATCAATTCAACGAATATTTATTTTGTTTCTTTAGGTGCTAAGGATTGCAATAGATGCTGAGGATACATTTGTGAAAAAGACTGTGCCAACCAGAAGTTCATAACTCAGAGGCACTAAGGTGACAACTACATACAGTATAACATAGAACATACGTAGTGCTAGAGAAGCCTGACACTGTAGGTGGGGGTGGCAGTTAGGACTTGAAAGATGAGCAGAAGTTGCATGACAGAAAAAGTGTGGTTAAAAGATATTTCAGTAAAGGAACATTGGGTCAAAAGATACTTCCTTTGTTATTTTATGTGTGTCTTGAATCTTAGAGTACATGAAAGAAATGTAGGAAGTTAGGCTAGAGAGTAAAGCTAAGAAAAACTAGAGAGTTAAGAGAGGTCATTAGGTTAAAAAATTGTTTTAATAGATAAAGGAGAGTACTTAAAGATGATAGAAAACGGATGACATGATAAAATGTTATCTTTTTGAAAGATTCAAAGTATCTTTCAAAAAGATAATTCATGGAATTCAATGCAGTACAGTGGAAAGGCAAGGGGAACAGTCCATGGACTTGGGAAGGAGATGATTAAAACAATCTAAATGTCCATCAATGGTCTGGACAAAGAAGACGTGGAATACATACTCATTAAAATACTATGAAATCTTACATTTTGCAACAACATGAATGGAACTTGAGATAACCGTGCTAAACAAGGAAGTCAGAAAGAACAACAAATACCAGATGATTTCACTAATGTGAATGAAATATAAAGAAAAGCAAATGCGCTAACAAAACACAACAAAAACAATTCTTAGACTGAGAAAAAAAATAAATGTTACGAGAGGGGAAGAGGAGGATAGGGTGAGAAGAATGGGTGGAGTGGGTCAATCTGCTAGCGGTGAGTTGTATTAGAACTTCAGTGGTGGGTGCAACATGATATATATATATATACATAAGTTGTGAAGTTATACTACTGAAACAAATGGTTTTGCGAATAAAAGGCAAATCATTTTTTAAAAATCATTTTTAACTCCTAATCAATTAAAATTTTTTTGAAAATACTAAACAGGCATAATATTATATAATTATAGTGAAATATCATAATAGTAGAGGACAATAAATGTATCCTTAAGTGTAAAAAATAAAATGCTCTGGCAAGAGACAATAAGGGACTGACAAGGATAGTGAAATGAGATGTCTTGTATTCAAGACTCATATAGGATGTTGAATTGATGGGACACAGGATGTGAGGAGGAAGGGGAAGCCTAAGATCACGTGGAAGTTTCTAGTTAGAGCACTTGAGTAACTGTCATGCCATTAATTTGGATGGTGTAGTAAAGGAAGTATTGGTAGTAAAGGAAGTATTTGTCACTGTGTGTGTGAATTTGTGGAATCATGTGCCAAAGGCCTTTTGGTTACCCTGCGTCACTAACACCTGCACCCCCACCTCCCTGCAGGAGAGAATTTAAGAATAGTTTGAAAACTTAGGAAAGTAACATTTTTCAATTTATTTTTAACAAGGTATTCTTTTACTTCTACTGCTTTTCTAGAGGAATCCTATAACCCCCATTATAAATTCTAATTTTTAACAACTGCCCCAGAAATTCAGCTGCATGGTTTACTTCATAAACAATGGTTCAATGGATTTTGTGACTAGACCAGTCTTTAAGTATTAGACAGTGAGGTGAAAAAAGAAAAAGGAGCAGACATCTGCCAAAAGGCTATATGTGCCAAATGGGAAATAAGAACACATAGTGAAAGAAGAAGGAACAACAGGCTGGTTAGTACCCCTATTTTACTGCTGGGGAAGTTTATAAAGGGGAAGAACTTGTTTAGTGATCAATTTAATATAGACGGGTCCTAGTCAATGAGACTGAATTGTTTTTTAGAGTAGTACCAGTCTTATTCTCATGTTTTATGAGATCTAGTCCATCAGATTACACAATAACTTACAGTAACAATTACTAGTGTCACAAATTTACATGAAATTAATGACATTTTATTGGAAAGCAATATGATTTATTCACTAACCTACAGGATTTCCCAGTGCATCCATCTTTATATGAATATAAAATTACTAATGAAAGTAGGGAAGGGCCTCCCTGGTGGCGCAGTGGGTTGAGCAACGCACTATGAAGCAGACCACGGCCACTGCAGCACGAGTTCAATCCCTGCTGCCGGCCAGGGAGGAACCCGCATGGTGCAGCAGACCTCTCCTGCTGTGCCCGCTGTTCCCCTCAGCAGTGTGCTTCGGTTGATCTGCCTGTTCTGCTCCCCACTCTCTGTGGTGAATCCTCTCACCCCCCCACACCTCTGGCCTGTACCCCAGTGCTTGTATGCATAAATAAATAAATCTTTAAAAAAAAAAGAAAGTAGGGAAGAATTACAGACAAGATGTTGGGAGGTCAAGGGGTCAGCTATCTTGGACATGGGGAATCTTTCAGAATGGAAGTCATGTGTAGGAGAGCAAAAGATGGAAAGAACTCGGGTCCCTGACCCAGAGTCACTATTTTAGGTTTAGACTGACTCCTTTAGGAATCCCCAAAAGTAAGAGAGAAAGAATTTCTAGTTAAGCCATTATACTTAGCTCTCTCGTACGCACTGCCAAATCTAATTCTCACAAAAACAACTCCTTGTAACTCCTTTCCTATATTAGCTTTTTTTCTGTTTGTTTAGCTTTTATATATATGTGTATAATTTCTCTTACAAAAGATAGGTATGATAGTGTACATACCGCTCTTTGCATTTGTCAAATTCTGATATTTCCTTATGCTGAAAAAAATAACCTATGACACAATCTTTGAAAAGTATAGAATTCTACTATATTGGGCCTCCTGGTGGCCTAGGGGTTAAGTCTCAGCAGTTCACTGGTTACAGCCTGAGTTCAATCCCTGGCCAGGAATCTAACACACATATGGCACAGCAGACCTCTCTTATATTACCTGCTGCTCCCCTCAGCAGTGTGTTTCAGTCAGTCTGCCTGTTCTGCTCCCCATTCTCTCTCTGGTGTATCCTCTCACCCCTGCACCTTTGGCCTACACCCCAGTTCTGTGAAAAAAAAAAAAAAATTCTATCATATGAATATACCATCATTTTTACAACCAATTCCCTGTTTAGAGATATTTAGTATTACTTATCAATGGACTACAATTTATTATAACTTGCCAGACAAAGTGAGGACCAAAAATTATTAGCTACACTTCCACAACTAGCTAGGATTTGAGCATAAAAAAGAGGTATGAAAAAACTAGCAGATATTCGGTTATTTGTTCACCAAAGATAAAGAACAGTAGACAGTACTGCCAATTTATATGAACTTGCTATAAATAACATTTTTTACTTCAAATAGTTTATTTCATAACTTACTTAGCTCTCTTATTATTAGTTTATTTTATAATTAACATTTTATCAAAAGTTTCAGACTAGAAGATTCTCCCCCACAAAACATTCTCTTTATAAGTGCTATGGTGCTTCCCAAGCCCAAGTGGGCAGAAACAGGTAATGCTTAGGTAGAATTTCTCTACTAAAGAGATTTTGATGACATTAGAAAGTTTAAAAATTATAAAATTATGTCTAAACTTGACACAAAATAACAATCAATAAAACAAATTGTTATCAATAACTTTATTGAAATTTGTTCTCAAATTCTGGTGAGTATCCTGAGAAATGATGAAAGGCCAGTACTGTGTATTAAATCATCAGAATCTATAACTATACCATGATGTGGTAAGAAGTGCTACTGAGAACTTAAGTCCTAGGTCCAGGAGGAGTTCGCAGATGTAACAATTAACTTTTGCAAGATATGGTCTTTTTCTAGAGCAGAAAATGAACTGATTCCACTTAGACATTTTCAGTATGAGTTAAAATTGTTTCCTGGTTGATTTTCAGAGAGACAGTAGTTACTAGTTACCTAGAATTTCTAGTTATTTGTTTTTTCCAATCATATGAATAAGGCCATTTATATTTAATCAAAATTTCACTTTGCATTACAAGTCAAATAGCATATTGGCAATAGGGATAAGTCTGCACTCAACCTCCCACAAACTCAGCCCTCTAATGCAGTCTTTACTCTTATCTGGAAGGATGGGATAACATAGCACTTTTTCATGTAGGCTCAGTAAACATGAATTAAACATCCATCTGCTGAGTGTGTTGCCATTTCGTTGAATAGCATTTCATTAGTAAGAAGCATAAAAATGAACATACCCAAACTTTCCAACAATTCAAATACAGTAACAACTTTTCTCTCCTGAGGTCACTGATCCTGAATTCTCATCTACTGGAAACAGTCTAGTGTCTAAACATAAGTAAATAAGTATACAAACAAATACAACAGAGAGCACAAAGTCCACATTCTAAAGGTATTTGCACTTCATTCAGGGCATCCTCACAGGCACTCACCCAAACTTATTTTCACTCATTTTAGGTACAGTTTGAAGTTTACTTATATGCCTGGCTTTTTTTTTTTTTTTGTAGATTACAAGCAGTAGAATGCCAGGGGCAAAGAAAACAGCAGTTTCAAAAAAGTGAAGGTTTTAATCTGACATTGGCAGTGAAGACAGAAAAATAATTTTTAAAAGGAGACAGGAAAACTTGAACAATCTAGAGTCATGTAGTCCAGGGGTATATTACTGGTCCAAATTGGTCCATCTTCAAAACTAAGAAGTTGAAAGGGATCAAAATAATCGAGATAATGTTATACTTATAAGCACTCAATAGATAATACTCTTTTTTTAAAAAATTCTATAAATTTGTTACTTTTTAAAACCTGAAAATTTCAGAGAATAAATTCTGAAGGTCCTTTATAAGTAAGCAATTCTATTTATTCATGATTCTCTGGAAAAAATCAGAAACTGTATTTCCCAGTGATATGGGTTACATATGTGTGTGTGTGTCCTAAATATATATCACACAGACCTATTTAGCTATTTTAGTAGGCAATGTATTTCCATAGAAAAGAAACATACCATGAAAAATAACTTTTCTTCCATTCAATATCACTTCCTAAGGACAACCACTATTGCCAGTTTCTTGTTTATTCTTCTAAGGAAAGATGGAATATAACAGTAATATACATATACATATATATATACTGAAACAAATGGTAGTATATTGCAAATAATCTGTTTCTTACACTTTTTACTCAGAATAAATCTTGGAGATCTTTATGTATCAGAATATAAAGAGCTTCCATGTTTTTGGTGGCTGTACAGTATTCCACAATTGATTTAACCAGTTCATTGGTGAGTGTCCAATTTTTGGTTATGACCAAGAAAGCTGCAATGATCACTCATAAACACAAGTGCTTCAAATGTGTACTTCAGTCTGATAAAGTCTTATAGGTGCATTTAAAAAAATTTTAAGATTTATTTTTATTTATTTATGCATATAAGAACTGGGGTATAGGTCAGAGGTGCAGGGAGTAGGCAGTGTGAGAGGATTCACCAGAGACGGAGTAGGGAGCAGAACAGGTAGATCTACTGAAATGCACTGCTGAGGAGAGCAGTGGGTGAGACTGGAGAGGTCTGCTGCACTATGTGGGTCAACTCCCTGGTCAGGGATTGAACAAATGCCACAGTGGCTAGCAATAGCTTGACAGAGCTAAGACTTTAACTTCAAGTGCCACCAGGGAGGCCCCACAGTTAAATTTTCGATAAATATTATCAGATTGTTTTCAGTAGAAATCTGATTAATTTATACTCACATCAATAATGTATTAAAGAGCCTATTTCATCATAAATGGAATCTTAACTCTCAAATCTTTGATTACATAAATGAAAAATAGAAATAAAAGTAAATTGAAAAATGGTAACTCAATGCACTTTAAATTTGTATTCGTATTATTATGAGTGAGATTGAGCATCTTCTCAAGTGTAAGAACCATTTATAGCTCCTTTCTCTGAAATACCTATTTATATTTTTACCCATTTTTCTGCTTTTTTGTTCATTGCTGTAGAAGCATCCTTACCGAATTAAGGAAATCAGCCATTTTATCTGTTATATGAGTTACAAAAATTTTTCAGTTGGTTTTTATCTTTTATTTAAAGTGATACTGTTATACAATTTTTTTAAAGATGTATTTATTTATGCATACAAGCACTGGGGTACAGGCCAGAGGTGTGGGGGGGTGAGAGGATTCACTGCAGAGAGTGGGGAGCAGAACAGGCAGATCAACTGAAGTACACTGCTGAGGAGAGCAGCTGGCGAGGCAGGAGAGGTCTGCCGCATCATGTGGGTCTCCTCCCTGGCCGGCAGCAGGGATTGAACTCGTGCTGCAGTGGCTGCAGTTTGCTTCATAGTGCGTTGCTTAACCCACTGCGCCACCAGGGAGGCCCAATACTGTTATACAATTTTTAATTCATGTATTTGAACACATCAATCTTTTCTTTTCAGACTTAAAGTCATTCCTAATTTAGATTAAGAAAAAAAATCCCATGTTTATTACTATAGTTTCTATACTTAAATATTTACTTCATTTTTACTTTGTTATAATATATGGAACTTAAATAATTTTTCCCCAGATTATATCTGATTAACTTAAGTCCAGTTACTAAATAATGCATCTTTCTTCCTCTATGTGAAAGGTCTTCTTTATCGTACCCAAAATTCCAATATACATTTGGGTCTATTATAATCAGCTCAATGTAACATTTGTCTCTGACCTGTAAACATAGCTTCATAGATTGTCCTCCATATCACTACTATTTGCAGTTGCAAGAATATTTTTTGAGCTTTTTGCTAAATTTAACATGTGAATTTTTGAGTCAGCCATTTTAGTTCAAAAAATTAATTTTTTTCAGCTCTATCGAGATATAATGACATACAGCACTGTATAAGATTAAGGTGTGCCTAAAGAACCATTTTGTTGGACTTCCTTTGTGCTAATAAGTATCATTGTAAAGGTTTTTTGGTTTTTTTTAAACCTACATCAGGTCTTTTCACTCTTAGTACTACTGACATTAAACACTAAAAATTGTCTCACAATATTGCCAGATATCTCCAGGGGGCAAAATAGCACCCAGTTAAGAACGCTGATCTAGACCAAGCATACATTTGTTTAATACCATATTTGTTGTCTTCCCTTTTTTTGCTAATCTAAAAGGTATCTCTTCCACTGGCATATCTTCTAGTTAGTTGTTTGTATATGAAAGTACTGCCTTTTTAAAAAAAAAAAAGATTGATTTATTTATGCATAGAGGCACTGGGGTACAGGCCAGAGGTGTGGGAAGGAGAGGTGAGAGGATTCACCAGAGATAGAGTGGGGAGCAGAATGGGTGGACTGACTGAAACACACTGCCGAGGGGAGCAGCAGAGACAGAAGTGGATGCCACGCCATGTGGGTCCCCTCCCTGGCTGGGGATCATACTCATGCTGCAGTGACTGCGGATATCTTTATAGTGCTGCAACTTAACCCCTTGAGTCATCAGGGATGCCCCTCAATGACTTTTCATTTCAGAGTTGGAAGGAATATGAACAGGAGAATTTACTTAGTCCCATGAAATATACTTGATAAACTGATAATGATTTTCTAATTACACAATACTATAGAATGAGTATGGAATTATTTTTTAAACATTATATAACCATGACAGGGGAATTTTAAAAAAATGTTAGAAAAGAAGGTATCTATCTCAATAAACTTATACCTACTTGCTAAGAAACAGTAATACCAAGATCAATTTTTAAAGGCATAGTAATAAGTGGTGGTAACAATAATGGCAGTATAACTTTGTGTTTCTATAGATACTCTTTCCAACATTTTAAAGCAACTTCTGGAAACATTATCTACTATAGTTTATAATAGCCAAGTAGCAAGAGGTAGTTGTTATGCCAGTTAACATGGGATAAGCAAGCTCAGAAAGTCCCAAGAACACAAAAGCATGTGGGTAAGACAGGAATAATCTCTGTGCCTGGTGTTCTGTCCATTAATCCTAGCTTCATCACTTCAGCCACCACCAAATGATTCACTGCAATTTGACAGAGACAAAAAGATCTGGAAGACAAATTTTAGCTGTAATCTTTTGAGTATTGGAAATACAATATTACATCTTCTCTAGTTTTCTATAATTTGAGTCAGAGCTTTCTCTCCCATCACTTAGACAAAAACTGGAACAAAAGGAAATTGCTCATGTCCTACTTTTGCTGAAGATTTCAATAATACAAGTGATAAAGATGGCAGTTTTCTTTTTTGCTTGTCACTAACACATGTCCTTGGTTTACTGCAATAAGCAGACTATTGCTAGGAACTCATTTTACAGTAAAATTAGTAACTACATCCTCTACCTTGACTCTAATGAATTATGAAGAGATCTGTCTATTGTGTGTGTGCCTTTTTATCCAGTTAACAAATATCCCCAAGATCATAGAAACTCCAGTCATAGTCTCCGGGGAATTCTGGGTTTAAATATTCTGGTTTGAGTTATTTTAATGTACATACATAAACCTCATTTATTTGAGTGAAACTTTCACGCCAGAACCAGAAAAATGAATTACTACGAACACCAATCACTCCACTAGTTTTTTTTTTTTTAAGATTTATTTATTTATGCATACAAGCACTGGGGTACAGGCCAGAGGTGTGGGGGGGTGAGAGGATTCACCACAGAGAGCGGG
>JAGFMF010011618.1:1215102-1263185 GCA_019455555.1 Galemys pyrenaicus | reverse complement strand
CCGCCCTGGCCGGCAGCAGGGATCGAACTCATGCTGCAGTGACTGCGGTTTGTTTCATAGTGCGTTGCTTAACCCACTGCGCCACCAGGGAGGCCCCACTCCACTAGTTTTACTGTTCATACTTACTTGATTTTATTTGACCACTGCACTCTAACTGATCATTACAAGTTTTGTGTGTTACCTTTCCCATTAATTTGCAAACATCCTGAGAAACTGAGCTCTTCTATACCCTTTCTATGCTTACTCACAAGTTATAGAATAGGGAAGGGACTGGCAGGGAAAGCAATGCCAATGGCCTACTATATTACCAGGTGTGCTGGTGTCATAGCTGTCCACAAACATCTTATGAGGTAGCTATTATTATCCTCATTTTACAAAAAAGGAACTTAGGTGTTGAGAGAAGCTGAAGGATTTTCCTAATTTACATAGCTAATAATGATGAGATCCAGACCAAGATCTGCCTCTTTTCCTATTGTCTGATATTGTCCTTTTTATATATTCTAAACAACTTTCATTGTAAGGCTTTCATAATAATAAGGGTAATGTGTTACTTAAAAGATCAAAAGGGAAGTAAAAATAACCTTTTTGAGCCTCCTCAAATTTATTACAAAGAAAACCAATTACTTAGTACTATGCTGAATCTATTAACACTCCTTGCCAAAATTTTAGGAAGTGTTTTCCTGTTATTTTTCTCCTGATTGTCAAGGTAATGCATGCTCACTGTAGGAAATATGGTGAGTAGAGAAAAGTCCCTTTTTGAAAAATCACCCTAGCCTGTAGTATGGTAATAATATATCTGAAGAGGTATGATCTTATACTTTAGAATCATATGCAATGTTGTAAACACTGTTATTGCAATATAAATTAATTAATTCAAAAAACCTAAGACCACCCTAACCTCAGCATTCAGAGCCAATTACATTTAATCTTTCAGCATGCTTCATTCTTTTTTTTTTTTTAAAGATTTATTTATTTATGCATACAAGCACTGGGGTACAGGCCAGAGGTGTGGGGGTGGTGAGAGAATCCACCACCAGACAGAGCAGGACGTAGAACAGACAGATTGACAGAAACACACTGCTGAGGGGAGCAGCGGGTGAGGCAGGAGGTCTGCTATGCCATGTGGGTCCCCTCCCCGGCCGGAGGCAGGGATCGAACTCATGCTGCAGTGGCTGCAGTTTGCTTCACAGTGCGCTGCTTAACCCACTGTGCCACCGGGGCGGGCCCAGCATGCTTCATTCTTATTCTGCCTCTTCCCTCCCAGTTCTTGTTATGCAGATTTTTCTTTACATAATTAGCTTTCATACTTACTATTAAACCTCTTTCCAACAAAATCAGATCAAAAACATTTCTGATATCATTAAAGCCTTTTACTTGATATTCTAATGGGCAATATTGCTCTTAAACAGGCCCAGGCTCCGATGCCCAGGACACCATGTTTACAGCAATTCTGCTCTATCCTCTGGCTATACCCTTTGCTATTTTGAGAGATCCACAGGGAAAGGAGGACTTATCCACACAGTCAATACTGCTCTTCAAGACCAATTATACATTCTCAGAATCCTAAAATTCCATGATGAAAAATTCCAGCATAGTCCTCTTCCCAGGCCTATCCAATTAGGGATAGCAGAACAGCACTGAGTCCTCTGGGCTACCGGGTAGATAAGCAGTCCAAGATGAACTTTGGATGTAAGGGCTGAATATCCTCTCAAGTGTGTGTAAAGGCTGCTCTTGGCACAAGACTGAAAAGAGCTGGGAGGAGTAGGGGGCTGGCTCTCCACAGGCTACCACATTCCAACGTGGAATTCCAAAGACTCAGAGAATTCTAAATTTAAACCTGGCCTCCCAGGTCATTAACAAAGCATACTAGTCAAAGTAGGAGCATAAAATATACACTAGCTCAAAATCAATTCTGGTAAATTGATTTAAATATTTTAAGTACTTGTGTCTCTACTTATTTTTTGTGCTGGCTCTCAAAGACACTGTGGTGAGAGGCTGGCAATAGATGCATTTTTTTTCATGTAGGTATATCATAATATACCTAACCATTATTCTAATGTTGAATGTTTAAATGGTTTTTAATTTTTTATTTAAAATGACATGTGTTAAACGTGTGCATAAACATTTGCCTTCACTGTGATATATCTTATGATATACTCTAAGAAGAAACATTATTAGGTCAACCAATATAAGCTCTCAACAGCTAACACCTTAAATTTATGGTTAGACTAACAGGAAATCTCACTGTATGTAACCCTACCCCTCTCCACTTTCTACATTCTTAATTCACTGACCTACATTAATGGTTACAGAGGTCATGACTATTTCTAAAGACCTTTTACATATTGTCATTTTGTTTCTACAGAGAGTTGACTCACAAAATAGCTTTTGATATGCTTTAGAAGTCCACTGAGGGGCCTCCCTGGTGGTGCAGTGGGTTAAGCAACACACTATGAAGCTATCCGTAGCCACTGCAGCACGAGTTTGATCCCTGACGCCCGCCAGGGAGGTGACCCACATGGTGCAGGCCTCTCCTGCTGCACCCGCTACTCCCCTCAGCAGTGTATTTTGGTCCATCTGCCTGTTCTGCTCCCCGCTCTGTCTCTGGTGAGTCCTCTCATCCCCTCTAACTCTGGCCTATACCCCAATTCTTGTATGCATACATAAATCTTTTTTAAAAAACAAGTCTGGGCTCTCTTTGCCCCTCCCAGGTACCATCTACCTGTGAGTCTTTACTCTTTATCCTTTTTTTTCCCCCTAAAATAAACTTTTCAAGGCAAAAAAAAAAAAAAAAAAGAAGTCCACTGAATTTTAAGCTCTAAAATCAATGACGGGAAAAACACGGTCTTTGGGTTAAATCCAGTCTACGGTTCATTTCTGTAAATAATATTTCACTGGAACACAGCCATGCTCATTCATTCCTATATTGTCCAGATCAGTTTTGACACTACAAGCAGGGCTGAGTAACTGTAAGAACACAGCTTCAATATGGTCACTTACAATATCTATAATGTTTACTCTCTGACCCTATGGAGAAAAGGTTTACTTTAAAATGGACACAAATAATACCACCCACAAAAAACATAGAAAATATTGAGTAGTCTAAATCCCTTGCTTGTTTTCAGATGCCCTGGCTCCACTGCATTTTTCTTTTGGTGTTCCTGTTGAAATTTTTTTTTTTAATTTTTAGGTATTTGCAATACAACTTTATTCTGATTCTAAACGAAAAGAAATAGGAATGACAATAATAATATTTTACCACTGAATATTGTTCTGTGCCTTTAACAGTGTTATACTGGAAACTCAAAAAGGAGGCTGCATTCTAAAAGAGTTAAAAATGAAGGCCTTAAACCTGCTATATTCACTCCAATGCCTATTCATCTTCTATAACATCCCAAATATTGAGTACACATTGTGCTTAGCTATATAACAAAGTGGCAAACCCTTCATCACTGTCCTGTGTTACAATTGCCTGTAAAACTAGACTTCTGATCCTGGGCTCCAGCTTCATTTTCTCATAGGTCATCATCCTCATATGGAACAGCAATTGTCTGAGCAACCTCTGAACCATGCTCATACTGTGCTACCAAAGCTGACAACCTCTGGTGGGGCAAAAATAGGCATTGCAACCCAGCTAGGGTCTCTGATTAGTTTTCTAGCAAGTCAGTTAGGGTCTCTGGCATGACAACCCAGTTAGGGTCTCAAATTAGTTTTCTAGAAAACTTTGAAAAGTCATTAATTTTGTAAATCAAAGTTGTTAATTTTGGAAATGTCATAGCACTGAAGATCCTTATCTTGACAATTATATGTCAAGATTCTTTTTTCTTTCAGTCACTAAATTTTACAAAATAATATCTTTCTTTGGCTATTGAAATCTCCTTTCCCATTTCAGAGTGATCAATGAAAATGCTTGATGTCTTAACATGTTAGCAGCTGAAACTTTCCTGGGGATTAGTGGTATCTAACTGGTTGATCATGACGTCTTTAGAAGAAATTTCCGATATTTAGCAACAAATATGCCTGGAGAACAGAAAGAAATATTGAACAGGCAGGTGGATGAGTGCCACTTTGGGCATAATTTATCATTCTGCAAAGAATTATCTATAACAGCTCATTTTTGGAAATATGCTCATTTGCAAAGAGCAGTACACATTTGCAAAGAGAGGGCAGTCCTGCTTGTTCATGCCAATTCAAAACCATTAGAATGATTTGTTCTGACCTACTTAGAATAAACAAACCTATTAACTATTTGTATGTCCAGACTGTGCTATAAAAACATAGCTCTCAGAATATCTCCAAGGTATCTGCTAAGGACTTCATTGTTTTTTGAATTTTGTTCTTATAAGGAAAGGTGAAAATAATTAATGCTTGCATTGCTAACATATGTTTTAATTAGTTTGATTATTACATTCTGTTTCAAGAGCTTTAAATATCCCTTCTACCTAAGTCCTTGCCTGGCCAAGAAAATCTATATTGTGCTTCTATTGTTCACCAAGCATTAGAGTAGGTGTCTCAACTTTCTCACTGTCCATCACTCCCTTCACTCCTTGTAAAATAACTTACAAATCCACTACTTCGTAGATATTGCTTTATCAATGTTTTACAGGATAGGCCCCTGTTCACCAAACTGACAGGTCTTATGTCGCTCTTCATACTCGGCAACGCTGGGTCTTGAACAAGATGTGTATTATGCAAGACAATAGCCCATTGTGGGGAGGCACAGACAATGGCAGCCCTACTAATAGTAGCAGCACTGTAGGATCCCAGAAAGTTCCCCAGATGAGCGTGAGGGGCAGAACCAATCCAGCAGACGCCCCATTGAGAGCAGCATGGCACTGGTGAGCATCCTGAATGAATGTGAGGGTAGATTCAAGCAACAGTCACCCCATGGACATCAAACACCTCATCAAAAACCAGGAAGAGGCCTGGATACAAATCCACAGTAGCAGATTCCATAGATAGGACATCTACAGCAGTTCTCCCTGAAAAAAGCACCATCTATTGGAAAAATAGAAGTGCTTCACTCTTAGTTTCAGAAAGCAAATGAGATTTATTTTTTTTTAAAGGGGAGGGCTTTTCTTTTCTTTTTAAGATTTATTTTTTTATTCATATTAAGAACTGGGGTACAGACCAGAAGTGCTAGGGGTGAGAGGATCCACCAGAGACAGAATGGGGAGAAGAACAGGCAGACTGACTGAAATACACTGCTGAGGGGAGCAGCGGGCAAGGCAGGAGAGGTCTGCCGTGCCAAGTGGGTCACCTCTCTGGCCAGTGGCAGGGGTTGAACTCGTGCTACAGTGGCTGCAGTTTGCTTCATAATGCGTTGCTTTACCCACTGTGCCACCAGGGGAAGGCCCCAAGAATGAGATTTAAAGAAAACATTACAAAACAAATGGCAACATGAGTTTTCAGGGGAATATTGGAACCACAGTGAGAGAACAAATCTCCAGAACCTAATCACAAAGACATAAAACATCTGTTCTTCCAATACAGGGTAAGAATTTTTATCATAGAGGGCTTCCCTGGTGGCTCAGTGGGTTAAACAATGTACTATGAAGCAAAATGCAGCCACTGCAGCACAAGTTTGAGCCCTGCCGCCAGCCAGGGAGGGAACCCACATGGCGCAGTGGACCTCTCCTGCCTCACCAGCTGCTGCCCTCAGCAGTGTGTTTCAGTCAGTCTGCCTGTTATGCTTCCCACTCTGTCTCTGGTGAATCCTCTCACCTCCTGCGACTCTGGCCTGTACCCCAGCTCTTGTATGTATAAATAAATAAATCTTTAAAAAAAATTTCCATCATAGAGAAATTCAAAGAAAAAAGAGAAAACACAAAAAGTTAATCAAAGATATACAAAAAACTCAGAAAAACAAATGAATGAGCTAAGAAAAAACTAATGAATATAATATCAAAACTGAAGCTTTAAAGAAGAAAATAATAGAAATGCAAGATATAAAAAGATCAGTAGAGAATATTTTAAAATTCTGGAGAAACTATCTAAGTACAATAGGCCAAAATGAAGATCAAATTAGTGATGTTGACGTATATATGATGAACAAAGAATTCAGATGGAAGAAGAAAGATACAAAGGGAAAAAAGGAAACACTTTGAAAATTATCTGATTCCAAGGGGAAAAGCAATTGAGAATGAATGATGGGTATCCCAGAGGGGGAAGAAGGGAACAGAGAACTTATTTAAAGAAATAATAGAGGAAAACTTCCCCAACCTGAAAAAAGAACTGAATATACAAGTTCACAAAGCCAAAAGGCCAGGGTTAGTAAACAGAATGAAACATACACTAAGACACAACAGTAAAACTGTCAAAAGTTCAAGACAAAGAAAGAATATTGAAGCTGGCTAGAGGAAAGAAGCATATAATCTATTAAGGAAGTCACATCAGGCTAACATAATACTTCTCTGAAGAAACACTATGAGCAAAGTAAGATTAAATGATGTGATAAAAATACTTAAAGATTAAAAACTGCTAGCCAAGAATACTCTATGCTGCAAAACTGTCCTTCAGATATGCAGGAGAAATAAAGGCTTCCTCAGACAAACAGAAACTGCAAAGGATTGAAAACACTAGCTCACACCACCTCCAAGAAATGTTGAAAAGGAGATCTCATATCTAAACAAAGAGAGGAACATCCACAAAGAACTGAACAAGGAAATAGAACAACAAAATTTGGACAAAACGGCAGCAAAAGACATTCACATTTCATATTGAAAAGACATTCAATAATTAGTCTAAAGGGACTGAATTCACAAATAAAAAAAAACACAGAGTGTCCGGTTGGATTAGGAAACAGAATCCAAGTTCTGCTGTCTCTGAAAAATGCACCTGAGCTCCAAAGATAAATATAGACTCTGGGTAAGGGTCAGAAAACAAGCCTACAAGCAACTGCAAACCAAAAGAAGGCAGGAACAGCCAGATTTCTACCTAAAATGGTAATAAGAAAGAGATGCATGCTATAAAATAATTAAGGGAACAATACATCAGGAAGACATAACACTCATCAAGGTATACTCACCAAATGAAGGAGCATCAAAATATATGAGCCAATTACTCTGAAATCTGAAAACAGACACAGGGAAAAACACATTCATGGCAGGGAATTTCAGATCACTGAGCTTTCACCAATGGGCAGACCAACTAGACAGAAAATAAATAGGAACACAGTAGCCTTAAACAAAAAAATTAGATAGCAACATAAGCTTAATAGACATTTATAGGGCACTGCACTCTGCCCCCCAAAGATGAATACACATGTTCTCATGTGCACATAAGACATTCTCCAGGACTGATCACATAATGAGTCAGAATACAAGTATCAAAAAATTCATGAAGATTGAAATCATACGAAGCATCTTCTCTGAAAAATTAATCATGAAAAGAGGCAGGAAGAAACCTCTAATACAAGGAATAAAAAACACTGGGTAAATGAGGAAATCAAAGAAAAAATTTTAAAAATGTCTTGAGATGAATGAGATTAAGGATGCATCCTTCTAGAATGTATGGGTCACAGCAAAAACAATACTAAGAGGGAAATGATAGCAATACAGGTCATATCAAGAAACAAAAAGAACTCAAATGAATAACCTTACAACATTTCATAGTGTTACTGCTACATGTTCAGTACTTCTTCCACATTCCCACTGCCCTCTCCCCCCTATTTCTTCCTAATTCTGCACACCCTCAGTTTAGCTAACATGGTACAACACAGAATCCCCTTTTACTTATCTAATCCTTATTCTTCACCTTTCCCGTTTTCCTTCTAACCTGGCAGATACTTCTAAAACTTAAGTAGTCTCTGAAACTTCTCTATGCTAAAACACAGTGCTCCTCAAAGTGCATCAAAATCATTCAGATACTCATTAAAATAATAATATTCTTGGGATGGGCGTATCACCCCAAACCAAATGAAGTACAAATTTCCGGAGGGATGGGAGTAGTCAACTTTTAATATCCAGGCATAGTCTTAGGATGATCCTAAGTTTGAGAAGTTCCTAATACTCTGTCCTTTGGGGAATATTACCCATTCCTATATCGTTAAACATGTGTTTTGTTTTTAAAGATTTATTTATTTATACATACAAGAGCTGGGGTACAGGCCAGAGTCGCGGGAGGTGAGAGGATTCACCAGACAAGGGTGGGGAGCAGAACAGGCAGATTGACTGAAACACATTGCTGAGGGCAGCAGCAGGCGAAGCAGAAGTCTGCAACGCCATGTGGGTCCCTTCCCTGGCCGGCAGCAGGGATTGAACTCGTGCTGCAGTGGCTGCGGTTTTGCTTCATAGTACATTGCTTAACCCACTGTGCCACCAGGGAGGCCCTAAACATGTGTTTCTTTTTTCTCTAGTTTCAAACACTCCCTGAGCTCCAGACCTACATGTTCCCTTGACATCTCTAGAGACTTCAAGTTGCCCTAGATATAATTCAACTTCCCAAGAAAATCTGTTACTCAGTTTTTGTATTTCCTTATGATATCACAGTTATCTCACTTATTCAGGTTTGTATTACTGAAATGAACTTTACCCTTTATTTCTCCATTGTTTCCAAGTCTAACTAGGTGCCAACTATACATTTCATATCTGAAACATCACTTGTTTCTCTCCTGTCCATTTCCAACCTAGTTTTGATCTTCTTACTTCTGCCTCCAGGTTATTAAATCACCATTCTCCTTTTGTCAAGAAGTTCCAGTTCTCAGTGATTTGAAAACCAATATTTTCCAATGCCCCTATGATCTAATATCATCTGTTGGTAGGTTAAGTGTTATATTGTACTCCCAGAAAGTTCTTTTGGAGATTGTTTTGTGGTTATTTATCACTCACTCTATGTCTGGGCACAGAGCTGCTTCCAGCATAGACAACTGACCTCTTCTTCCATGTTTCTTAATCCACTGTCCTCACTATTTTACCCACCATCATCTCTTCCATCCAAATCCAATCCCTTTTATTCACTAAACTTCTTTCCCCAGAATAGTTTATCTAGTCGGTGTCCATTCTGAAATAAATATGTTATTACATCTTTCAATAGAAGGTACCCCATGGCTTTCTGGGCTCTGCCTCATATAAACTCCCTAATGATGGGGCACCTCCAAACTTTCTTCCTTCTCTATTGGAGACCAACACTGACTTCAATCTCATGGCTTCTTTAAAGACACTTCCCTTGTAACTACCTCTAAGTTGTCTCACCAACTCTCCCTGACTCAGGTAATTTTTCTGCCCATCAGTATTCAAATAGGAGACCTATGGTCTAGATTTGCACTGTCTAGCATGGTAGCCTCTAGCTATAGTATGACTATTTAAATTAACATTAAATAAAAATTTTAGTTCCTCATTTTCACAGGCCACATTTAAAGTGCTGAATGACCATGTACATCAACAGTAACGACAACTGAACAGAACATTTTCATTACCATGGACAGATAAGGGCCTATATTAGTGTTTCTTAACCTTAGAACTATTAAAATTTTAGCCAGATAAGTCTTAATCATAGGAGCTGTCTTGTGTCTTGTAGGAATCTTAGCATCATTACTTTATGACAACCAAAAATGTCTCCAGACTTGTAAAAATTTGGATTATATGAAATCATTGGATTGTGTTTTGTTCACTGACAAAGAAGGGACAAGACAATAAAGGAAAAGAAAAGAGTTATATCTGGAAAAGATATATCTGGACCAGTAATTGAGATATTCTTGAAGCAGGAAATAGAGTAAGGAAAGGAAGCCAGAGAGAAAAATGTTTCCACAAAACCATCTTGCAGCTTGTTACAACTTTTTAGTCACTAGTCCTATTCTTTCAATAAGTTGTAATAATTTTTTTCTGGTTGCCCCCAATGTATTTGGCACAATCAAAAAGGATCATCATAGACACAACCCCTTGGCCCTTGGCCCTAACTCCAGAAAATATCAGGGAGAGTTTTGACTATTTTGTACATTGATGATGTCTTCTATTAGGAACATGAAGTGCAGGGCTGTCCAAACCATGCTAGAATGATATTAGTGATAACTAAAGGGCCTTACTAGCCAGATAGGATTACGCACATACATACCTCTCCTCTACACAGGAGTATTACATCTTTCTTGATCTGCCAAATTCTAGGTCTTTCAACTCTAACACCTCTTCTGGTGAGCAGACATTGAAAGCAATGTGGCGAAAGTTACTCTCACTAGAGACTTAGTGGACATAATTCAACAATGCAAAGCCAGGTTTTCCCCAAAAGTAGTCATCAGTTCTAAGAGATGTTGTACAGTGAAGCGAAATTTTAAAGATAATTTCCCAAATCTATTTAACCTTCTGAAGTTTACCCAATGCTAACATAAATAAAAGACTTCTCAACTGAAATTTTCTATCTGCTTAGAGGGTTTCCTTGACATTATATAAGATTCACAGTCAGAGAGAGGAAGGAACAAAAGAGATTCCATGAAGAGTTCAGGAAATGGTCATGTTTGAGAATCATATAGATCACTGTATTAGAAGTGAAAATTAGGAGTTCAAAGCTAAGACCAGCTTAGGCCAGGACGAGGCATCAGGTACAAATAGACAGGCTAGTGATTTTTCTGCTTTTTCATCAAGCTTTCAAGGAAGGAGTTTACTGAGGGCTAATGAGGATGAATAACACCATGGGCTAGAGGGAGACAGAAATCATGTTGCTATCTCCTACTCAACTGAGGACCGCAAAGAGCAGTGACAAAGGGTCAGGAACTGAATATTAGAGAGGTTTATAAACCAACTGGTATGACCTAAAAAACCAAAATGGATCACAGTTTGAAAGTCTCCTACAGGCTCAAGCAAGGTAGGTTTTAACACTCAAAAGAAGAATAAGGCAAATCCCACGTGCTCACAGTCAGCAACTCCTCCTCCTCTGAACTGATGATGAGGATGTTGGTGGTAGTGGTGGCAGTGATGCTCTTAATCGATACTTTAATCCTGGCAAATATATGTGGCTTGACTAGAGGGGCTTCACCTCTTTCTGGTACAGGGTCTGAAACACTAGCATGTTCTGTAAATACTCAGTTCAAATAGAGACATATAATGGCACGAACCAAATCTTGTTCACATATTTGCCTCAGATCATTAGCCCATGTCTGGTTTATAGTAGTTATTCAATTAATGATTGAATATTGAAAATGGTAAAGGAGAAACTTGTTCTTTACATGACAGATCCCCCAGAAGATAGTGACTTATTTTGTGCCCATTCCATAGACTTTATTCTGATAATGTGTACGTACATAGTAAGTACTTAGTCAAAAATGGTTCATAGAATCTAAAACCCAAGAAATGATAAATTCATATCAGACAAGACCCTAACAAGTGACAGATGGCATATTCAAATTAGGATCATTTGCAGAAACTTATTTCAAATGGACTATGTAAACATAAAGATATGGACACAGGGTAGGGAACTATGAGGGAAACTGATGTAATTCAGAATTGATAGCAGCAGAACTGTTACCATTCCTAGGGGAAAAGAGATGAAGAGGATTGATTACAGGAACCAAAAAGGAGAAAGTCTTACAGTGAAGAACCATGACTTTATTAGGGTCGAGGGGCACAGGCAGCCCAAGGCAAGCCCATAAGGAGAGAGCCAAGAGAATAATTAGCATGACCTCCCTCCCTTGGATCTCCTGCTGGGACTCTGCATTTGGAGGAAATCAGAGGCCACAGAAGACTTGGTATAGTCCTCACAGACAACCTCCTGGGTAGAGAGACAGAGGGTAGAGAAAGGTGCAGAGTATATCAGAAGGGGCAAAAGGAAGATATCATAAGAACAGGTGATCACTATTACTGAACTGGAAATCTTTTAAGATGCCAATTCATGATCAATTTGTCAATGAGCTGATGAGAAAGAATCACATTTAAAATCTTTTTCTGTATTTATGCTCAAAATCTGAGAGTTAGGAATGTCACTCTAACTTTAAAATGGGATTTTATGCAAGCAAAAACATCCAATCTCAATTAAGAAGAGAGTTAAATTCAAGTAACAGAGAAATTGTGAGCCTTAATTCTGCCAAAACTGAAGGTCATCCGCAAATATACCAAATCTGGACTCCATGCTAGATTTAAAGATGTTGGTTCTTCCCAAGAGGGCAACTATCAAAGGATTAATGTACTGCTGAATATAACTAAAGCTTCTGTTGTTAGAGAATAGGTCAGAAGATGGTATCTGGGGATTTTCCAAAGCAATAGGCAAAATGAAGATGTTCAAAATGTGTATAAGAAAAGCTATTACTGAGTAGTAGGAGACCGACAATTGAGGGAGGACTGGAAAGTTTATGAAGAAAGTTGGTGTAAAAAAAAGCTCTTAACTTTGAAGTTTCCTACTTTTTCTAAGAAAGTAGAAAAGAAAGCATTAGCAATCAAATGACAGAAAATAACCCACAATGCAATACTAAAGAAGACACTAGGAAGAATTCTGATGTGGCCTCAGAAATAAAAAAAATAAGATAGTCATCATCTTTTAACTTCTGTGCAACTGTGAGCTGTAACTTATCAAACATTAGCAAACCACAAAAAGGGAAAGAAGACCTTTTGGTTTTCTGCTCTCTTCTGCCTCAATCATAGGCATACATCTTGATCTGCAAAGATTTACAGTCACAAAGTAAATATGTAAGTATTCACTATATATAATTCATCAATTCCTGGAAGCTAATTATGTATTCAAAATCTTTACAGTTAAATTAATTTGTTTTAATCTGGAATTTAATGTTTTCTTACTTAAGTAAGACATATGCATGACTACTACCTGTTCAGTGCAAGCTGTTCTTATCGTATTCAGTACTTACAACAATTTTAAGCTCTCATCTAAGGAGTACACCTTGTACTGCTCTTCAAGCATATAACACTCACACCAAGTTACAAATAAAAGATATGCACAACTGATAAATGATTTTATATGCACAGATACTACAAGAGGAAAAGCCCACTGGCTACAATTGTCAATTTCTTTTGTTTTGTCACAAATTAATAGAATATACAGAAAAAAAATGCCCTTTCCCTTGCTTTTATATTAATTATTATGGAATTTGACAGGCATCTTCTTACCAAAATACAATCTAGTTTGATTCAGTAGTTTGAAATTTTCTCCGTCCTAAATATTATTACTCACCACTTCAACTATAAATATTTAATGAGTACCTACTGCACATACTAGAAAATGTTACAGGCATTAAGGGATACATCAGTAAACAAGACAGACAAGTTCCCTGCACTCACAGAACTTACATTCTAGGGGAGATGTGAATTACAACAAAGAGGTAAGTAAGTAAGTAAATAAATAAATATGAAATTTAGATTGTGATTTTTGTGAGAAGCAATAATAATGAGGTAAAGAGTAACAGGGAGAAAGGGACATAATTTAGATGAGATATTCATGGAAGGCCTCTGAGGAGCTGACATTTTTCAGTAAGGACAAAACAAGAGGAAGAAGTCAACCAACCACTTGAAGCTCTGGAGAAAGAACATTCCAAGACAGAGAAGAGCTAAGGTAAAAGCCCCGAGGTAGGAGTGTGTGTGAGGCCGGTGGGAGGGTTTGGAAGATGCTTAAGGAATCGTAAGAAGGTTAGTAAGTGAGAGGAAAATGATAAAAGATAAAGACAGCAGATATCAGACCATGTGGGGCCTTGTAGGACAAGGAATTTGGATTTTGTTCCAGGAGTGATGAGAAGTTGCCTTAGGGCTTTGAGATGAAGAGTGTCTGATCTGCACTTTAGAAAGTTCATGCTGGCTCTGAAAGGCAAAGATACTATAGGAAGGAGAAGAGAATTGTAATCATTCACTCGTAAGAGAAGATAGTGATTGGAATAATGGTGGGGGAAAAGATGTGGGAAGAAGACAATTGGGGACCCATTCTGTAGATAGGCCTGCTGGCAGATTTAATGGGAGATATGTTGAAATAATGAAATAAATTAAAAAGGACTCCTAGGTTTAATGTAGGTATAGCTATTAATTGAAAGAAGAAAACCAAGTATGGGGTAGGTGGGGTTGTTATGTAGGAAAATACAGAGTTGTATTTTATAAGTATTTTGAGGTAAGTAGATATTAAATAGAGATGTAAATTAGACAGTCACATGTATAAATCTACTTAATGACCATGGAAATTTGACGGGAGGTGAGGCATACTTGTATTTAAAAATCCAAATGAAAAAAAATTGTTAGCAACATATGCTCAAGAGTTAGCAACTGCATCTTTGAATTTACTCTGTGGGTTCCAGTGCCTCCTACACCAAAATGCTAAGAAATGCAGGATATTGTGAAGCAGTTATCATAAAACAAAAACAAAAAAACTAAAGAATTACTTATTTGATATGCCTACCATCTTAGCTCAAGTATCAATCATATGATTGGTAATTGTAGTGGAGAATTAGAACAACCTGGAAAAAAAAATATGGGATTTTAGTAATATTTGAAATATTTGATATTTCAAATACACTGGTTTTTTAGCACAAGCCTAAACACAGCATTACTCAGAGATGATAGCTAGGAAGAGGCGTCACAACTGCAGGAAAGTTCTATCAGTACTGCTATATCAAAAGGGCAAATTCTATAAGGGACAACTGAGGAAAGGTGTTAATAATGTCCCCTTGGTAGGTTGTGGGTCAACAGAATTTCATAGAAATGTAAATATCTCTGAGTGGCTATTCCCCAAGAGTCTATGCTCCCGTTGATTGATTGGTTCTCTTACTCTACTATACCATTCACCATGAAAAAAAAAGTGGGGGTGGGAAGAGGCAAAAGGCATTGTAGCTCTCTCAAGAGGAATTCTTAAGTTCCCGGTAAGTATTACCTTTTAAATTATACAGTTAAACAGGTTCAAATGAAAAGTAAATGTGTTGAATTTAATAGATATGCAAATACCAAGAAATTTTATTTGAGCTGATTTCTTTACAGTAATGTCTAAACCCACAAAACCCCTTTGTAAGGACAATAGGGCAGGAAGTGGCAAAGTCATAATCAGTGACCTTAGATCTTTTTGAAGTGCAAAGAAGCAAAGTAACAGCCTACAGGGTAAAACTAACATCACACCTTTGAAACCGTAAGTGAAAAGAGAAAATCATTAACAGCTAACCTATTCTTTAGTGAGAATTTAAAAACCAATTAAAAGTTCCTGAATGTTACATTCATGTTTAAGAATTTAGTCCTTCTAAGAATTTGTTTCTAAAATATTTCATAATAAAAACTCCAAAAAAAAAAAAAAAAAACCCCAGTAATTCAAGAACATTTTTCTCCTGTTAGTTTAATTCTGATGGATTATTTGGCAGTTTCTGTATAAGCCTAATGGAAGAGTTACTGTACCAAGAGGGTGAGAATACAGCATATAAAGACTTCACTTTTACCTTAAAAATATCCATATGAAGACCTAGACTTCAAAAACATGTATTCAAGGTAATAATTAAATCTATCAAGAAAGCATACAACTATACTCATTCCTCAGACTTTTTTTTTAAAGGTTTATTTTATTTATTTATACATACAAGATCTGGGGTGTAGGCCAGAGGTGTGTGGGGGAAGGGGGAAGTGTGAGAGGATTCTTTACCAGACAGAGTGGGGAGCAGAACAGGCAGATTGACTGAAATATACTACTGAGGGGAGCGGCAGAAACAGGAGGGGTCTGCTGTGCAATGTGGGTCAGATCCCTGGCCAGGGATGGAACTCATGCTGCAGTGCCTGGAAATAGCTTGATAGCACTGAGACTTTAATTTAACCCTTGTGTCACCAGGGAGGCCCTCCTCAGACATTTTTGAACAGTAAAATATTCCAATCTTTCAATCTTCCACTTCTCCCTCCCAGAAAAACCTGCACATCTTAGATCTTACTCTGATTTTCCTCAGTTTCAACATATTTTTACTCACATATAGAAGGAGGGAAGGGAAAGAAGGAGAAAAAGAAAAGAGAAGGAAGAAGGTACAAGGCCATCAGTGTTCACTTTCATATGCCAGAGTTAAAATGTGCTAAGTGGCAACCTCCCTGGTAGCACAAGGGGTTGAGCATCTCACTGTGGAGCTTCCACAAGCCACTGCAGTGGGGGTTCGATCCCCGGCCAGGGAGGGGACCCACATGGCATAGCAGACCTCTCCTGCCTCCCCACTGTTCCCCTCAGCAGTGTATTTCTGTTGATCTCCTGTTCTACTCCCCACTCTATCTCTGATGAATCCTCTCACCCCACCCCTGCCTCTGCTGCTGCACCTTTGGCCTGTACTCCAGCTCTTGTATGCATAAATAAATAAAATCTTAAAAAAAAAAAGTGGTAAGTGGTGTGAGTTTATGGTCCACCAGGGAATCCATCCTTTCAGCCTCTCGCAGTTTCCTCCACTTAATCGCTCCCTTCCTATGTTTGCCAACTTGGGCAACCTCCTCCCAGCCCCACCCAGTCTGTGTGCCATCATTAGTGGTATCATGCCAAAGCTGGCCAAAAATTAAATTATGGATTTAGTTCAACAGTATTAACAGATTCATGTAGAATATTAGAATTTGTTTAATTCTAAAATTAGTCATTTTAAAGATTTAGCAATTAGTTTGAGTCAAGCTAAGTAAGTATTCAAAATCAGTGACTTCTCCAACAACAAACTGGGGGTTGTATTGTTTCCAGTCACATCACAACCAACTATAAAATCTGGCAGTATTTATCGAAACCAAATTATCAAATTATGAGCTAGTTCTCAGCTTTTAATAGGAAAAATGGCCATAGGAGATCCTTGATATTGTAGTTTCACCAATTCTAGACTTCCTCCCAAATTTCACCAGTGTCTGGGATTCTAGAGCACAAAAGAATTCACTCAGATGCTTTCAATTCATTGACCTAAAGTTCTTTGTGAATAAGGCATATACATGGATACGATTTGCTAAATGGATCTCTCAGTGGAATTAGGAATTAAAATGTTCTGTGACAAAAGGACAGTCTCTGGGAGGGACTGCCACAGATTTCCCTTTCAGGATACCAGCACCTCAAGTAAAGGCGAGGATATGTTTCCTCCTGTTAAGTTCCACCAAGTAAACAAAACAACCTTTTGTCACCGTCATTCCAACAATAACACAGATAAGAGAGGTCAAAATTCCTTTAAGAACCAATGAAATAAATGGGAAATTATCTCAATTACACTAAATAATTCTAAGACAATCTGCAAGAATATTTACGGTTTTTTTCCAAGTAGCATTCTGTCAGATATAGAACACTCTCCAAATGGCAGCAACATGGACAGCCTCACAAGTTATGAATTAAACACAGGCTCTACATTCTAAACATCAGGAGAACACAGGCAAAATTCAAACTTCCTTCAGGCACACACACCAGGCATGACTTGATCGTGGGTAACCTTTACAAAGCCAGCAAGTTCTCCCTGAAAGTAAACTGGAGATTTATTTTCTAAGAGTAAAGGCTTCAACTGTAGAATAATCTAAACTTAATGGACAGTCGATTTCCTCTCAGGAACGGTGTGTGGTGTGGAGGAGCAAAGAGGTAGTATTTCAGAAAAGATGATGGAAGGGAGAGAAAATATGGTAACAGCAAGAACACAGCAGTGAAAGGAGTTTTCCATAGTTCTGTATAATGCTTAAAATGTAGGTGGACATGCAAGTTGAAAATATGTTTCATTCTTTTAGCTTATTTTGGACTGAATTTATAGAAGAAAACAATGTAATTACATCAAAGCATCTGCAAAGATAAAATCTAGGAACTTTTCAAAACCAGAGAATGTTTGGAGAGGGGGAGGAGGAAGGGAAGAGGCAACAGAAGTTAAAACAGGATAAAATAGTTACAAAACTGGCTTTTGAACAAAAGAAAACAGGAGCATAAAACACTTATGAGTGTTTTCATTTATACTATTTCTTCCTAAAATCAATCAAAACATAGGCTTAAGATGGATTTACACCATAGGGAAACTCCTGACAACTTCAAAATCAATTTCATGTTTGGGTTCTATTCTTTCAGGTGATGAATAGTGGGAAATCAGTGAAGGAATGTCACTTGAAGTCAGTAATTTATCATGAACCAAAATGGCTAAGTGCGCCATAAACTGCAATGATCCATTTCCTATTAGCATCACACAACAGAAGGTAGCCTCATCTGCATTAACAAGTTTTATGACCTCCGCAGGCAGAGAGCCTAATGTTAGGAAATGGGTTATTTTTGTTCTGTTATAAATGTTCATTATTATACCGTAAAAAATTCTTTAAGGATATAAACTACTGATTGATTCATTAAGGAATTCTTTTTTAAAAAGGTTTCCCCCATCTTCAATTTTCTAAATTTAATTTTAATAAAGTAGTTTCACTCTCTTGGTCAAACTCCAGCTGCTATCTGTATGCAATTCATACTTCTTCCACCATAATTTCAAATATCAGAGCAGACTACAATTAAAATAATTCCACTCCTGTGCCTCAAATGTAGGTGACATTGACAATTTTTCAGTGTCCCATATTTCCATATATAAACAGACCTTTAAGTCTGGGTAAAACTCTAGCTTCCCTAATTCAAACAAAAAGGCATAGAATATCATGTCACAATTCAAAACTAAGTAAAATTGTTACCACTTTTACATTCAATACATTTACCACAAAATACAATCTAACCATTTAAATGTGTTAGTGAATCACATCCAGATGACCAGGGGCACTCTTGACTACCAACATGGCCAGGAGTTACCTTTCTACACCAAATGGTATCACTTCCACAAAAAGAAAAAGAAACCCAAATGGCAAGATGAGAAAAGCAGCTAAGGAAAATGGGTACCATATAAGATTAGGAAAACAAGGGTATTTACTAAGGATTTACTTTTACAACTTTTAAAAAGATTGCTTTTTAGAAATGCATCACTGAAAGCACAAAAAGATTTCAATATTTATCCTGATAATGTTATATTGTCTTCATTTTTATCTACAGAAAGTAGCTTAAAATGTGCACCGTATTTTTGAAGATTCTTCAACTATCTCTTGAACTCTCCATTTTCTTTCTCATGAAATATCAACAAACTTGGAAAATAAAAAGTATAGGGCAAATTATTTTTAATTTTTGCCACTGGAAATAGTTATTTATAAAGTCACAATTTCCAGGGGACAGAAAGAAGACTTAGACATGATCCATTGTCCTCAATGTGCTTGTAATCGACTGTATTTTGGGAGATAGGATATATACTTAAAGTGGAAAATAAAATAAAATAAAACCTAAGTGAATTATTGAAAATAAGTATATATTATATGCTTTTTAAATATCAAGACTGAGAAATACTTGTTTGTTGACTCATCAAAGAGAATTTTATTTTATTTTCTTTTTTAATATAATTTTTTTAAAATTTACATATATTTGACATCAATTGTAATCCCCATGTATTCCCCATCACCATATCACCAGTGCACCATCACCTCAGTCCCCCATGCTCCCGTCTGCCCTCCACACTTTCCCTCTTCCCTCCCCACCAAGTGTCCCCAGTTTGTCCTTGTCTTTTCATTTTTGGTTTTTGTTTCTTTCTTGTTATTATTATTATTGTTGTTCTTATTCCTTTCCTTGATCCTTATTTGGTTCCCTTATAGTCCTCCTAGGGGAGGAACCATCTGGTATTTTTCTTTTACCTTCTGACTTACATCGAAGAGCATTTTAGAGAGGAGAGGAAGAGAGAGGGGGGAGAAGAGAGAGAATTGTGTTGGCCAGGGAAGAAATCATGGAAGGGAACATCTTAAGCTTGGCCTTGAAGAATAAACAATTTACCATACAGATAATTTCAAACATTTTTTTCCAAGCAAAATTATCTCTTGGAATATATTGGTTCCCCTACAAGCGTTATCCCAGCTAAAATGTCCCACAACAGTAAGCCTTTCATACTTGGACTTTTAACCTCTCCATTTCCTGAAATTCTCCCTTGCTGCCTTTTCACCAAATGATGACCATCATTGTTTTCCTTTCTCCTTTGAAATCACTAATAACCCTCAAGTCGAATGATCCCACCCACCAAGAACTAGAGGATCCTGCAGAGGGCTGAATGTTTATGACCTTATTTATGCCAAGCAGATTTTAATCAACAGAAACTTTCTGACTCTTTGAGAGAATGCTACAGTAGGATAAACTAAAACAAAACAAAAAGTTATAATGTGTCTACAAATAAGGAATAACGGATTCTGTCATAATGCCTTCGAAGCTTTGCCCTTTAGATTTGAGGATGGTATCTGTTACTCAGACTCCTAAGTATGACTATGTTCTTTCCTATTGGCCACTCTTACTTTGTGTGTTAATTACTGCAACCTTCTTTTAACCTGTCTCCAAACCCTAGAACACCTCTCACCTAGTTCATTCTATATATCTCTGTCAGGAAAATCTTCCTCCACCATATTACGGTATATATAACATCCTTTGATAAATCTTCAGGAAATCTCCACTATTGAAAGAGCACAATTTGACTCTAGTTGATACCTTCCTAATTGCCCAGAGAAAATGCAATAATTTTTGTGGAGCACACATAACCAGAGATTTCTTGCCTTAACAAGAAATACAAGCATCCCTTATAGCTCGAGGGAAACTAAGTATCACTGTCCACCTGTAATTCATTCCTAGCTCAACACAATGGCTAGAAAAATCTGGTTAGGTAATCTGCTCTCTTCAACCAAATTTCTCAGTTTATCTCGAAGCAGTGCTTGTCCAATTTTATTGTGCACATAGGTTACAAGGTATCTTGTGAAATGCAAATTCTGATTCCCTATTTCTGGGCTGGAATTTGAAATCCAACATTTCTTCAGTAGCCTTTCAGGAGGGGCCAACTCTGCTGGTCTAAGGACCACGTATGAGTTAGGAGGTTCTCTGGTCATGGTTCTTGGTCTCTCACCTGTGAGATTTTAAAAATCCAGGTGTCCAGGCTGTACCTCAGATCAATCTGAATCTTTAGGGAAGTTGTTTTTAAAGCTCCACAGTTGGTTTTTCACATTTTCTTCTTCAGCCAAACCATTCTTATCATTATTCTCTCTAACTGTATCTTTGCACAGGCTGTTTTCCATGCAGAGATTACCCTCTGTTCAGCTAAGTCCTATTCTCTGGTAAGACCAGAAGTCAGGCTTTCTTTCCTCTGTGAAGATGTCTCTAACCCTGGGTATTCAACACATCCTCTCAGTCCCTTTCAGTAAATACTGCTTTACTTATTCCTTAGTCTCTGTCCTGCACTAATTGAGGAGTTTGTGTACCTTGTAGTAGGCACTGTTTGTTGCTCTTTGTCATACTCTCAAGGCCTGACAAGAACAAATGTTAAATGTAACTTGCTATGATTTTGAGATAGGCATTCAGGGAAATTCTCTAAATAACAGCAAGTGAGATTCTTTCAAGTCTAAAATGAAAAAAAAAATCATCCTAGAACACAAGTACTTTCTCAGCTAGGAGGGAATTTTTCAGTACTTGACCATGCCTGCCAGACAGGTAGAGAGATCTAGTCCCTCAGGGTAAGAAAAGCAAAGCCTTTACTCCAACACAACATTTTTCTCTTAGGAAACGGCAAAAAGGAAGAAAGAAGTTGGAAACCAGGGTCATGACCTTTAGGGTAAGAAGTGGAGAGGCTCAAATAACAAGCCATTCCCCACCACACAGAAGCAAGGATTCCCTGGGCATCACGGTCACAGGAGCCCATTCAAATTTGGGAGTGAATGGATTGTCTTCTCTACTTTAATTCACTTACCACTCTATTTTAGGATATAAAAGCCTCCTAGTGCCACACATACACATACACAGGAAAAGAGAAATTGTCAATCTAACTATTTAAAAAGTGGAGTTCATCAAGGGTTTAGTTATCAAAATAGACTATCTTATAATATTAGTCTCTTGGACAGAAAACAATTTCAATATGAAATAAGATTATAAAAAACTAACCCAGTAAATAGTTAGAGGTCATGGCAAATCATGGAAGACATACCTAAGGAAATCCATCACATTTTCAAACAGAAAAATTTCCATTGGAGGATGCAGAATCGTTGATGAAGAGATTGATGTCTATCAAATACACCTGGATTCAAATCTTGACTCTCCACTCACTCTGGCAAATTCCTTTACCTTTTTAGGACTCAGTCTTCTCTTTGTGGTATGGGGATCATAATGACTACTTAGGTGTCTAGTTTAAATGATAATGTGATATTTTAATAAAAAAATTATAAAAAAAATAAATGATAATGTGGCAATTTCTCAAATAATGTATATACACAAGTGCCAAAAATGTTCAATTAGAACATACTCTAACTCATATACAGTGTTAGACCAATGCTACTTTAATAAAAAGATAAATATGTTAAATTTGTTTTTAATCTGTTCAGTGGGACCTTCATCATAAGAGTCATTTCATATAATGGTAATATTACAACCTACACTTTGACTTTCCCAAGCTACGTACCTTTTCTTTTACTTGCCTATGCATTTCTTAAAAAAGATTTATTTATTTATGCATACAAGAGCTGGGGTACAGGCCAGAGACATGGGGTGGGGCTGGTGAGAGGGTTCACCTGAGCTAGAACAGGGAGTAGAACAGGCAGATTAAGTGAAGTACACTGCTAAAGGGAGCAGAGGGCGAAGCAGGAGAGGTCTGCTGTGCCATATGAGTCCCCTCCCTGGTCTGGGATCGAACTCATGCTGCATGTGGCCCGGAAGCCCCACAGTGTGGCATTCAACCCCTTGTGCCACCAGGGAGGACCCTTGCATATACAATTTTAATACCTGAAAGCTCCTGCTAATTGTGTCTTTTGCCTGGGATGAAACCTCTCATTTCCTCCTCTCCTCCTCTTCTGAAATATTAAAAAAAAATAGTAGTAATAATTATAATTTTTATTACTTTTGTCTTTAAGTCTTCTGTGCATACTGTCTCCTTTCTCCTGTATTTTCCCAGTCACTCCCACCACCAGAAACTGCCTCCTGAGCTTCGAGAACATTTTGTAGGGATGTGTATTGGAGTCACATTACACCCTGAATTGTGATTGCTGTGTTGCTTTCCCTCCTCTGTGAATTTCTAGAGCTGTATTGTCCAACATGATAGATATTAGTCTCATGTATCACTATCGCTATTTAAACTAATTAGAATTAAATACAAACTCAGTTCCTTGGTCGCATGCACCACCTTGTAAGTGCTTAAGCAGCACACATGGCTATCACTACTGGATTGGACTACATATAATAGAATCTGTCATATCACAGACTATTCTGCTCAACAACAACGTTCCATTTCTTGGTCGGGATCTAAGTCTTTTTCATTCTTTCATTCTAGTATTCACAATAGTAAGTTTGTAAATGAATGGTGATTTCAATTAATATAGGCATGTTTATACATGCTATTTTGGCTAAATGAGAAACGACTACTCATTTTTATTAATGTTTAAATCTATAGGAGAAAACATTTACAAAATACCTACCATGAAGGCCATCACAAAGAAAATAATGAAAAAAGGTATCTAATCATATGAGCCAATTGGTTGCAAAGTCCTACTCTTTACCTTCTGATAATCATGAAGTTATTCCGCCAGAAGATCACTAAGGAAATTTTATGTTACAGGATATCACCACAATGGGTGAATGGGCAGTTCTACTTTGTAGTTTGGTTGTGCCTTAACTGACTAGTCTCACCATGTCTACTTGTTCCTTACTCTCAGAACCAAAGTTCAGACGTGCGCTCTTATGTGAGAGCATGAAAATCAGTCCTGTGATGTTTCTAATAGACAGAGAGAGACAAGGCCAGTGGCATGGTCAACAGTAAACATTTCTGCCAACATTCAGCAGAGCTGCAAAACTGCTCCTTTTGTGAATCATGCCCTCTTCCTGATGACATCCCGAGCCCTACTGTGTGCGTCCCCCATCCTGAACAAACACTGCTGAAATACCCAAATGCTAAACTCCCCCTGCTTTGTGGTGTCACCCAGTCTCTCCTTAGAATCATTCAGCACAAATTCAGATCTTATAAAAAGACCTTTATCTTGCTAGATGCCACACAATCCCTCATGCTGTGCTCTCACCTTTTCTGTATCAAATCAATAAACCTAACCATGATCACAGTAGTATTCCTGAGGTCTTTCCCCATGGCCAAATTTTAGGAGCTATTCCATAATGGCATTTCATTCTATAAAGTTTTCCACAGCAGAAAGTAACAGGATGTCGTTGGGTCATCTGACTTTTTATTAAAAACCATGATTCTCAGGTAAGTGAAGGGAATCAAGAGGTAAAACTTCCAATTATAAAATAAGCCATGGAATGAAGTGTATAGAATGATGTTTGTAAGCAATAAGATTGTACTGCACATTTGCAAAATTGGTAAAAATAGATGAGAAATACATTTATTGTGACTATTATTTCATGTTCTATACAAGTCTCATATCATTTTATTGCACATGTGAAACTAATATGATGTTTTATGTCAATTATACTGCAATAAAAAAGAAACATCCCATCCCCCAAAAAGAACTGCTTTCCAATTCAGCCATAAACCTCACTGGTGGTGCAAGGATTAAGTCTCAGTGCCATCAAGCTATCCTCAGCTACTGCAGCACAAGTTCCATCCCTAAACAGGGAGCTGGCCCACATGGTGCAGCAGACCTCTCCTGTCTTGCCTACTGCTCTCAGCAGTGTGTTTCAGTAGATTTGCCATTCTACTCTGTCTCTTGTGAATCCTCTCACCTCCCTGCACCTCTGGTCTACACCCCAGATCTTGTATGCAAAAATAAATAAATCTTTTTTCAAAAAAAGAATGAAGTACTGACACATGCTCCAATGTGGATGAACCATGGCAACATTATGCTCAGTGAAAGAATGTAGATACAAAAACCATACACTGCATAAATCCATGTTTAAGAATGTCCAAATTTGGCAAACCCAAAGACATGGATTTGGGAGAAGGTGAGAAGGGGGAATGATTGTTGACAGGGGTAGGTTTTCTTTCTGGGGTAACAAAAAGGGTCTGAAATTAAAGAGTGGTGATGGTTGTACAATCTTGTAAATATACTAAAAACCACCGAAATGCATAATCTAAAAGGGTAAATTTTATGACACTTCAGTTATAGCTCAATTTTAAAAGAACTAAGTTTTTACTTTTAGGAGTACAGTTTTTTGTATAAGTTTCAGAACCATTAAAGGGAATAAAGTCTCTTTTTTTGGTTCATTTTGATTTTTATTATACACCACAGACATACCCACTAGCCAGAAAGTAAAATGATTCTCTGTACTCTTAAAATCACATGAAATGTATTTCCATTTCCCTCCTTTTTTTCTGATATTAGAGTAGCATTATTATTTTGGACTAGTTTAGAGAAAAGTAAAAGAAACCACTGAAGGCAGTGCATTAATTGCATAATTATGAAGCTATGTTTGGAAGCCAGCAGCAACTTGCTGATTGGGAACAACCAGGATGAGCAATATTCACAATGCTGATATTACTCAGCAACTTGTATTTTGATCATCTATGGTTACTAGACATCAAAGAAAGTGAAGAGAGGTTCCTAAGAATTTTCTATTCTTTGTTTGCTTGTTTTCCTATGTTCCAGTAACATCTGAAAAGCTTTAAAAACAGCACAAGTCCTTGTTCATGAGAAATCTTTTCTACACATCTCAGAAATGTAGACAATGTACTACAATCCACTCCTTGGCAGATGTGAGCTTTAACAATCATGCCTGGGGCCCGTTCCGGTGGTGCAGTGGGTTAAGCAGCGCACTATGAAGCAAACCGCAGCTACTGCAGCACGAGTTCGATCCCTGCCCCCGGCCAGGGAGGAGACCCACATGATGCAGCAGACCTCTCCTGCCTCGCCCGCTGCCAGGGGGGGACCTACATGGCCTGGCAGACCTCTCCTGCCTCGGCCACTGCTCTCCTCAGCAGTGTGTTTCTGTCAATCTGCCTGTTCTGCATCCTGCTCTGTCTGGTGGATTCTCTCACCACCCCCACACCTCTGGCCTGTACCCCAGGGCTTGTATGCATAAATAAATAAATCTTAAAAAAAAAACCAATCATGCCTGCTTCTGTCAAAGAAGGAGTTTGAGCAACAAAGAGTTCCTTCAAGCATTTGACCTATCTAATTAGCCTCAGCCATATATACTACGCAGGTGAGTCTCTGGAGAGTACCCTATGGTATTCTTGGCACAAATCAAATTTGGCATGATATATTCTATCTTATTTACACATACAACTAGGGAAGATTAATTTCTTTGACCTTTTCTTGTCAATTAGGAGGGAACACATTTTCAAATTTAATTTTGAGGTAGATAATAGATAGAAATGAGAAAATTATAAGACCCCATAGGATCTAGCCTCTGTTCACCTTTCAAAGCTTATATCTTAATACTCCTCAAGTGGCACAAACTATGTATTGATGGTACATAGTAAACTACTGTAGTTTTTATATATCACTCTTAAATTCAACTTAAGCAGTGCTTCTCTAGAAGGAAGCTCATATACATAAGTTGTCAACCTTCTTTTTTTTCTTCCAGATTCTGGCATTATCTCAATAATAAATATTATCACTTTGCACTTTGCATAAATAACTTCATCTCTCTTTACCCACTACAGCATAAACTACTAGAGGGAAAAAACTACTTGATCATCTGTCTTCAGTGATAATGTACAGTATGTATTCTGTTATAAATGCTTCTTGAAAGAATGTTGAAATGTAAGTATTCTTTTGAAGTACTAGGTCTTTTTCACAAAAATAGGTAGAGATTTGTTCATTTCTGACTTTGTAAAATTGTAGAAGTTCCTTCATCCAACCTGTTTTGTCCAAGAGTGTAACTGGATTCATCCACATACAACTAAGACAAAGAAGTCTATTACAAACTACATATTACAGATCTAAGGATTCCTCTTATAGTTGCATGATATTCCAAGACAGTATAAAACAAAAACCAAAAATGAAAAGACAAGGACAAACTGGGGACACTTGGTGGGGAGGGAAGAGGGGAAGAGGGGAGGGCAGATGGGAGCACGGGGGACTGAGGTGATGGTGCACTGGTGTTACGTTGATGGGGAATACATGGGGATTACAATTGATGTCAAATGTATGTAAATTTAAAAAATTTATATTAAAAAAATAATAAGTAAAAAAACAAACAAACTACATATTACTATTATTCCCAGCATAGAAGGGCTACTTGAAAATTGAACATGTACGAACACTCGTGATAGTGCCTAGCACAGTAGCACTGGTATTAACAAGATACTGGATTTGAGTTTTAAATGTTTTAGGCCACAAAGAGAATTCAATGGACTATTTGTCTATCTTTTTAAGATTTCCTGGAAAGAAAAAACATGTTCCTGCCACTGGTACAGCTGAGAACAATCATAAACTAAATATTTGCTTAAAATGAATTCCAGGAGAGATGGCATCAACAGATTCCATCTAGGAATAATGTTAGGGAGAATATTTGAACCTATCAAACTGTGGGCTTCAGTGCCCATCATCTCACCCAACAAGCCTATATAATTCAGGCATATTCATCTGCCGCTTAAATTGACCCTTAACTCTCTTCTGCAACTTAACATCCCATCAAGGCCACAAAAGGAATATATGAATATTATGTGGGCTTAAACTACCTACAGTGCCCTTCTGGTTGGTTACAGAATACGATTTAGTGGCAACAAAAAAAAAATTAATGAAAATGCTAATTGATTTTCTTTATAGAATCCTATAACAGCCTCTTAAATCAAGCTCATTAAACTATTTTGGATAGAGTTATTTAATTGATCCCCATAGCACCTAATTAGGGCTCCCAAATAATTCATTCTGCCTCATCTCTTTTCATATTCATGCTTAAGTTTGTTTCCTTCTCACTCTGTTGCTTCCAGCATCTTCTCTAAATCACATCAGTTCTGTGTATTTTGAAATTTAACAGTAAAACTGCCCTGGCAGTTAATATAACTCTTCTATAATTAAAATAATGTACAAATATAGTTCCTCTAATCTGCATTTCCTTTACCTAGCAAAAATACATATTCCTAAGATTGTGTCAAACATAGAAGAGTTAAACAGGACGTTCAAGAATTGCTAGTATTGGAGCAGGTCTAATGGTGCCAAATAGGACATATTGAGGTTCTATATACTCCATTTTCGACTGTACCTACAAATATGAAGTGGCACTCCTATCAGAAATGGCTTAAAACACTCCTTCTATTGCTACAGTGCACAAAGCACACTCTTCTCACAGAGAAAAAGGCATCTCGCCAAGAGGCTGCGGAAAAGAAAGAGGCATGGAATGGCAGCACCATTAGCTGACAATGTGAATGGCTAACACTAGGAAAAGCATTTTCATGGGAAGGAAAGTCTTCCACAGAAATGCAGTGTGGGGAAAGGATATTTGCACCTGCTCTGAGCAAGTGAATCAGTAAAATTAAGACTTTCCATGACTTTTAATAAAGGTTCTCAAGCAAGGGGCAGACATGCCCACACAGAAGTCTTGACAGTTGGCAAAGAAAGTTCAACCCAGATCATGACAGAACAGTACCAGGTTACTCAGTAAGGGTTATCACCAGCTTCTCAGAGATGGAGAAATGGAACATAACATCAAAATCCATCCTACATACTTTGCAGCTCATATTATAGAAAATATTCAGAGTAAACTATATAGACCAGTAATTCTTCAAGGTGTGGGTTTTGGTCTTAACAAATCTTTTAGTCTTTTCATGTTATTATACAGAGATATTTGCACATGTGGAAGTAATGGTGATTTCAGGAACTTCAGAAATTCCACAATCTACCCTTCTTATCCGCAAAGTTGTTCTCTTTCTATAAGTTTTCAGTTCCCAAAGAGAGGTGTGAATTCAGCTTTACCAAGGAAGACTAGGGGACCAGCTATTAGCTTTGTCCAAAGTTAGCTGATTCACGATTTTAGTATGTTGTTTAATAAAAGCCATCATGTTCACAGTATCTTCAAGTAACATGGGTTCCTACCTTTCTTCTTCTTCTAGAGCAGTCAAAGGAATAAAAAATAAATAAATTTAATTATGAATTGTTTCTCACCATATATTCATTCATGCAAAATACAGTATCAGGTACTGTACCCAATGTGGGAAAACACGAAAGAGAAACATCACTTACTCTGTCTTGGTGAAACAAACATGTGTCCCACAGGGAAATTCCCCAGAAGTCCCTAATACAGGGCAGACTGAGTCAGAGGAGGCTTTGCCACAGAAGTAACACTGCAGTTGAACTGAATCAGACTTTCCTCAGGCAGACTGATCTGTGAAGGCAAGGACAGAGAGCACATTCCAGGCAAGCAGAGAGAACAGTGTGTCTGAAGTCACTGAGATATGAGATTGCTTGGGTTTCAGGAACAATGGGATAAGCTCTCAGTGAAGCTAGGGTGCAGCCTGCAGGCAAGGGGGGGATGGGTAGGGGAAGGGAGAAGAAGAAACAGGGTCAAATTATGAGTTGTGATCACCTGGCTGAAGAATATAACGGACTATTGGCTTGGAAATCATTTTTAGTTAATGACATCAGTGGAATGATATAGTGAACTTAGAGAATAAATTACCTACTGGGAGAAAATCCTATAGCTGGGCAAATACTGCTCATTATAAAGCACTTTCAAAAGGTAAATTCTCTTTATATAAAAGATATCCAACAGGTCTGCTAAATATTGCGTATCTTGAGTCTACAGAAAAGTTTCATCATAAATTTGAAATGTTCTATTTTAAATGAATTTAGTTGTGGAGGAAATCCAAATTACAATTTAGAAAAAAAAATGGAGCCGTCTACCCAGAGGTTAAAGATTAGATAACCATTACATAAACTGTCATTTTTAAGTACAGTATTAGTGTTGTGCTATCAAGATAAAACAAATTTAGTGGTTTAAATACCAAAAGATGACTCATCTATTTTATCCAAAATACAACCTATCTGAAAAGTGAAAACTGAAAAAAATATTTAATCCTTGAAAGGAATATGGTATTATCATTAGCATTCATTGAAGTCTCTCTTCCATGGCTATATCTGGAAGGCAATTAAAATAATCTTGATAGTAAATAATATTTATAAATAATAGTTGAAGGAAAAAGCAGGGTAGGTAACCAGGTGCTCATGCTATTATATTTCTCACAGAAGCACTCCCAATCAAAGTCCACTTTGTCTTTTCCATTTCCTAGAAGCCAGGTAGCAGCATCGTGTTTATCAGCAATCACAAATATAGGGCAGTAAGCCACTAGTAAGCTCTTACAACCCATCTGTGTCAATCATTGGAGCCAATGAGTTGTTGGTTCTAAACAAAGTAGCTCTGATAGAGCCCTGTTTGCATTTTCAACAATCACTGTGCACTGACAACAGGAAAATTTCCATGCACTAATAATTCTGAAGGCAATTAGTGTCAAGCAAGAATATGGTCTGTTGCCATGTAATAGCATAACACCATTAACTATCACCAACAGACGAATAAACACAACTCTAATGTAATTGTCTAGATAGAACAGAAAAATAATCCAGGTTATCAAAGTAACTGTACTTTCATCATCTAGCTAAACATGGATTGCTCCCCTTACCATGCTAAATCAAGACGGAATGCAACATAAGCCAGAAACAAGCTATACAAAATAATTATTTAGGTCAGTGTCAATACAATGATAATTTATATTCTATTCAAATAAGTATATATATTAAGAACAAGCCCCCCAAAAGCATATTTTACTGAAGTACTCCTCTGGCAAATCTTTACCATTGTAATTTAGAGTAACAGAATTAGAAAGAAAAATGACCATTAATAGTTTCCTTTTAGTGAACTGGAATGCCCTGAATGAACAGTTGGACAGCTCACTCTCTCACCCAAGGATGTGCTATGCAATCTTCATCTTCTTTCCTCAGTCCTGGGAGACTAAACAAGAAAGAGAAAAAAAGCATGGTGGCCTTACAAAATTCTAGGCTGCTGGTTTCAAATCCTCAGTTAAGAAGTCACCATAAGCTAAGTCTACAAAGAGCAAACATAGAGACTCAGACACAAAAATGACAAAATGAATAATTTATAAAAACTAAGGCAAGTCTCTTAAATCAGGATTTGTTCCCAAAATCCTTGCCATGCAAGAACTTGGGAATGGGAAGAAGGGGCCCACATTCATTGCCTGCCTAAAGCAGGAAGAAAGAAGGTTAAGAGAACGCCCTCTCTCTTCTAGTATATCTTGGATTTGCTACCAATGATCTCACCATCATCATGCTGGGGGAAAAGGATGTCCTGAATAAACTCCACAAATAAGTTTTATGGCTCCCACCCCCACTCCAGACCAAAGAGATTCAAGACACCAAGGACTACAAATCCCATAATGCCATCACCACAGAGCAGAGGACTGCTGGGAACTGAGGGTGGAGTTATGCAGGCAGGTTTGGTATATGACCAGACGTGTGGGGCTTGGGGCACGCTGGTTTTTCACCAGTCTTCAGTATACTCTTGGGGTTCTAGCCCAGAGGAACTGGTAGGATGCATTCACCAATTTATCTCTTTCTCCCTGAATTATTCATTTCTTCATCCCCCACGCCCCACACACACACCTTTTTTTGGTAAGAAAACCTTTTATTAGCCTTTTTGTGTGTACCTGCAGTTGAGTCTCATTATAAGCCCCTTTTAAGCACACGTGTGAGTGTTACAGGGCAACGCTAATATAAAATGGGTTTTCCTGACTGGGTTTTTACTCCCGCGTTTAGAAGACTTTTATAATAAGTCCCAACTTTAGGCACACTTGATGAAAATTATTAAAGGGTTTTATTTTATAAAAGAAGGGGAATAAATTAGAAATAACACCAAGAAAAGTAAATATTTTACTAGATTTTTCAAGCTAAAATGCAACGGCACATTGAGAGCTGGCTCTGAATTCAGTGAGATGGCTCCAAAGGAAGAGAGCCCAAGGCTCACCTCTTTGGTTTTATAGCCAGCCTGGCTGCTTAACTCTACCCTCAGGTCCCAGTGATTCACTCTTTAATAATCTTATTACCGGATTTATGCTTCTAAAACACTAGTGGTCTAAAGTAGGGGTTGGAGTCCATAAACCTATTTGTGTAATCCATTTAAAACTACCTTTCCCCCTAACATGAGGACCCACAGTCAGGCCAACCCATTTCACATTGGGGTTGCCCCATAGCAGCTACACCAGTTGTGGTACGCACAGTATGTTGGCATGTGTGTATTTTCATTTAAGCGCCTGGCTGTCACGACTATCAGTGCTCTGTTCCAGATAAGTTGCTTGACTCTCAGTTTCCCCATTTGAAAATGGGAACAGTAGTATCTACTTTCCAAGGGTTACTATGTGGATTAACTTAGAGGAAATCACTTTATAAACAGTAAAGCATTGCCTCAAATGCTATTTATGAGTTTAAGAACAACTTTCAGCAACTGTTTTATTGCATAGGGTTTATTATTACTAAGTACTAATATATTAATATAAGTACTGATATATATTATATATATTTAATATATATAATATTAATATAAGTAATAGTATTTACTGGACAAAAAGCAGCCTCTTAAACACTACCCAAATACCCAAAATCCTATTTTACAATGTAATACCCTCTACCAAAGTCAAAACAGGTAAAAACATTACCAGAGTATGCCCTAGAAAAGTTCAGGAAAGCTGTTTTTCTTAAATATACCTATTCACATATCATTAGCATTTATCTGAAAATTAAACCTAAACAAAAGTTCTTAGGCTTATATAAAAGGATTATTTTATATTATAAAAGGAATATTCAGTTCTACAAAAATATCTTAGGTGTATGCTTAAAGACAAACTATGGAAACAATAATATTCAACTAATATGCCATGAGGCCTTTTATTTTTACTATTGAAATAGAAGAACTAAAACCCTGCTGCAATTTTCAGAAATGAGATCACCACCACTCATTCATACGCAGAGCTGACTTGTCAGCGCAGAAGAGTGGTGTGTGGTCCAAAAGCAGTGATGTGACTCTAGCTCTACAGCAATACAAACATGTTCACTGAAGAAACGCAGGACCCTCGAACTTCCCCTTACAAACACAGACTCACTATTTGCCCAGGTAAAAGAAAAACCACTGGCCCTCCCTGGTGGCGCAGTGGGTTAAGCAGCGCACTATGAGGCAAACTGCAGCCACTGCAGCATGAGTTCGATCCCTGCTTCTGGCCAGGGAGGGGACCCACATGGCACAGCAGACCTCTCCTGCCTTGCCCACTGCTCCCCTCAGCGGTGTGTTTCAGTAGATCCACCTGCTCTGCTCCCCGCTCTGTCTCTGGTGAATCCTCTCACCCCCTGCAACCTCCTTGGTGGTGCAGTGTGTTAAGTCTCAGCACTATCAAGCTATCAGCCTTCACTGCAGCACAAGTTCAATCCCCAGCAAGGGAGCTGACCCACATGGCACAACAGACCTCTCCTGCCTCGCCCGCTGCTCCCCTCAGCAGTGTGTTTCAGTCAGTCTGCCTGTTCTGCTCCCCGCTCTGTCTCTGGTGAATCCTCTCATACCCCTTCTCTGAGCCTCTGGCCTGTACCCAGCTCTTTTATGCATAAATAAAATCTTTTTTTCAAAAAAGTAGTTGAATGACTAAAATGACAGGTTAACATGCCCTGTGGTACACAAATTTAGGAACCTAACGATCTGGACTCCAGTTACACACTCACACTCCACCCATCTGAAAATCATATGACTTTGGGTAAAGTTTCTCAATTTCTTACAGCCTGTTTCCTCATCTGAAAATGAAGTTAGTACCCTCCCCCAAGGATTGTTATAAAGATTAAGTAAGACAGCACATATGAAATAACAGCTGCTATATCTTATACATAAAAGGGGCTCAGTAAATATTTTTACTGCTGTTTCCATCTTCACTTTCACAGCGTCTGAATTGTCCAGGTATTTATTGTTCCTCTTCTGCCTAACCGCTTATGACTTAGTTCTTGATCATCTCACTGTTTCATTTCACTCCTTCAGTCAATCCTAAACATGAAAACTACTTTCAAAAGGTACCATTTCAATTATATCCCCCTGCTTTCTGCTCAAATCTCGTCACCCTGACTCTAAAGAATGAAGAGTAAACCATCCAATTCTTTTTCTGCCTGGCTTATTTCACTGAGAATAATCCCTTCCAGCTCCATTAATGTCACTGCGAATAGCAAAAGTTTATATTTTTGATGGCTGAATAATATTCCATTGTTTATATGTTCATCTTCTTGATCCAGTAACCCATTTTTGAGCATTTGGATGGTTTCACTTATATGAGGAATGCAGGAGAAACAAATAAGGCATCGGGGGGAAATAATTATAATTAATTTAAAAAACAAAATTAACATGTAACTATAAATCAGAGACATTCTACAGGAGAGGGGAAGGGAGAGGGGTCAAAAGAGGGGCGGGAAGAGCACAAGGGACTATGGTGATGGTGCACAGGTGAACTGGTGGTGGGAATTTTACAGGGACTACACCTGAGAGGAGAAAGCATACATTGAACAAAAAGGAAAAATGATGTATAAAAAGGAAAAATGATAAATATATATATAATGAAATATACCTTCCACCAAAAAAAAAAAAAGAATTGAAGTTACTCTTTAGTAACTTCAATTTTGGCCTGACCTCATGTCAGATGCAAGTATCTTCTATTAACCTTGATTGCTCATTCTAGTCAAACAGATCTCCTAATCAGCTCCACAGACAGATGATTCAAGCCTCTCTCTAGGCATATTGGGATAGTGTATCCTCTAAACCATGCTACTCAAAGTGTGGTCCACAGACCAGAGATGTTCCAAAAGAGGTAAGTAAAGAACAACAGTTTAGTAAGGCATTTTATTATTATTTTTTGATTGTTGATATCTTTAAATTATAGCATCCGCCTCCTCAGGTGTCATCACTGTTATGTGCCCAAATCACTGACAGTCCATCACCAGAGTCCATTGTTTCCCCTTTCTCTGTTCTCACTCCTCCATTCCAGCCCTTTCTGGATGCTTCAGTTCTATAGTTAGCTTTCAAGGGTTAATTTTTAATCTTGCCTTTATCTGGACCCTTAGATTGGTTTCTCTATATTCTACATATAAGTGACACCATCTGCTATTTATCTTCTTCTTTCTGGCTTATTTCACTGAGCATGATCTCTTCCAACTCCATCCATGTTTCTGCAAATGGCATGGGTTTATCTTTTTCGGTTGCTGAGTAATTTCCCATTGTCTATATATACATCACATCTTTTTGATCCAGTCATCTGTTTTTGGACATTTAGGTTGTTTCCATAGCTTGGTTATTATAAATAGTACTGCCATAACCATAGGAGTGTGGGGTGTTTGTGTTTTTTTCAATAGTATTTTTGAATTTTTTTTGGTGAATGCCTAGGAGTAGAATTAACTGGTTGTATGGCAGATCCATATGTAATCTTTTGAGACCTCCATACTGCTTTCCATAGTGCCTGGGCCAGTCTGTATTCCCACCAAGAGTGTAGGAAGGAGAGCTGTCTTTTCTTCATATCCTTGCTAGGACTTATTTTTGACCTTTGTGATGTGGACCATTCTCACAGGTGTAAGTGGTCTTGATTTGCATTTTCCTGATAATAAGTAATGATGAACTTTTTTCACGTGCCTGTATGTCTTCTTTGGAGAAGTTCTTATTTATATCTTCTACCCATTTTTTGATTGGGTTATTTTTTTTCTTTTTGTTGAGTTACATGAGTTCCTTGTAGATCTTCAACATCACTCCCTTGTCAAATGCAAAGATTTTCACCCATTCACTAGGGTGTTCTCTCATTTCAGTTAGTTTCTTTCACTGTGCAGAGTTGTTTTGTTTTAATGTAGTCCCAGTTGTTTACATTCTTTTGTTTTCCTTACTATAGGAGAAGAATCCCTAAAGACATCACTGAAGCTTATGTCATGATGTGTTTAAACTGTTTTCTTCTGCATATTTTATGACTTCATGTCTCATCTCTAAGTCTTTACCTATTTTGACTTGATTTTTGTATATGGTTTGAGAAAGTGGCCTAGTTTCATACTTTTTTGCATGTGGTTATCCAATTTGATCTAAATTTTAGTCTGTTAAACCTAACATTTAAATATGGGGGTTAAAACTTGTGTGGATTTTTTAATTTCATGTTTTAACTTATTTATGTTGATTTTACTGTGCAAAACCATAGTCAAACTAGACTGAAAAAAAAAGTAAACTGATGTTTCACAACAGTTTGAGAAGCACTTCTCTAATACACTGCCTATTCTATTAAGTGTTGTCTTCCTAGGCTCTTAGAACACATCTAAGTCCTACTCAACAACATGGAAAGTTCCAGGTAATCTGACCACTAAGGCAATACTAGCTGTACAGAACCTACTCTTCTTCAGGAGCAAACGTAGTCATTTATTGTGTGAGTAATATTACCCTGGAGTCTAGGTAGATAATACTATGGCATGGAATCTAATATAGGGTTAATTCATTTGGCACACCTCCCAAGCACTCACCAAGTTTTTAATTCACTCTTTTAATGAGATACTTTCATTAGAAATTAATTTCATGCATGTACTAAAAGTATCAAAAGAAAAATAGTTTAATTAATAGTCTTATCACATAAACCCTAAGGACAACATTATGAAGAAGTTCCAGTTGATTTGTTCTTTTATCAGCTGTGTAGATTTATCAATATTATCTCCTCATCTGTATATGGACTGTTACCAGTCCCTCTTACATGAATTAGAAACCCCAGCACCTAGTATAAAGGCAGGTTCTGTTAAGATTCTCCTTGAGAGGGCCTCCCTGGTGGTGCAGTGTGTTAAGCAACGCACTATGAAGCAAACCGCAGCCACTACAGCAGCCACTACAGCACGAGTTCGATCCCTGCCGCTGGCCAGGGAGGGGGCCCACATGGTGCAGCAGATCTCTCCTGTCTCACCTGCTGCTCCCCTCAGCAGTGCATTTCAGTCAGCCTGCCCATTCTGTTTTCTGCTTTGTCTCTGGTGAATCCTCTCACCCCTCTCTGGCCTGTACCCCAGTTCTTGTATGCATAAATAAATCTTTTAAAAAACAAACAAATAAATAAATAAATAAAGGGGAGCTGCATAAAAGTCAATTTATTTTGTTCTAACATTATTCGCATTTGTTTAAATTTAAGCAGTAGAGGCTTTCCAGGAATTTATCCTAATAATGAAAAAAAGAAAAATGAATAAAGTTATGTGTTATGTCATTTTTTAATTTGATAAAGTCTAAATGCTCTAACACAGGACATGGCATTCAGTGTATGAAATATACCACTTGAAATATTATGAATATGTAGCATATGGAAGAATGGCTAGAATATTGTTTTATAATCACAATTGCTGAACTATATGCAATAGTTATAACTGCATCAACATGTAAATATGGGGAAAAGAATGAAAGAAGGCAAACAAAAAATGTATTATGAAAGTGGATTTTATATGTTATTTTAAAAGGTAACTAGCAAAGAGTTTTTTAATCACATCAACAATATCTACTTTAAAGGTCTAAGTCTTTTGACATGAAAGATGTTCACAGTAAGTTTTTAAGTGAACAAGGATATATGACTACATATATATGTGTTTATATATATAAATATATAGTATAACAATTGTATTTTTAGTTCTATTGTTGTTTCGCTGGTCAATGAGAAATTTTAAAGCAAATTTATTGTTATAATTTATACACCATGAACTATACAATAATATTTAGTAAATTTCTAGCATTATGCAACTATCACCAAAAGACACTTAAGACATTTCTATCACCCCAAAAAGTTCCTTCATGCCTGGTTGCAGGCAGCCCCCCCACCATCCCCACCGATCTGCATTGTGTCTAAAGACACAAATTTATTTTTGACACAAATAACAAAATAATAAACATAAACCACATGTTTATATATTCATTAAGAAAAGTCAGAATACACCAGAATTTTAGGCAGTGGCCCATTGATAAATAATATCAATTAAATGTAATTTCTTCTGAAGTTTTTAACCAACTGACTTTTATTGCCTATTGAGAAAGGTTTTAGCTTTGCTTTCCTTCTAATGAAGGACATGTGAGGATTTCACATAAATATGATAAATTATGCAAACACATTTACTTACTGCCAAAACCCAACTAAAAGTATACATAAATGGTTTTATTTTAAGCATGAAATCATAAGGATAAAAGAGAGCAGAAACAAAAATTCTAAACTGGAAAGCAGAAGGATAAGCATATGACCTCACAGAACTGAGAAAGTTGAATCCCAAATCAAGCTTCAAAACAATCAGCTTATACAATAAACCACATACCTTTCCTAAAGGTATCACCAGGTTTGGTTCCAGATATGACGATAAAGGTGAGGCTAGAAACAGGTTAACTGAAGAACTGAAACTCTATTTTAAGAACTCGATGCCCAAGATTGCTTCCCTAATTCTAGTAAGCAACTACATTTCCCCCCACACTGCAGAAAACTGAACAAGCAAGTTGCTTACGGGATACACAAGCAGGGGAACTAGAGGAACATTTTATATACTGAAAACTGAGTCTATTCACCTCTGGACTTCAACTTAGACACCGGGAAGATGGTAGATCAGAAAAATTTTCTCTGGAGAATCTAACCAGTAGAGGAAGAAAGACTTAACATACCAATAGTGAGCATTTCTTATGAAATGACCCTCAGGTGACAAACCTCACATTAGGATCAAGTTTCTTATCAGCTTTATGGGGGAAATGCTCTGAAATAAGCAGACAACCAGGATCACCAGGGAACTGAGAAATATCTCAGACATAAAAGACAAAGACCAACACAAACAAACAAAAAGCAACCAGAATAGAGATTCTGCAAGGAGGAAAAAAAGGGTTTGAATTTTATTTCATGAAAACAGAAGAGAACACACATATACAATAATAGTAGGAAAATATATAACATAATTTACACAAATAGATTAGAGCGTTCACACACACCAAAAAGGAAAAGAAGGAAAAAAGAAAGAAACCCTGCACACAAATGTTTATAGCAGCTTTATTCATAATTGCCAAATTTAGTGGCAAATAAGATCTTCTATAAAAGGTGAATAAATAAATTGTGCTACATTCTACAGTGCAATGTTACTCAGTGACAGAAACAAGCTACCAAGCCACAGAAACACCTGAAGGAATCTTAAAAGTATATTGCTAACTGAAAGAAGCCAGTCTGAAAAGGGCTACTACTATATGATTCCAACTACATAATACTCTTTTAAAAAGGCAAATAGATAAGCATTTTTCTCTAATTCACAACTTCCTAAAATTTTATATTTCATTTAAACAAGAAAGGGGTTTGAAATAATGATGCAAAGTCATTGTTTATATTACTTCAATGTAAATACACTATCCAAAAGTAGAGCTTTCCTATTTGGTATGATTTGGTTGGTTATTCGGGGGGGTTGATACCAGGAACATTCAAAAATTTTCCATATAAATTAATGGTAACAGTATTCCCAATTTCCAAAAATAACTTGCCAAATCATACCACAAATGGAACATTCTTTATACCATAAATGTTTATTATTACAATAAAACATTCTTAGAAATATTAGAGAAACATGGAATTAGTTGTCCACAATATTTCTTTATATGTGTTCAGTTATATAGGAATTATTAGGATATTAAAGTATTCATTATTTTTAAATTTCCAAAAGTCTTAACATGACTTTTTAAAAAATAATTATTAGCATTAAGACAATCTGACTTAGGAATTTTACGATTGATTAATTTCTGATCTGAATGTGGCATATATATATATATATACACACACACATATATATATATACATACACATATCTTTCCTTACAACTTTTGATTGCCACTTTATAGACTTGTATCTGGGCTTTCAAGATAATAATTCCTCTATTTTATCACACATTGTGATTGATGCTTTCTTCCTTACATGTTTTCACAGTTGCTTTTTTTTAAAGATTTACTTATGCACACAAAAACTGGGGTACAGTCCAGAGGTTTGTGGGGGGTGAGAGAATTCACCAGAGACAGAGTGGGGAGCAGAGCAGGTGGATCTACTGAAATACACTGCTGAGGAGAGCAGTGGGTGAGATAGGAGAGGTCTTCTGCGCCATGTGAGTCACCTCTCTGGCCAGGGATCGAAATCGTGCTGCAGTGGTTGTGGATACTTCAGAGTGTGGTGCTTAACCTCTTGCACCACTGCCAAAGAGGTCCCCTTAACAGTTGTTTTTATGTAATGTAATGTTCAATGGTTATTATTTCTGACTTAAATTGTCTAAGAACACTTTCTACAAGAACATTGTACACAAAATGTTCTCAGTGCAGGAAGAACCCAAAATTCAAATACCAACCAAACAACAATAAAGAGAAAACTGTAAGTCACAGACATTTTGCAGGTGAGGGGAGGGAAAAAGACCAAACCGAAGGCGGGAAGAGCACAAGGGACTACAGTAGTGGTGCATGGGTAAGTTGGTGGTGGAAAGTCTATGGAGAATAAACCTGAGAAAAGAAAGTAAACATTGTAAAAAAAAATAATAAAAAATGAAATTTCAGGTACCAGGCAAAACTGTGCTAAGTGCTAAATGTAAAATTTTCAGTATCTTTACTACTAAGTTTCATGTTTTGAGGCGAATGCTGTTATAGCCCCAGTATCTTACAAACTACAAACCTAAATGACTTTACACTAAATAAAAAGTCATCTGTCATGGATATTTTATCAGTTTCGACAGGTATTTTTAAACACTTGAATACAAAGTTCCATCCTTGCTTGTTTTCACTCACCTTCTGTCCTTGCATTCTGTCATATATTTGGTGATTAAATTCAATATAGTGAATGCTGAAATACAGTGAATGTAGAGATGAAACCTATGGTCCCTGGCCTTAAGAAGCTCAAAATGGAACTGGCCAGAAAGACAAGTCACAGAGTAGTATGGTACAGTGGGTCATGTAGTATAACAGGGTATAGAATGGTCCAGTGTGTAACAGCATGAAAGAAGATGACAGAGTTGATTTTTTCTGTAGTTAGTTTGAGATGACATGTCAACAGTTTGTGATAACAGGCATGTGGATACCATGTAGGCACTTGAATCTGTAGTCTACAAAAAGTTCTAGGCTGGGGTTATAGATTTGTAAATTATTAATATAGTGATAATGAGATTGCATTTGAAAAGTATGTAATGGTAGAGAAAAGAAGACAAAGGGTGGAATTATATTTAAGATGAAAAAATAAGTAGCAGTACTCAAAGCACATGAGGAAAAACAAAATAAAACCAGAAACATGTCCACAAAGAAGGTAAAACAAGTTTTAAGAAAGAGGTGGCAGTTAACAGTCATGGAAATCTCAAGAATCCAAGAAGACAGAGATGGAAGGGGTATGCTAAGTGTGGCAACTTGGCCAGGGGATCTTCACGAGCTTCATAGGAGGCTGAATCATATGACACTGTGAGGAAATGGTGGCAGGCAGAGAGTGCATTCAAAGGGGTGGGCCATGAGGATGTGGAGAAAAAGGAACTCTCCTACACTGCTGGTGGGATTACAAACTGGTCCAACCACTATGGAAAGCTGTGTGGACTTTCCTCAAACTACTAAAAATGGAGCTTCCATGTGATCCAGCAATTCTACTCCTAGGTATCTACCCAAAGGACACAAAAACATTAATTCAAAAGGACACCTGCACCCCTATTGCAGCACAATTTACAGTAGGTAAGCTATGGAAACAAGCAAAATGCTCAAAAATAGATAAATGGTTCAAGAAGATGTGATACATTTACACAGTGGATTATTACTCAGCAATCAAAAAGGATAAACTCATGCCATTCACAGCAACATAGATGGAGCCGGAAGAGATAATGCTCAGTGAAATAAGCCAGAAAGAAAAAAAATATCAAAAGATTTCATGTACAGGAAGAATGTACTTGCAGGTGGGCAAGTAATTATAATAAAGTAAAAATTAAAAATCATCAGACAACTATAAATCAGAGACATTCTATAGGGAAGGAGGAGGGAGAAGGGCCAGGACAGGGTGGGAAGAGCACAAGGGGCTATGGTGGTGGTGCATAGGTGAATTGCTGGTGGCAGTTTCATGGGGAAATCATACATTATACAAATATGAAGAATGATGTACTAAATATATATTTAAAAAACCCAAAGGGGTGGACCATGAAGGGCTATGCAGAGACAGCTGACTAGGAGTGTAGGGTCCAAAGAAATATCAGAATTTTGTTTCTTCCTTTTATTTCTTGCTCTTCTCCGCCCTCCCCACTTCTCTATCTTTATCTCTTCTTTCATTTTCTTTCTCCCTTCTTTTCTCCCTCCGTCTCCTCACATCACCCATTCTCCTTCCTACCTTAGTTTTTATTAAGAAGAAAGAGACAAACTACTTTATAAGGTATAGGAAAGAAAAGAGTTGAGACAAAATATTGAAAATAAAGCAAGAAGATAGTATCACAAAAAGATTCCTCACTCAGGGATCTACCAGCAGGTCTCCTTTTTCTATGTGAAGTATTAATAAGGAAAGTTCATTTTCAGAGCTGGAAAGAGTTGTGGAACAGGAGTGGAGTGTGAAAAGAAAGTTTAGACATAATTATGAATGAGTTCATTTATTTCATGCAGGATTTTCAGACAGAATTCCCAGCAGAGGTGAGAGAACATGAATGTAGTTGTTTAACCAACTGCCTTCATTGTATGAATCTCTCCAAAAAAAGTCAATTACCTGGATGTAAAAGCAGAGAAAAATGGATGGCTGGAGGGTCAGAGATTGATGAAGGCCTAACTTGGTGTAGGAGGTCCAGGAGACCTGGTATATACTTACTTCTCTCCAACTCTTTCCAACCTGATGGCCCTGGCCTTCTTTCTCAGATCCTCCCATTTATTGAGAGCATCCACAGTGTGTAGACACTCTCTGCAGTGCTCTTTCCCCAACACTCCTCCAGCTTTGTCTTACTCTTCCTTTTCATTTCAGCACAGACATTATCTCCTCAAAAGCTGCAAGTCACCAATATAAATTTGCACTCCTTATTACTCTTTGCTGACTAGCCCTTGTTGCAGTGGTCAAATCAAAGAGTATGTTTATTAGTGTGTCCTGTTTGAGTAAGAACTCACTGAAGAGTTTGAATCAATGAACACAACACTAAAATGGTATTACAAATATCACTAGTGAAAAAAAAAGCTTTACTTATTTAATCCCTAGAGATGTGAAATTTAATGCCATACAAATTGAACTGTGTGTTTATTTATTTTAAAGATTTATTTATTTATACATATAAGAGCTGGGGTACAGGCCAGAGTCGTGGGAGGTGAGAGGATACACCAGAGACACTGGGAAGCAGAACAGGCAGATCGACGGAAATACACTGCTGAGTGGAGCAGCGGGAGAGGCAGGACAGGTCTGTTGTGCCATGTGGACCCCTCCCTGACTGGGGATCGAACCCGTACTTCTGTGCCGCGGATGCTTCACAGCGCGGCATTCAACCCACTGCTCCACTAGAGAGGTCCTATGTGTTTATTCATAAAAAAATTTAATATTCTTGTCTTATAGTCTATTCATTTATACACAACTAAATGCTATTACTACACATTAATTATGTGTGATCAGCTAGTCAAAAGATCATTTATGTTACACACAAAAAAACAATTTTTATAAAAATTCTACGAAGCAATATTTTCATGAATTTAATACTAGCCATTCCTCCATTTAGTAAAACTGAATGAATTTTTACTATTCTGGAAACAGCAATGCATTTATTCGCCCACGTAATCATTTAACTTCATGTTTGCTGATTATCTCTAAGTCATTAAGTCTTCATGATTGAAAGATAAATGGCACATGATCTGTGCCCCTTGAGAGTCTATCACCAAGTGAGATACATGCCCACTGATTATTCCAGTCAAGAAGCAGTGCACACAGAAGTGTAGACAATGGGTCTTCCTGTCATCTGGAGAACACAGGGAAGGATTTTTGGAAATGACATCCTTGAGAAATTACTATCCATATTTTAACTGGCTGAAAAGAGATTGTGAGGTGAAATACCCTTTAAAAATGTCCAGAGGTAGCAAATATCTTTTATTTATAACTTTTTTTTTACATTTTTAAAGACTAGCTCTGTTAGAAAAATGAGAAAAAGAGAGGTACCTGTACAGTCATAGATGGGCAGGAGAGCTGCCTATTATAACTTTTATAAAACTTACTAGTGAAGAATATATATTTTGTCAACTATCTTCAATGACAACTAGAATTCACATGACCACAGTGTGGCAGAGGCTGACACCAATTCCACTTCCTCCCTGGAGACATAGTCAAACATTTCCTAGTTCCCACAATGGAATGTGCCTGATGTGATGGCCAAAACAGCTAAGCTTTGTGTCTTCCTTAAGTCTCTCCTTCCACAGCAGTCTTGTAGACTGGAATTCAAAGGTGGCAGCAGAACAAAATGAAAGGAGCCTGGATCCCTGAGTGACTACCAGGAGAAGCTTTGTCATAATGAAGTACAAAGTGAGCAAGTAATTAAATCTCTGATTTTTAGATGTCTGTGACAGCAGTTACTTAATCCTGCTAAATCATTCCACAATGAGAGCAGTATGTAGTCAATCAGAATTTTAAAGAAAACTATGACAGAATTTCAGTTCCTTTTCTAATACTTATCCCCCTACTTCTTTTCTAATAGGATCCTAATTTTATTTGGGGTGTCAATGCACCTCATATTTGATCAGTCTAAGATCATTATGAAAATCCTGTTCCCTACTTTTCTAGGCTTCCCTTCAATGAGAAGTGGTCATGCATTTCTCCAGCTAATGAGACCTACTGCAGGAATTTCTGGGAAAGTTTTTCTTTCCCTAATAAAAAGGACCTGAAAGCTGGTATCATGCCTTTTTCCCAGTCCTTGATTCAAAGTGGGACCTGTATGACTAATGCTGGATTCCAACTAATGTAATAAATGTTTTCTGAACTAATACATCCTATTCGCCAACATAAATGTGTGGGCTGATAGGAAATGCCATCTGAGGGCATTCGAAGGTAATTTTTATTTAAAAACTGACAAAATAAAGGTCTCAATGGACCCATCACCACTCAGTTCATGAAATTTAAAATGTAAAGGCCTATTAATTTAATAGAAAGCCTGAATTTTTTGCCATCACCTACTGACCATAGGACATGTTTATCTCTTATGCTTTCTTAACATGCTCTTTTAAAAATCAGTGTAATGTACTAGAGGCTCAGGATTTGAAATAAATTCCCAGTCTGACAATGTGTGAGCTTTAAATGATCTCCTGTCCGTTTTTTTCAATGCTAAATTGGAGAAAATAACAGAATATGCTCCCAAGGATGATAACAGGGAGCAAACAACACAATCAGCAAAAATGCTCAGGAGAGAACTTGCATATTGAAGTTTAATAAACATAAGTTTTGATTTATATTACCTCCAAATTTCAGGCATACAGCTTCAAGTAATGAAATAATCCATTTTCTGTGAGGTGCTCTTTGCAGCCTATGGGTGTAAGTGTGCTTTATGTTCAGGCCTCCTGGTGAGTAAACTAAAGAATAATTAAGGTTATCCGACAGCCTTTGGACTGCTTGGGTTTTAAGCAGGGTTAAAATAACATCACAGCTAAGTTGTTTTAGTAAGGGATTAGAGTCAATGACTGAGTCAAGGGCGGGATGAGAGAGGACTCCAGAAGAATGGGGTATGTGCCCTCTTGTCCCTGTGACCTCTTTCACCTTGGGTTTGTGGACCCTGGAGCCTCACTCCAGACAAGATGATAAAGAGAAGAGCAATAGCCACAGATAATAATCCTAATAACAGCAGTCAACCAGGCTACCTCCTCCCACTGCATTCACCTTCCCCAGGTTTCTCCAAAATGAATTACTCACTGCTACAAGGAAAGAGTCCATAGTCTTCTGCTGTCATATCATTCCCTTTCCTAAAAAATCCCACCAGCCTGTCTCTACCTGTCAAAACCCAATTTGTTTTCCCACCTGGCATAAAGGTCTCCCCTACCAAGATAACATCTCCAGTTCTCACCCTCAGATAATATTCTTGGCTTTTCTAGATCCTTGGTGAGCCTCATTCACTCAAAAAACACTTTTCAAGCATCTATTATAAACTTGAAACTACACCATGGGTAAGGGAACATGGTTTTGAGCCTTTTGGAAGAGTTTAATGTTTATAATAAATTGAATATATTTTCACCTTCTTGCTTCACCTTCCCCATAGGATATGCACTGGCTTACAAGAAAAAAAAATATGTACACTGTGTAATAGGATAGTGAAAGTTCAGGTCCAGAAGAGCAAAGAAAGTAACTATACTAAAAAATATATATAGTTCAGATCAAATGTGGCTCCCAAGGAACCAGGGTAAATAAAAAGGGCAATATAACAATCTCATCTCACAACATTCTCTTATCAACAGAAAAGAGGATGCATACCAGTGCATTAGGGCACCCTCACCCTAAAGTAGCATAGAATTTCTCCTTTGAGATGTTACAAAGGTTTTAATAATTACATTTCTATGTCAAAATTGCTATAACAGAGGCATGTACCCTAAGGATTCAAACCAGTTCACTAAATTTCAAACACCTTAAATGTTACTAGTATATTTATTAATAACAATAATGCTGTACTGGAATGCAACTCAATAAAACATCACCCCAGATCTTTTTTTTTTCCAGAATTAAGTTGTAATCATACACAAATATATAAATTGATGTCAGTTAAAGTGCAACAAACACACACCCAATAGGGATGAAATATAATTTTGGAGCTAGTAATGAAAAAGTAGGCCCTCTCTGGTGGTGCAAGGGGTTAAGTCACAGCACTATGAAGCTGTCTGCAGTCACTGAAGCAAGTTTGATCCCCGGCCAGGGAGAGGACCCACATGGCACAGCAGACCTCTCCTTCCTCGCCCTCTGCTCCCCTCAGCAGTGTATTTCAGGAGTCCACCTGTTCTGCTCCTCACTCTGCCTTTGGTGACTCCTCTCACCCCCTTATACCTCTGGTCCGTACCCCAGTTCGTATGTGTGTAAATAAATCTTTTTTAAAAAATGAAAGTAGACTCAATTTTATATATCCCTAACATGAGCATTACCGCTGCTAGTAAACTATTCCCTCCCATTTAAAGCTAAGTCCGATGTGAACTAAACTAACGGAAAACAGCACTTTTTCTCTGGTCAGAAGATGATGCACTACGGGCCTAAAGCACAAAGTTGGGGATACTGCCAATCACAGTTCTAATTTCTTTTAAGAGTTTTCTTTAGTCCTCTTTGAACTATACACTTTTTTCTGAATGTCTCCCCATTATGTCAACCTTGATCTAAACTCAACACCTCTTTCCCCAAAACTGATTTCTGTATTTCCTTTTTGTGTTAATGCTTCACTTTTCCCCCCAGGCAAATCGGGCTTGACTGATGACATGGAGTCATCAGTCTCTCATTCCTTTTACTCCAAAATTTAATCAGCAATCATATATTTGTTTCCACATTATTTTTGAATCTCTTTCTTTCTCTTTTTTTTTTACCAGCAGTAATATTTGGGTGCATTTTATCCTGAGCCCATATTTAAACAATAGCTTGGACTCACCTTTCTAAAATACAACACAGTCATAATTCTTGTTCAGAAACTTTCATGATGGGCCACTATCACTAAACATAGGCTGAGCCTGGAGTTCTCGATAACAGTTTTACTCCCCATGGACGTCTTATTTCTTCCACTTTCATACTGTCCATCCCACTGTACAGTAGACTCCTCATCTGCAGGAGATATGTGCCAAGACCCCCAGTGCATACCTGAAACTGGGGATGGTGCTGGAACTTATATTTACATACATACCTCTGATAAAGTTTAATGAATTATTGTTTAAAGATTTATTTATTTATGTATATAAGAATTGGGGGTACAAGCCAGAGGTGTTGAGCATGAGAGGATTCACCAGAGACAAAGCTGGCAGCAGAACAAGCAGATGTACTGAAATACACTGCTGAGACGAACCTCGGGCAAGGCAGGAGAGGTCTGCTGCACCATGTGGGTCACGTTCCTGACCAGGGATCGAACTTGTGCTGCAGTGGCTGCTGCGGATGCTTCATAGTATGGTGTTTATCCCATTGCTCCACCGGAAAGGCCCCATAAAGTTTAATTTAAAAATCAGGTACATATCACACAGATCCACAAAGAACTAACCAGACTAAACAGAAAAAAAGAAAACAACCCAGTCAAAAAATGGGCAAAAGAGCTAAAAAGGCAATTCTC